>CM035424.1:80461565-80756565 GCA_020310875.1 Ceratopteris richardii | reverse complement strand
CCCGTCGACATTCAGGTTGAAGAATAACATGCCAAATACTCGTAAGTTCTGCTTTGTGATAAGTGGCGTTTCCGCGAACAAGGTGTTTGGCTCCTGCCGAGAAGAGAGATCCCTAGGCTACAAGACTGAGTTCTATAACGTATAGCACCTGATTCGCATGGACGGGAATTCTCGGAAAACTTATTTCACGTGCCTTCATCACTTGACAATTAGCAGGCCGTCAACATATTCCAATGAGAAACACCGTCAGTCAATGCAAAGACAAGATGAATACCTGAGAACCAGGGCCGATACATGAGTCATTCCCTCGTAATCCCTCGACCAGCTCTGTATAAACCTGTTCCTTGGGTGTGATAGCAGGAGTGCCGTAATAAGAGAACTCCACAACATCAACATCGCACCAGATGCCACCAGGTCCCTGGAAGACAGCGAAACGTTATCTGAAATGCAGTACATGTACGCAGTGACAAATCATAAGTATCAGGTGTCTCTGTACAGTATTACCTCAAGAATCGGAGGGAGAAGTTGCAGCTCGTGAAGCCATTCCTTATGGACTTTCCGAGCAACAAAAACAATAATCGCAGGAATACTAGTTAGCAATCCCTTACGGGTCCTGAATCCTATGGCTGTACCCAGGCTGAATTGCCGCAAAAGCTTACTGTGAAATGCTCTGATGGTCATAAGATCAAGCAATGTACTCGCCTGTTGCCCGGTAGGAATCTCGAGGTCTCCTTCAGACTTGACATGGCCATGGAGGTCTTCATGCAAGTGAAGATCTTTCTGTAATCCACTGAAGTAAGCGGCTCTTTCCTCTGAAGTCCCATGTAGACGAGAAGAGGGGGGCCAATGAAAGTATGCTGCACTACTTTCGGAAGTGTGATGATGTGCAGCTGATGCCACCGCCTGCATAGAGTTAGGGCTCACCTCAGACCAGAATGAAGAGGGTCTGTTGCTCTGGGTGCCAGATGCGAGAGAGACATGAGAGGACGTATATTCATCGACCCTCTTCACGGCTGATGCTTCCTCTGACAAGACTGATGATGGGGAACGCTGATGTCTACCGCCACTTCTAAGAGCACGGACCGCAATGTCCATTTGCTCACTGAGGCACAGAAAGGATAAAAAATCAAGATTCTTGTTGTACCCAGGAGTGTGCGACTGCAACAGAAAAATGCAAAGGAGCAAATGCCGAGATGATTGAACTTTGGGATACAAGAAGCACAAAGAGGACGGAGGATGGTCTCCAACGGAAAAGTCAAGTGATGGCTGATATATTAGAGAAGCTAATGGAGTCCACACAGCAGGGCGGGAACGTATGCGTGTGATTGTGTGTTAGGAAATTATGTGTGCGGGACTTACCGGTCCCAGGAGGAGAGATACGGCCTTGCCTTCTGTCGTTTGAAGCTCATGTGTGGAGTGCGACCTCCAGTTCAATGCTGCTTAAGAATCTATTGGATTTGAATAGGTTTAAGTTGGCTCAAGACTAATATCTCCCTCGCTCATGTGAGCTTCATATTGCTTTGGGTCGGCAGTACATCCAGGCTCACAAGAGATCCGACGGACATCCTGTGAGCGTACATCATGGAAGGTGTGCAGTGAGGCCGGGGCTCCTTCGTATTTCAACTCTCTTTAGAAGGTTTTTCCTGCAGATAGAAACTGCTTCACGAGATAAATCGGCAGGGCCTTAAAATTGAAGGTGGATTCCTAAAGAAGAGGATTTATAGCGGCTGGAAACACGCCACGCTAATTTGTAGGCCCTTTGTCATACTATAACCATTGCAGCAGAGATCTTTTCGGCTAACAGCCAGCATTACGGAACTCTGCTTAGCAAGAAAAGACCTGAATGGCGATACAAGAGCATGCCTCTCTGGAAAACAGACCTATTGTACATACAGTGATCAGGCACGAGACAATGAACTTGCCTAAGTCGGCGAGACACTGTCACAACCAACTAGATGGATTGAACAAGTGAGATTGGTGCAGCTGGATTTATTATAAAGAATTTAGATTCATATAATCTCCTTTTACCTGGAAAGAGTGGTCAGAAGCTCCATCATCTGAAAGGTAAACTAACTCGTGTAAAAGCATTTGGAAGTGCAACCTGGATTGTATTAACGTTGGAGTTGACAAAAGATAGCCAGAAGAGGAACCATTGAATCAGGAACAGATCATATGAATGAGATGGAGAGAAAGCTGTTTAGAGTACAGGAAGGTATCATGGCATAGGAAGGTATCATGACATGAAGACACAACTCAGATTATATAATGCTTCTGTTGCGAAGGGAAGGTCGAGACTCGAGAGTCGAAACTCTCGAGAGTAGCGATCAAAGCAAAAGAGGCGATGAGAAGAGCGGGAGAGTACAAGCATTGACAGTGGCTATGGACCTCAGTTTTCATGCTGATTGATCATTCTCACAAGCAGGCAACATGCAGAACTAAGTCATACATACGCACATGTCTACGCGACGCGCGTGTTCCATTTAAGCTTGAAAAGGATATCGATGTATCTCGAGTCTCGGATACCGTGTAAGTGCACAAAAGCATAGAGAAAGTTAGAATTCACAGTCGGGTGTACAGACTCTACAGCACATCGGCACGTGTCCAGATGATTGAGGAGTTAACCTCACATGAATCAGCGAATCCTGATGCTCTCTCAGTTTTCTTTGACAAGTTACAACTCATCCGAAACTTCAATGTATGACAGAAATCATGGAGTCTGCACCTGCGGGTACCCCGTCCTCAGGCGACCGATCGTGGAATCGTTGAGTAACTTGATTCTTGAATATTCATGCGCAGAGAGCCAAGCAAAAGCGGTACTCGCGAACCACAAAGAGAGCGCTGAAGGCGTTCGTGGGAACATCAATAGGACATTGGTGGTAAATTTCTCCCGTGTGGAGAGATGCAAAAGGAAGACAACTGGAGGAAGCTAAGTTCAGGCACTCTTTAAGCGGGATTCAACCATACGACAGCCTCGAGCGAGCGGCAAGGAGAGTAGAAGCGTGTGTGTGCAGAAGAGAGAGAGGATAGACGAACCTAGGAGGCTCGAGCTAACACCATAGTCAGCAGTGCATTGTTAGCAGTTGACTGGTGTCGTCGGCGATGCAGAAGCGCCGCATATTGTAATTTGTCAGACTCGTCACTCGAGCCGTGTAGGCTGGCTTCACAAAATCCATTTTATAGTCAGGCCAGCCCGGAGCCAAGAGACTAGTTGGGCGATGGCCATTGAGAATCCCTTCGAATGGAAAGCTGTCTTGCAGAAAACAGAGACAAAAACGACCACATCATACATGATATGAGCAACTTAGAGAGTGGCGACGCTTATGCAGCCTTCGCACAGGACAGGAGTGGCCGCCCTCCAAAACAGCTCGTTCTGTCTAGAAAAGCCAAGATGAAGAGTGCCATCAGCTTGTATCTTACACGATAGCAACACAACAAAGGTAAGGAAGCAGCAGCTCAATGTGAAGGTTGTAGAGTTATCAGGCCATGGAGGAGAAAGGGGAATCAGAAAACTCTCTTGCTTTTTGTTGCATGAAGTGGCATCTTCAATTCCTGATATGCCATCGTTATGTATGAACAGCGAGCAATCCATGCTTGGTTGAGGTGGCCAAATATGAGCATGGATCATGCTAGTCACCGGAACATGCAGGAGACAATTTGCTTGATTTTTTTTCTCTACTCCCATACCTTGATATAATGGTGAGGTAAAATTTCCAATCAAATGACTAAATAGTGATTTTTTTAATTTATTACCATACTCAGCAATCTCCGAGATGAAGTTAGCCTTTAGTGATCGAGAGTCAAATCACTAGAGTATCACGTGCATGAACATGGACAATGAACACCTAGTTACTTTCGGTGTATGTGCAAGGGGTAGCATTCAAATTAAGGGAGAGGGAGCACTTATTAGAAATCGAGATGAAAAAGAGTGAAGGGAGGAGAGTAGATGATTGTGGTTATGGAACTAGCTTTTGATAATAGAGTGGTTGAGAGATCTAGGGCCCTCATTCTGAAGAATCGTTCGAGATGAATTTCATCTCCACAAGGATTACGATGACTTCCTAATGTTACCTAGAGATTGCATGTTGTTCCTCTTCAAAGGAGAGAAGATGGAGGTTTGGCAAATGGGGTACTAGTATTTGTGCAATGCAAGAATGTTTGATTAATTCCCAAGTTCTTCATTGCATGCGGATGGAGCTTCCAAATGCCCAATTTGGTTAAGGTCTTCAACCTCCCATGAATGTCATTATGGGACCATTCAAGAAGATGTGGACTAGGAAACAAAGAAGGGTTATCAACATCTACTTGCATCCTTAAGGTCTTGCTCAAGTTATATACCTTCAATGATCTATCGATAAATCAAAGATTCAAGTTGTGGCTTACAAGAAGCATCCTAATGCTTATTTAGAATGTGGCAAATGAGGGCATTGTACTAGGTATTAGCCGCTCGAAATCAAAATGAAAATAAAGAGGAAACCTCTTTGAAAAGCCAAAGCCACACAAAAGTATGACGAGATATAAGTCCGAAAGAATGTTGGACCATGGGGGGAGGAAGGGGGGAAGAAAAGAGTTTTGCAAAGATATATGTTGAAATATGAAGCTCAACACATGATGCCTTAGTTTATAGTATCGACTTCTTTGATATCTTTCATCCCTCCACATGTGATGAATAGATATACATATACATATACCACATACACACACACACACACACACACACACACACACATATATATATATATATATATATATATATATATATATATATATATATATATATATATATATATATATATATATATATATATATATATATATATATATATATATGGAGCGAATGATGTGAACACTTTCAGGGAGTGACAAGTTAGCCCCCATTAGGCAATAAGCTTAAAGCTGTGCAAAAAGCTTCAAAATTTTCTCATGGAAGAGCTTTGCTGAATATGTCTGCCACATTATCTTGTGTAGACACATATGACAAATCAATGTCTCCTGCATGAAGGCACTCTCTGACATAGTGATAATGCATCTCAATATGTTTGGTTCATGCATGAAACACTAGGTTTCATGCAACAACCAATGCACTCTGACTATCACTGAGAATATGTGTAACATCATCAATCTCCATGCAAAGATCCCTCAATAAGCGTCTTAGCCATATACACTCCACTATAGCTATGAAAACTGCCCTATATTCAGCTTCACAACTAGATGTTGCCTCTATAGGTTGCTTCTTATTCAACCAAGATATGGATAGGTCTCCAAGGAAAAATCAATTACCACTAATGGACACGTGAGTATCATAACAACTAACTCAATCACTATCTGTAAAAGCATGCAAACATGGTTGAATATCTATGCCATAAAAAAGACCTAAGCTCAAAGTGCCTCTGAAATATCTAAACACACTTTTCACCACTTGTCAATGCTTAGTGCTAGGGTTGTGCATGAATAAACTCAACTGACAAACTACATATTGTATATCCGGCCTTATGTTGCATGCATATATAAGACATCCCACAACTTAATGATAAAGAGAAGTGTCAAATGCATCACTGAAATCCTCGATTAAGAACCTAAATCCTATCTCAATTGGTGTGGAAATTGTCTTGCAATCCTCACATTCAAAATATTAAAGTAGTTTTTCAACATGCTTTGATTGATGCATAATAATTCCCCCTCAATGGATACAAACTGGATGCCAAGATAGTAGCTCAAAAGACCAAGATAAGTGACATCAAAAGTATGTTGCAAATTGTTGGAATCAATGTCAATATAGTTCCAAAATCATCCAACAATAGTCTAAGATTGTGCAACAATCAAAATAAGAAGCTTTATCTTTGTCTCAGATGGGTGTAGCACGCGTATATTATTTTCTTTCTAGATATTATAGAACAAGAGATATTTCTTGATGAGAAAGGTATTACTTGACACCTTACTATTGCTTATACGCCTCAGAAGAATGGTGTTGCAGAAAGAAAGAGTAGAGTACTTGTTGAAATGATGTGGAGCATGATGGCATCCAAGAGGCTTTCACCGAAATTCTGGTTTGATGCAGTACATACAGCTAACCACATTTTGAACAGGTCATCTACAAAATCTTTAAAGGTAATCACACCGTATGAAGCTTATTATGGTAGAAAACTTAATGTGAGTTGTTTCAGAGCGTTTGGATCACTTTCTTATGTACATATTGAGAAAAAGGACCGAGGCAAACTATATGTAAAGGCAAAGAAAGCTGTTTTTATTGGATATCCTTTTGAGAGTAAAGGATACAGGTTTTATGTTCCAGAGACAGGTGAAGTTATTCTTTCACGTAATGCTTATATTGTGGAAAATAAGGTTTATGATAAAGAAGCAGAAATTCTAGAGTTCATTAGTGAAAATGACTATGGATTTTCTAGAAAGATTCTAGATGTACATGGTCAGCCATATCAGGAGGGAATTAAATTTCCTAGGATTCAAGAAAAAGTTGAAGAAAGATGAATTTCACAACCTTCTACAGATTCGATTCCACAAGAGACTTTGGTTCCAGAAATGGAAGAAGTTAGAGTTCCAGAAAGTCCTAGTACCTCGGTAGGACAAGTTCCAAAACCTGTGGAAGCTGAAAGTTCAGAAAGAGTTTCACCACTATTTATGGATACACCTACGTGGTTATATCAGACTTGGAAAGATAGTGGTATAAAGACTTCTACTAGAAGAACAAGGAGTCAGACTAGACAACAACAACAACAAGATCATGTAAGAACAAGAAGTCAGACTAAACAGCAACAACAAAAAGATCATGTAATTTTTGTTGAAGACTTTGAGATTCATGATATTTTGGCACTTACAACTATTGAAGATGAACCTACACGTGTTAAAGATGCACTAAACATTCCTATTTGGAGAAAAACTATGCCAAAAGAGATTGATTCTATTCATAAGAATCAAACTTGGTAGCTATGTGAGTTACCAGAGGGAAAGAAGGCAATAGGTGTAAAATGGATCTTCAAAATCAAAAGGAAAGCAGATGGTACTATTAATAGATACAAGGCAAGGCTGGTTGTCAAAGGATATGCACAACAAAAAGGTATTGATTATGATGAGACATTTGCTCCTATGTCTAGGATGACTGTTATTAGGTTGATACTTGCTCTAGAAGCACATTTTGGTATCAACTTGACGTTAAGACTGCTTTTCTAAATGGTGTTTTACATGAGGATGTGTATATTCAACAGCCAGAAGGTTTTGAAGAGACAGGTAAAGAACACTTAGTGTGTAAGCTTATAAAAGCTTTGTATGGTTTAAAACAAGCACCTAGAGCATGGTATGAAAAGATACATACATATCTTTTATCCATTGGTTTCTGTAACTCAGATGCAGCTCCAAATGCCAAAATTGAAACAGGTATGATGATTATAGCAATCATTTATGTGGATGATATTATAGTCACAGGTCTCAAAGATGAAGATTTGCATATGTTCGAAGAAGAATTGAAGCAAATATTTGATGTGAATGATTTAGGCATTTTACATTATTATCTTGGGATTCAGTTTCTGTTTCAAGATGAGTGTATCTATATGACACAACAGAAGTAAATTGAGAAACTTTTGGAAAGGATTCAGATGGGTTATTCTAAACCTATGCAAACACCTATGGATCAGAACATGTCTTTACAAATGGTAGCAGATGCAGAGCCAGTTGATGCTACTCTATATAGTCAAGCAGTTGGTTGCTTGATATATCTTTGTAATACACGTCCTGATATATAGTTTGCAGTTTCTCAAGTATCAAGGTTCATGCAGAATCCGACAGTGTTACATTGGAAAGCAATAAAGCGGATCTTTCGATATTTGAAGGGAACTTCAAATTTTGCTATGGTATTTTCAAAATCTACACATTTGTTACTTAAAGGATTTTCAGATTCTGATTGGGTAGGTGATAGAGATACAAGAAGAAGTACTAGTGGATTTTGTTTTTATCTTGGAGATTGTCTTATTTCATGGCTTTCAAGGAGACAACCCACTATTTCCACTTCATCATGTGAAACTGAATATCATGCAGCATTTACAGCTACTCTAGAGTCAGTTTGGTTGCAGAAGATTTTCAGTTATCTTGATGTGAGAGTACATGAACCCATTCAGATATTTTCAGATAGCCAGAGTGCTATAGCTATAGCTAAGAATCCAATGCATCATGCAAGGACAAAGCATATAGAGGTACACTACCACTATATTCGAGAGCAAATAGCTAAGATGCACATTGAGCTGGTTTATGTTCCTTCTAGTGAGAATGTTGCATATATTTTTATCAAAGCATTGACTAGAGATAGTCATGAGAAAATTTGCAGGTTACTAAAGCTTGTACCATTGTGACATTGAAGGAGGGATTGTTGGAATCAATGTCAATATGGTTCCAAAATCATCCAGCAGTAGTCTAAGATTGTGCAACAATCAAAATCAGAAGCTTTATCTTTGTCTCAGTCGGGCATAACACGCATATATTATTTCTTTCTAGATACATAAAACAACAACTGACGGGCACTGTGGTCTAGCCCAAACGCTATGAAGCTTCCTACCAATCAGAGTTCAAATCCCGTTCATGACACATCGCGAGGAAGATGTTTTTTGATAAAGAAAACTCACGGACGACCGAATTGCAATCGCGCAGCGTTTTGTTTTTTTTAGTTGTTTGATCGTAGCTTTTCGATTTGCTTTTGATTAGAGTGCTCAGCAACTATATAATGAGAGCCAAGCTCATTATCACTCACTCACTCAAGCTCTCAAGGAGATCAAGGAGGAAGAGTCTCACACTCTTGAGGAGGTGGAGATTTGGTGAAGGAGAGGCTACTCTCTTGGAGCAAGAAGTCTTCTACAAGGTGGTGGTAATTATCTTTTGGGAGTTAACCTTGTGGTTGATTTACAATTTTGTTACACTATTTTGTGAGAATAAGGTTAGCTTCGTTGCTTTGTTTACTTCACACACACACAGATTATTTCGACATAATCTAAATTTTGTATCATCATCTTCTTGGATATTCTTCCATTAGTGAGTGCACCACTTTATATGGTTGAGTAGTACTCCCATGTTGTAATTTGGACATCTATTTTTTAGTGAGTAAGCATCAAGCTTACGTTCCCTAATCTTGTCTAAATATCTTTCTTTCTATCTCTCACTTATCATCTTGTCAATTAAGTTGTGTATGCTCAAAAGGTTTTAGTATTGGAACAATCTTGGGGCCCCAAATTCCAACACAAATCAGCCATAAGGATGTCAAGTTTTGCATCACATTACCTAGTCAAGAATATGTCATCAACATAAAGGAGAAGCACTTTAAGATCAGCCCCATATTTGTGTACATAGAATGTGCTTTCAATTGGACGACATGTGAAGCCAAGAGCAATCAAGTGGTTATGGATCTTGTTGTTGAAAGTGTGAACTATGCAAGCTTTAGGTGGACAAAGGGGTCAAAAGACCTTAATGTGGACAAAAGTCACGACTCAAATCACTTAGGGTGGTCTCTAGGTCGGGCAAGGTTGGACAAGGCAGTCCTAAGGTAGTGGAAAAGTTAGGAGAGACATTTAAAAGCTATAAAAGAAGGTGAAGAGTCATCAAATGCATGGAAGTCTAAGAGACATATACTAAAGGAGGCTCAAGGAGAGAGTCATCCAAGGATCAAGGAGCTGAAACCCATGAGTCCAAACTAGGAAAAATGTAGAGGATGGTGTTATATGCATAGAGGAGGAGTAAGGAGGAGCTATCAAGCCCACACCCCCTCTAGTATCTTGTAGGTATAGACATACTCTGCTTATAACAATTGTAACTCTTTGTGTACATATCCAATTCAAGAGATTTAAGTTGTAATATGTAGCTTATAAATTTTTTTACTTTCCTAAGAGGGATTCTTGGTATCAATTTTATGTGCAGAGAAATTGGTGTATCTCTATAACCCTAATTTTTGCATATCCTACATCTCTGCATAGCATGTTTTGTACAGACTTGTTGATTGACCTAAACATATCCATTTGATGTGTTCTATAGCTTTTTGGAAAGCTTATGAAACATACTAAGTCTAATGAAAATCTTAGTTGATTTGGATTAGTGCAAGGTAGGTGAATCATAGTTTTTTTATAGGGTAGCAGAAAAGGTGTATGAAGGGACCTAGGTATTGGGTTCATTTTAGTTCTAGTGTGTAAATATGAGGGATTAAATTCTATCAATTGGTATCAGAGCAAGAAACATTCTTTGAAGAATCTAAGAGAAGGACACAAAAGCTTGGACATCAAGGCTAAGAGGTACATTTTAGTGTAACCCTAATTTCCCATTCATTATGGCAGATCTATGTCAAAAAATGGAGTTTCTTGACAAAGACAACTATCAGCCATGGAATTTCAGAGTTGTGAACTACCTCATGAGTAAAGGTTTATGGCTTATTGTGTGTGGAGATGAAGATAAGCCCGATGTGGATCCCAAAGATCCAAAGCTCACCAATCAAGGATAGGAGATGTTGAAGGATTAGGAGGATAGGAATAGGAGAGCTATCTTCTACATATCACAAGTAATCTCTAACACTATGATTGGTCATATATATCAGAGTTTGATCATGCTAGAGATGTTTGGGAGGCCTTAGAGAAGACATATGCCACTTCCACAAGAAGCAAAAAGATGCAACTTAAGAATGAACTCTACTCTTTGAAGAAGGGTAGTGGTCAATCTATTGTTGACTACACCTTGAAGGTGAAAGAGTTGAGGGAGCAATTAGCATCCATTGGCTGCAAAGTAGATGAGGAAGACCTTGTGCAGATTATTCTGAATGGGCTGAGGGGGGAAGAGAAGTGGAAACCCCTTATTACTACCATCTTGTATAGAGATCCTCTACCAACTTTTGAGGAGTTGATCCCACACCTAATGGTAGAAGAAGTTGCCATAGGAGACACATCCAAGAAGGATGGTCACTCACATGTCCTATATGCTAGCAAAGGCAAAGGCAAGAGTGGAAAGAAGGGAAAGGAGGAAAAAGCAAGTGGAAGCAGTCCAAGGAAGAAGATTCAGATTCAGAAGGAGAGAGCAAGGCATCGTCTTCAAGGAAGGGCAAGAATGGCAAAGGGAAGAATAACCCTTATCAAGGTAAAACTTATTTTATATGTGATAAGCAGAATCATATTTCTTCAAATTGTTCGTTCAAGGATGACAAAGGCAAGAAGAAGAAGGATCAAGGGAATTATGCTAACAACTCCAAGAAGGATGATGAGAAGGAGACCCTCCTAGCCATGAGACATGGCTACACTAGTGATCCCAAAGTGGTATATAGACTCTAGATGCTCTAATCACATGTCATGTATGGAGGAATCTTTTGTTCATATGCACGTCCTAAGCTCAGAAATTGTGTGGAAATAGGAGACAACATTGAGCATCCCATTACACATGTGGGAAATGTGAAGCTAGTTGAAGGTAAATTTGTCAAGACTCTTAAAGATGTTCTCTATGTTCCATCTATTTCCAAGAATCTTATCTCTGTAGGATAGATGGTAGAGAGAGGTATGCAGGTTATATTTGATGCAAAAGGGTGCATGGTGAAGCAAGGAGGCAAGATTGCTAACAAAAGGATTGCAAAGATTGATCTTTGGCACAAGAGGATAGGACATATCAATGTTCCCAAGTTAAAAATCATGAGCAAAGCAAATCTTGAAGGCCAAGGTCTACATGAGTTTTGTGATGCTTATGAAGGTGAGTTGGGAGGAGGTTGGACGAGTTGCAACTGATCGCTTGAGGAAGACTAAAAAGGTTTTTATATAATAAATAGCCAATTTTAGAGATTTTCATAGGTATGTAAATGGATCCAAATGGTATCTTTCAACTACTCAAAACATAGCTGTCTGAGTGACAATTCCATAGGAAGTGAAATCACTCAATTTGGTTGAGGAATGAGAGAGCTATGGCATTTTCGGTGGAAGACGGTAGTCTAAACGTGATCTTCTAGAAGCAATTAGGAGATGGCTAAGTAATCAGATTCAAAATCTCTCCTCTGTAAGGCTTCTAGTCAATTGATATGCATGTGATCCCCATATGCAAAAAAGAAAGCAAGAATGGCGCGTATATAATGAGCTTAAGCCTCATACCATTCCCGACACAAGAGGGAAGAGAGAATGGCTGAGTCTCCTCCTTGGCAACTATGCATGAGGCCTATTTAGGAAAAATGGGAATTACACAGGATTTTGAGACAGTTCTTTGTGTCCTAATGTTTTACGTTTTGACTTATCCACACACTACAACACGTTATTATTTCTTGATTGGAGTATATTAAACTGACACGTTAATATTAAGGATAATTTTTTTATAAATTGGATATGAGGGTTGGCCTCAAACGTAAGTAGTTAACATAGTAAGTAATATAAAGGGACTTGAATAATTCCCAAATTTCATGAATAGGCCTTTGAGTGCTTCATGGACATCCGGGCATCTTCTAGACATTTGTGGGGGCATCATGTGCGCATGGCCTCCTTGGGGGAGGGCTAAGGCTCCTCTCAAGGGGGTCCAAACCTCCTCTTTTGCTCTCCAAAATTATCTTTTGCAACCTCTTCTCCTTCACGCAACCGCAATAAAAAAATCTCTCAAAGATGATGATGCTTCATCCCATAAATCTCATGCGTCAACAATGACTCATGCTCAAAACTTCCAAAAAAGAGAATCAAAGTGCTTTGATTACCAATTATTAGAATTCTCTTAAATTCTCTCTTGAAGACTTGAAACAAAGACTTAAGAATGATATGTGTGCCACTCTCCTCCCATCCATTATACCCCCTTGAATTCAAAATAGTAATGCTCTAGAATGGTCTAGTGCCCACATGTGCCCACCATGCAACACTCATCACCATTACCATTGAATACCTTAGGATATCCTCGAAGCTAGGGACCTTGGATATGGCTAGCCCTTGTCCCATAGACACATGGAATGATCTCTGTAGACCAATCTCTAACAATAGCAGCCTAGCAGAAAGGAATTGGAGGACATGGGCATTGTTTCACATAAAGAAGAGGAACCGATCGAGTCCACAATAACTTGAGACACTAGTGTACACACAATGTAATCTCAAGTTTTTGGAGAGCAAGGAACCCACAAGAGGTATTTTTAATTTATGTTGCCACTTGCATCTTGATAATTTTTAGCATAAATACATATTTGAATTGTATTTCTAAGTCAAGGTGGATTCTATTAACATGTGTAAAGTGAAAGATATCCCTCAAATCCCCCCAGAAGAGAAGGATATCTTTTCCATTCTATTTATGACTCTCAACAAAGAGAAGGATATCTTTTCCATTCTATTTATGAGTCTCAATAGTTTGTGGGACACACAAAGAAGAACAAAAGGAAACACATTGGGTGCTATAGCTTATTGAATCTATATGTTAAATTTTAAGTTTTGATGTTTTTTTATTTTTTTTACCTACTAAGTTACTATTATAATTTATTGTAACAGATCCTAATGCACCATCTACCAGTCAGAGACCTAGGAAGATGGCTTCTTGTTGAGGTGGGAGAGGATGTGGGAGAAGAGGAGCCCACATCATCCATCTAGATCCACATCCAGTGTACCAGAGGATTTGGAAGAGAGATCAACACCATCTAAGAGTAATGACGATTCACTTGTAGACACCCAGAGAGTCCTAGATTTTTATCATGATAGTAAGATCATCTATCTCTTGATGGGCTAGTTCATTTGAGGATGATGATGATATTGATGATATTGAAGATGAAGAGTGGATGATATTATGGATGAAGACTTGATGATATTGTGGATGAAGAGTTGATGCTTTGACTTTCAATGCTAGACTCTTCACATTTCATTGTTATAGTTCATGACTCATGATGTATTCATATTCCACTTTCCACATTATCCTTGACCCTTTATGCTATGTTTGTAGACTTACAATTGTATTTATAATGTATTCAAGGATCATGCTTATTGTCACTTGTCATTTCTGGTACTTAAAACTTTTGAGTTTCACGTCTTTGCATACTTATGAATCATGAATTATGATGGTGTTTTACATTTTATACATTATGATATGAAATCATGCGATATATCATATATTATCTTTATTCATGAAAATATGTGTATATAGCTATAGTTTTTTATGAAATAGATAAAAATCTCTTTAAGTGGATGAAAACCTTGATTTTTATTTTGGTATGAACAATTTATACTATTTAAACAATTAAATCTCAATTTAAATCTTACGATATAAATATCTTGATCACACTATGCCTCCCCTGAGGAATTCGAGCACATGGGCATTATTTCACACTAAGAAAAGGAGCAAATTAAGCCTTATATAGCTTGAGAAGTTAGTGTATTGTCACTATAATCTCAATATTCTAGAGTTAAAAGCCCAAAACATAGCTCCTCTATAGGTAAATTTCAAGTTTGATGTTTACATAAATAAATTGAACATTCATGTAAAGCTTTTTAAATTTTGACTTTTTGTTATATTTACAAATTATAGGTCAATATTGGTGACATTGATATTGGAAAAGTTAAAAATATTCTTCAAATCCTTGCACAAGAGAACAATATTTTTGTTATGCTTGCTACAGGGACCAGAAAGAATCATTGCGAGACTCATAGCCAAATGAGGAGAGCTAGGCTTGCTACTAAAAGAAGTTGGAGAGGTTTGGAGAAGCTTGAAGAATTAGGTTATCAAATGGTGAAGATGGTCCAACAAAATAGCACAAGACATTCCCTAGCTCTTTAGATATTAAAATAGACCTTATAGGCTTCTAATTGATGCAATAAAATTGAATCAGTACTTTGGAACATCAACAAAAACAAGTTCATGCAAAACAGATAACTTGCACCTTGACCAGCTCACAAAAACCTTCTATATTTGGATGGAAGCTATCACTTCAAACACTCAGAGGAGCTAGCAAGGTTACAATTGTAAAAATTCCTTTTATGGGAATGTCATTGTTGTATAATGCATGGGTTCATAAGGCTAAATGTATGGATTCTAAATGTTAGAATATCATGTATGTTTGCCTTGGTCTAGCCCTTGAATTACCCTTGGAAACTGCCTTGAACCTTTGGGTGAAACCCTTGGGGTATTTATTCATATGAGCTCCCATTGAATGGTTGGAACTATAGGCTTGATTTATCCTAAGGTGTGGGAACCTTAGTCTTGGGAGAAGCCTCTCTAGGAGTCACCTTGTGTGTACATGAGAGAAGAATCCTCATTTGGTTTACAAGGCATGTGATAGAAGTTGGGAAATTAAAAAGCATGTGATCACCCTTGGGAAAGTGTCCACATGAAGGACACTTGGCTGGACACTTGGCCAATCTCAAGGATATGCACCCCCTTGGGCTAGAGGTATATATATATATGGGCGGAGTTGGATGGGTGGAGATGTGCTCTCTCTTGCCATGGTGGTCTTGCTAGTTCAATTCTTAGATAGTTAATCCTTAATAGTTTTGTTGTTATACAACATTGGTATCTGAGCTTGAGTTGCGATTTTCCTCGAAATCTTCCTATGACTTTTAGCTCATTGTGTGAGTTTTGCCTATACATATGCCTATAGACTACGAATGAAACTTTATTTTTACTCTTTTAAGAGTAAAATAAAGGTGTAGGATCGACAACTGGATTCAGATGAATCCAAACAAACCACCATCTAACTCGATCGATGACAATAGCTGGTAGAGTTGTGAGAAGAGCACTGTGATCCCTCTCACTCTCCCTCTCCAGGCTGCTCAATGTACGCCGGATGGCTGAGGGCATGAGGAGCGCACCGTTTGTGGCCATTCTCCTTCTTTGTCTATAACGCAACAAAATTGAGTTTCATAGGCTATTCAGCTGGTTTCTACCTCGCATGTGGGATTATAAGTTTTCTGAACCCATGACTTTGGCTCAGCTGAGCCACACAAAGATCGCCTTTTGCCTTTGCTTTTATAGCCCAATCATATTCACATGAAGGAGGTTCGTGAACGTCTCAAGCAAAGGTTCAACTACGTTTTGGAGGACAAAGTCGAAGCATAGAGTTGAGCGCATACATCATATATGGGATTGGGATTAGACACTTGAGAGAGGATGTTGTGCTCTTCATATAGGCATTCATTTGCAGGCATACAATAGCCATCAAGGAGCATCTTAGCAGCTTGAGAAGCACCCCATTAGTTTATGACAGATTCCCGCACGTTGTAAGATGTTTGGGGAAGGATAATAAGTCATGTCCTTTCGCTCTTTTTCTTTATATTATACATGTAAGGGGAATGTCCAATATAGATAGTGTAACGCTTTGGATTGGCTTGCTTATGGGACAAATTCCATTTTGCCCATCCATATGAAAAGTACTACAACCTTTTTGAAGCTTGGAGCTTGAAAAAAAAAAGGTGTGGCTTCTTCATTCTCCACATCAATGGAGGAAACCATTCAGGTGACCCACTACATCAAAAGGCAAATGGATGAACAACCCTCATCGTACAATGGATCAATGGATGGATGAAGCTATGATGAAGGTAAGGGTTACTCTCAAATTTCATTTTTATTTGGTTTGTCATGCTAAAGTAATGCATCCAAAAATGCATACCAAAAGAAGTAGGTGAGGTTCACATGCACGTAAGAATGATGTGAGCTTACTTATTCGAGTAATGTACTTAAGGAATAAAATAAATAGAAAGAGGCCTTCCATTAGTATCGGATGGACTCACCACATGAAGAATGTTGAGACTGGAACATAAAATGTTCATTATTGCATTGGAAATTTTGAGAATGCATTTATACACAGAATGGAATTCCAAGATGGAACTCCATGCATGATTTAAAGAGAGGTTCAATTTTTGAACCTTATGCATGCTAAACATCTTCAAGAGAAGATTTATATGTTTTTGGCATACACTATGTATGCATGGATTGAATCACATATGCGTAGGTTGATGGGACATGAGAGAGAAATTAAATTATGTAAGTTTAATGTTTAAGACAAAAAAATGACTTCTTCTTATCAAGTCAAAAGCATAAACATTTAATGGTGTGTTGAGATTATGAAACTCAATTCCCATGAACTTTTATGCTTTTTATATGTTGGCTTAATCCAAAAGCAAATAAAATTTAGCACAAATAGAGAAACCATAAGCTTCAAGTACTACTTATAGATCCTCAAGTTCTAAAATATCCATGCCATGCCTGGTCGACAAGGCCAAGACTTAAGCTTTAAGTTAATCAAGCAAAGTTTCTCTTCTTATTTGAACAAAAGTTGGTGGTGATAAGAATAGGGATTTAAGCATGTCCAAAAGAGAAACTAAAGGCCATC
Source organism: Ceratopteris richardii (assembly GCA_020310875.1). NCBI lineage: Eukaryota > Viridiplantae > Streptophyta > Polypodiopsida > Polypodiales > Pteridaceae > Ceratopteris > Ceratopteris richardii. Next base: position 80,739,281 of record CM035424.1, on the reverse strand, counting down.
TAAAACCATATACATAGTATGGGTTAATGACATTCAAAGTTCTTAATAACTTCAACATCTGATCAGTGAGGACAATGATCACACTAAAAGGGGGAAAAGAATGACATAGAGTGAACAATTGGGGCAAAAATTGGTTGAACCATTTCCCCCTTTCGAAGTATTCATTTCTTCCCCAATAAGTTTTGTCCTTTATTCACAAGAGGTATGATCCGTTTTGTGCTTTGAGAAAACTGCTTCAAAGAGTGAAGAGTTGTACCTCATTAGAGCATATATGCAGACGAGGAAAATTGCAAGGTCGAAAGAAACTCTAAATACCACTACTCCAAATTAATGTGCTCTATAAATAAGAAGCAATTTATCAATATGGTTAAGAATATGACCATTTGACTAAATCCATGAGTGTCCATTTACTATTTCCTTTAAAATAGATGCATAACTATATCAAAGGATAATATCTAGTATGAAAATACTAGTTCTATTATCATATGACATAGACAAGGATACTTTTGGTTGCAATAGCTATATGAAGCCTCAGGCTTCAAAAGTATTATCAAGAATAAACGATGGCTTAGTAAGGATACAACTTACAAAGATTTTGATGACACTTTGAGGAAAAAAGTTTCGATGATAAGACTAAGATGGACAAATCCTTCTTAATAAGTAATCCTTGAGTAAGAGCTAAAGTTGTTTGCACTAGGTGAGGTTGTAAACCGGATTGGTATGGGATGTCTAGATTTACAATATCACTTATGTGGGTTCAGTGGCATGGGACACTGAACTTAAGGATAATGGAAGCTTAAGCTCAAGGATATTTGACGAATTGTTCAATCAAGGATTGAGCATAAATGAGCCTTCAATTTGAATAGGAAATTAAATGAACATCAATTTCCTACAGTTTTCTAGGACGAAAACTCTTTAAAAGGGGGGAATAAAGCTATCATTAATATGATACTTCTAAAAAAAATATGCATTCCTTAAATCTTTCATAAAAGTTAAGGAGTAAATTTGTTATCGTGTACCTAAGTGTGTTTGATTTAAATCTCAAACAAAGTAAAGAACCAGATATGCAAGAAGAGAATTCATTGAAGAATTCCAATTTTGCAAGTAAAGTCAAAGGGACGACATATAATTGTTGATCCCTAGAAAAAGAATATTGAGAGGTTCAAAGAACATCAATTGGATGTAGAAGACTTAATCGAGGATATAAACTCATGAAGGTATGAGTTAAAGATCCCAAGAAAATCCCATGGGTAAATATCATTGAAAAAGGGATCTAAAGAAGAAAAGACTTGATATTATCTCATGTTAAATTAGCTAGAGGAAGTTTGAGAAAGCCAAGTGACCTAACTTGGTCAAATATATCAAACCCTTTATAGTTTGATAAGCCAAGTGGCCTACATTGGTCAAAGTGATCAAACCCTTAAATAGTTTGATAAATCATACCAAGGTAATTTTAAAGGTCGACCAAAAGAGATCTTTGAATTAATTGGCATGAAATTTAGAGACCTTAGTCTTTGCCCTCATGAATAGGATGCCAAGGAATTCCAACATGGAATTCCTGATCATAGCAATGATTAGATGTTGACCTATGGATCGGAGAAAGAACTCACTAGTATGGGACAATGGGAACTAACTCCCGTTGAGAATTTTCTCTGATGATTAGAGAGAAAAGATACTCAAAATCTGATAGAAAACATCAAGATAAGCCTTAAAAGTAAGGTCATTTAGAATAAGGTCTTAGGTTCATAAACAAGTAAAGAGAATTACCTATTTGGACCATATAAATACACTTGGTGGTGTTTACAAGAGGGTAAGTGGAATAAGGTTAATATTGACCTTAGAAAAAGGCTATCTTTTATCCTCCTTAAAGAAGATGAATTCTTTTTAATAGAATACATAGGCAAATTGAAGATGATGAGGATAAAAACTTGAGGGAGTTTTTGAGTTAAACTCTAAAATTAAAAATCTTGCATAAAGTCAAGCATATTCAAGTATAAATCTTTGAATATTTCATCTTCTAAAGCTTTGGGTGATGAGAATAAGTGATTCAAAGAACATTCACTAAGTTCTTAGAGGGGTCTCGATATAATGCCAAAAAGGAGATATCTTTCTGATAAGACTTTGGAACTTAAAACTTGAATCATTTAAACTCCACTCAATAGATAGAAGAATTAGGAAGAAGGTATCTTGATGGCTTGATAAGTATTGTTCCTCAGTTAGTTTGATGATTTGAAGGAATCGGTTTGTTCCGATTTGCAAAGATTTGTTGACCTTTTGGGTAGTATAGGTAACTATCTTGGGTATAAACCAAATTTGATTCAAGATAGTTAAATAGTATTATCCTCTGGAAGAACCCGCTAAGCTAAATATGAACAAAGAACTTGGGTGAAGACCTAGAAGAAAGGTCTACCAAGTACTTCCAATTCCTAGAGACATGGTTTTAGTTGTTGCATCAATAAAGTCTTGAATGTCAAAGATTTTCTAAAGAGGTTAAACTATACAAGAACAAAGATATGTTCCAAGTTTTAATCTAGGGAAAAATCAAGGATGATCAAGATAAGGATCCATTAATAGAACTGAACTTTCAAACTTGGGTGTATTGTTTGTCATTCAGAATACTTGAATATTATGTTTCAAGAAAAGCTGGATGAATGATATAAGTCCACCTAACTTACCAAAGAATGAGAATATAGTATTTCTTCTCATTTATTAAGCATGTTTTGATATGGACTCAATAGACCACTTTGTTAAGTTAATACCTTTCGCTCACTCCTATCAAATACAAATAAACTATATTTTTATTTGAAAGGGACTACAAAAGAATAAAGTTAAGCTCATAACATCTAAAGATTCCTCTCCTTTTTATTGAAAGTAGAAAGTGAATCTAGTTTCTCGCCCTTTCAAGATAGAGTTAGGATTACTCCTAAAAAATTATATGTTTCTAGGAAATTTCAAAGTGTTTATTTTATGGAGCATGAGGTTTGTGAAAGTGCCAAAAGGAAAGGACCATCAAATAAATCCACCCATTTCACTAGTCCACAAGTACAAGGTATGCATGTACATTCATTTGAACGAAGGAAAGTGGTTTGGGCAGGGAGATATTAAGGTAGATATTAACCCTTATCTAATTACAGGAAATGAATCTAAAGAGAGAGATGACCATGCTCAAAGTATAGGTCATGGTGCATGGGGAATACTCCACATATTATACCTAGACACATTTTTAAGGACGAAAAAGCTAAAGGGGGAAGAATGTTATATAATTCATGGGTTCAGAAGGCTAAATGTGTGGATTCTAAAGGTTAGAATATGATGTATGTTTGCCTTGGTCTAGCCCTTGAATTACCCTTGGAAATTGCCTTGAACCTTTGGGTGAAACCCTTGGTTTTAACCCTTGGGGTATTTATTCATATGAGCTCCCAATTGAATGGTTGGAACCTTAGGCTTGATTTATCCTAAGGTATGGGAACCTGAGTCTTGGGAGAAGCTTCTCTAGGAGTCACCTTGTGTGTACGTGAGAGAAGAATCCTCATTTGATTTAGAAGGCATGGGATAGAACTTGGGAATGCATGTGATCACCCTTGGGAAAGTTTCCACATGAAGGACACTTGGCCAATCTCAAGGACATGCACCCCCTTGGGCTAGAGGTATATATATATATATATATATATATATATATATATATATATATATATATATATATATGCGTGGAGACGTGCTCTCTCTTACCATGGTGGTCTTGCTAGTTCAATCCTTAGATAGTTAGTCCTTAGTAGTTTTGTTGTTATACAATAGTCATACATAGGGTTGCCTTGCTATAATGCATAAAATACCCACTTTTTATTGACCAATGAATTATTGAGTTTACCATTGATTGGATGTATCCCCGACTTTTCAAGACTGTGCAGAAGATAACCCAGAGACCTTCAACTGGAGATTTCTCTAGATCTACTGTACCAAATGGCTTGAAAATTTATGCACATAAACTAGAAAATAATATCTTTCTAATTAGTAGTGAGTGACTTGATTTAAGGCTTTGTAGAGAGAGAATCAAGCTCTGTAAGATGGTTGAGTCCGAGGAAGGAGTAGAGAATTGATATGGCACCAAACAATGATCAAAAGTGTATTTGTATTACATCAAATAATCACTCCCTCTATGTACAAAGAATTTCTAGTCTTATATAGAACTTTTGGTGTTTTTCCACGACTCAAATCTCTTGGTTTTGAATTCAAATCCTCACGTGGTTGTTTGTTGAAGATGATTAGAATCTCTTCCTATATTATAGGAAAAGTGGAAGTTGAAATTATATCAATCTTTTTGTTGATTGATTGAGAATCAATCTCAACTATGTTCAACTCGTGAGTTTTGGGCCTTTTACTTTTCTCTTTTACAAAGGCAAATACCTTGAACCTTACAAAATAAATGATCATAAGTGATCATACAATTAATACATAGAAAAGTGTACACATGAGTGCTATTCCCAAAGTACATGTATAGCACCATCTATATGATGGTTGAAGTGAGAAAGAAATTCATCTCAATCATAGTGAAATCTTGGTGATCCAAAAGCTCCCCTCAAGCTAAAGTATGCTTGAATCTTCATTCTCTGATAGGTTGAATGCATTCCATAGATTGTAATTTGCATAGATTTACCCCATCAAGTGCCTTTGTCATCATGTCTGCTATTTGCTTCTCAATAGGAACATATCATAAGTCGATTTCCTTTGTTGTAAGCTTTTCTCTGACAAAGTGGTAATGTACTTCTATGTGCTTTGTCTTTGCATGGAAAATTGGATTTGTAGCTAGATGCATGGAACTTATCTCCAAGTATGTGAGGCTTGGAACTTACAATTCCCATATCTGAGTACAACTCTTTGAGCCATATTGCTTCTTGAGTTGCAATAGTTAGACCTCTATATTCTGCTTCAATTGAAGATAAATCAAATGCTAGTTGCTTCTTAGAACTCCAAGAAACCAATTTTAAACTTTCAAAGAGTAAGTATCCAAAGGTACTTTTTCTATCATCCTTTGCTCCTTTCCAATCTGCATCTGAATAGATTTGGATATCCTACTCTGAAGAGTAAGGATAGGAGATACCTTCATTAAGTGTTCCTTTGAGGTACTTGAGCAATCTCTTTGGAGCATCCATGTGTGTTCTTCTAGGTGATTGCATGAACTAGCAAAGAACTCCCAGAGTATATGATATATATGGTCTTGTATGAGTAGCATATATCAAGTTACCAACTAAGCTTTGATACTCTTTAAAATCATTAATTTTCTCACCTTCATAAACGCTTATTTTATGACTCATCTACAAAGGTGTACTTGTAAGATTGGTGTTCTCCATTTTGAACTTGAGAAGAAGGTCTTGAATGTATCTTTTTTTAGTTAGATACATCAATTCATAGGTATAAGCCACTTGCATACCTCAGAAATATGTGAGCTCATCTAGGTTAAGAATTTCTCTGAAATTGAGTCTCTTTGCCAAGTAGATTGAATGCTTTCTAACAAATATGGAATCTTATCCATAGCTTTCTGGTTGTCTCTTCTCCCTTGTTGATCTTCTAGGTCCTTTCTCGGAGCATTCACCACACTCTTTCATTTTGACCCTTGACTTCCATAGCTTGTAATCCTTTTTCGTTTCATCTTGTTCATCATCTGTATCACTTCTTGGATCTTGTACTTGTATATTGTGCTTGCTTCCTAATTGATGGAAATCAAACTCAAGATCATGTGGTAGAGTTACCTTCTATTTGTGTTCATCATACCAAGACGTGTTCTTCAAACACAATATCTCTACTTGTAGTGAATTGCTTGGTTGAAAGATTGTAGAACTTGTATCCCATCTAAGTTGAATCATATCCAACAAATATTGCCTTTGTTGCCCTTTTATATACATTACCTCTTATTTGTGAAGGGACATGAACATAAGCTAAACAACCAAACACCTTGCAATGCCCTAGACTAAGACCTAGTTTTTTTTCCATGCCATGCTTCATAAGGAGTCATACCTTGAAGTGATTTGGATGGTAGTCTATTGACAAGGTACAAAATAGTTGAAATAGTTTTTCCCCATAAATAATGTGGAAACTCCTTCTCTTTAAGCATTGTTCTAGTTGAGCCAACCAATTTCTTGTTTCTTCTCTCTGCAATTCCATTCAATTGAGGAGAGTACTAGGTAGTTATTTCCCTCTTAATACCTTTATCCTACAAGAATGCATCAAATTCCTTTGAGAAGTATTCTACCCCTCCATCAAATCTGAGTTTCTTGAGTGATCTACTTGTATGGTTCTCCACATGTGCTAGATACTTTTTGAAGCAATAAAACACTCCATTCTTACTCTTGATAAAGTACAAAATAGTCCATCTACTATGTTCATCAATAAATGAGACATATTAACTTGATCCTTCCAAAGAAGATTCTTGGCTTTGCCCCCATACATTTGTATGTACTAAGTCCAATAGGTTGTAGTGGATGTAACCTTTTTGGTTGAATGATTATCATTGTGCCTTCCCAATCTATCATGCATCACATTTGTTGATGATGTGTTGCTTTGATATGTTTGGAAGTCCAAGGACACTTTGATCCCTACATATATCTTTCAGGGTTCTGTCATTCACATGTGCTAGCCTCTTATGCCACACTTCAAGCTCATTTAGGGTTTGAGACCCAATTGAATAGAGTTATGTTTTTGGTTTCTCCTACTTCAAAATTAAAGAGCCTACCCTGCTTCTCACCTCTAGCTATCTTCTTGAAGCTTTGACATGGGTCTTTTACAAAAGCTCCATGTTGGGTGAAACTAATTTGCAAGCCTTTCTCAACTATTTGGCCTACACTTATCATGCTTAGGGTCTTTCTTCTCCCCTTTCCACTTTCTCTTGCTTGCAAAGGTGGCTTGGGAAGTCTCCTCTTCATCCTCTTCCTTCTTCTTGCATTTCAACTTTTTGTCTCTCTTATTTGCATATAGAGAACTAGTTGAATTACCTTGATAGGAGTTACCTTCCTTTATGCTATTGTTGGTAATTCTTTAGGGCATCCAAAGTCTCTTGAGATGTCTTGCATCCTCTAATATGTGGTAATAGAAAATCAGAGATAGAGTTTCATGTGTATGACCTTGCTTATCTATTTCCTCTTGAGTAAGTCCTCCTTTGGATCTTTGAATAGGCATTGTTTCATCACTTGCTACAATCCCATATAGATTTCTTCCTTTCAAATAGGCCTTCATTGTGATTTTCCAAGTAGCATAGTTGTGTCTGTCAAGCTTCTCAATCATTGATGGAAATCCATCTTGTTGAAAATGTGAACTATGCAAGCTTTAGGTGGATAAAGGGGTCAAAAGACCTTAATGTGGACAAATTTCATGACTCAAATCACTCAAGGTCATCTCAAGGTCATGCAAGGTCAGGCAAGGGAGTCCTAAGGTGGTGGAAAGGTCGTGAGAGGCCTCCAAAAGCTATAAAAGTAAGTGAAGAGACATCAAATGCATGGAAGTCTTGTAGGTCATTGAAGACCAAGAAACATATACTCAAGGAGGTTTAAGGAGAGAGTCATCCAAGGCCCAAGGATCTAAAACACAGTTGTTCAAGCTAGGAAAAACGCAGAGGAGGTTGTTATATGCATAAAGGAGGAGCTATCAAGCCCACAACCCCTCTAGTCTCTTGTAGGTATAGACATAGTGTGCTTATAATAGTTATAACTATTGAAATTGGTTTTATGAGTAGATAAATTGGTGTATCATTGTAGCCCTAATTTTTGCATATCCTACATCTTTGCATAGTCTGCTTTGTATAGAGTTGTTGACTAACCTTAATAGATCCATTCTAGGTGTTCTACAGCTTGTTGGAAAGCTTATGAACCACACTAAGTGTGGAAAAAGGCTTAGGTCATTTTGATCAGTGTAAGGCAAGTGAATCAAAGTTTTGTTGTAGGGTAACAAGAAAGGTGTATGAAGGGACCTAGGTATTGGGTTTGTTTCACTTCTAGTGTGCAAATATGAGGGATTAAATTCCATCAATTGGTATCAGAGTAGGAAACATCCTTTGAAGATGCTAAGAGAAGGACACAAAAGCTTGGAGATCAAGGCTAAGAGGTAGATTTTAGTGTAACCCTAATTTCCCATTCATTATGGCATATCTAGGTCAAAAAGTGGAGTTGCTTGACAAAGACAACTACCAGCCATGGAGGTTCAGAGTCATGAACTACCTCACGAGCAGAGGTTTATGGTCTTTTGTGTGTGGAGATGAAGATAAGCCCAATGTGAATCCCCAAGATCCAAAGATCACTAATCAAGAATTGAATATGTTGAAGGATTGGGAGGAAACGAATAGGAGAGCTATCTCTACATATCACAGATAATATCTAACACTATGATTGGTCATATATCAGAGTTTGATCATGTTAGAGATGTTTGGGAGGCCTTAGAGAAGATATATGCCACTTCCACAAGAAGGAGAAAGATGCAAATTAAGAATGAACTCCACTCTTTGAAGAAGGGTAATGGTTAATCTATTGTTGACTACACCTTGAGGGTGAAGGAGTAAGGATAGCAAGGCATCATCTTCAAGGAAGGGCAAGAATGGCAATGGGAAGAACAACTCTCATCAAGGTAAAATTTGTTTTATATGTGATAAGTAGAATCATATTTCTTCAAATTGTTGGTTCAAGGATGAAAAAGGAAAGAAGAAGAAGGAGCAAGGGAGCTATGCTAACAACTCCAAGAAGGATGATAAGAAGAAGTCCCTCCTAGCCATGAGACATGGCTACACTAGTGATTCCAACGATACAAACTGGTACATAGACTCGGGTTTCTCTAATCACATGTTATGTATGGAGGAATCTTTTGTTCCAATGCAGGTCCCAAGTTCAAAAGGTTGTGTGGAGACAGGAGATAACATTGAGCATCCCATTACACATGTGGGAGATGTGAAGCTAGGTGAAGGTAAACCTATCAAGACTCTTGAAGATGTGCTCCATGTTTCATCTATTTCCAAGAACTTTATCTCTATAGGACAGATGGTAGAAAGAGGTATGCGGGTTATATTTGATGCAAAAGGTTGCATGGTGAAGCAAGGAGGCAAGGTCATTGCCAAGGGAAGGAAAGAAGGCAGATTGTTCACACTGGATGCTGCTCCTACACCCAACAAGGTATGTTATGTGATGATTGGTAACAAAAGGATTGCAAATATTGGTCTTTGGCACAAGAGGATAGGACATGTCAATATTCCCAATTTAAAAATCATGAGCAAAGTAGGTTTAGTGCAGGGGCTATCAAATCTTGAAGGCCAAAGTCTACATGAGTTTTGTGATGCTTGTCAGCTAGGTATGCAAGCAAGGAATCCATTTCCAAAGAGTGAGTACAAATCCTCTAAGCCCTTGGAGCTTATACACTCAGATGTATGGGGCCCTAGCAGAGAGGCTTCATTGGGAGGAGCTAGGTACTTTGTCACTTTCATTGATGACCACTCAAGAAAGGTATGACTATATGTTATCAATAGTCCAATAATCCATGGTGTTAACCATTGCATATGCATTTAGGGCAAGCAATTAGAGAGGTGCACCTTATTCATATGAGATAATTTTATAGTATTGGGCATCTTGTTTATTGTTATCCTATAGCAATAGAAATGTGCTTCTAAGTGATTATAGAGCATGCAATAGTTAAAGCAACAACAACAACAACTGTTGATATATTTAGGTTGTGATGTGTGTGAACACTGTAGGAACGTCGGGGCACTTTTTTCCCTCTTTAGGAGTTTTTTTCCCCTGGCTTGTATATATGCCTATTGCCCTAATGGGCTACTTATCTTTGTACATTCTCTAGTAATACATTCAGTATTGTGTGTTGTGCTCCAAGCTTCTTCTTCTTCCTTGTACTGTTTGCATGCTTTCGCAGACGTCCAACTCCAACAATTGGTATCAGAGCAGGTCGTTGCTTCATCTAGACCTCTCCTGTTGTAGTCTCAGAGTCGCACAAAATTTGGTAAGCATACTCAGGGTGCTTCAGAGATCAAAACAGCTTTGCTATTTGGTGTCGAAATCGCAATCTGAGCTCATTTCGGCCTTCAAACACACTATCGTAGTGCTTGTGGAGGCTATTTTATCTTTTTGTGCCAAAGGTATATACCCATTTTGGTTCAGCAATATAAGCGTATCGAAGTCTGCTACAGGTTTAGCAGAACTCGTTTGGGCAGTTTCGTTCAACTTTTTTAGATACAATCAATTTTTTGCGTCAAGGTATTTTAGTCATCAGCGATCGCTGAAAGAAGTGATGTATTTCGTATGTTGGCTATCGAGGATAAGTTGGATGGTACCAACTACCTGTTGTGGACTTATATGATGCGACATGTATTGGTTGCAAAAGGACTATGGAACATTGTGTAGGGTGTTGAAAAATGTCCTATCACACCTATAACTGTTACAACTATAGGTGCTGAAGCTGATGCAGAAGGTGTTGAAGATGATGACATTTTGCATATTCCTGTTCGTGCTATGGTTTCTGCTGCACCTACTACAGAGCAAATTCGTTGGGATGGTAGAGATCTGAGCACATGCATTGATAGCTTTGTCTGTCAAACGTGCCATTAGTCCTCACATTCACTCTTGTAGAACAACTAAGGATGCTTGGGATACACTTACCACATTGTACCAAGCTAGGAATGAGGTTCGTGTTGCTTACCTTCGAAAACAGTTGGAGAGTGAGCATATGAATGAAGGTGATTCTATGGACAATTTTATAACAAAGATCAAAAACTTGAAGGAACAATTGATTTCTGTTGATGAGGTTATACCACATAGCTCACTGTGCAGACCGTTTTGAATGGTCTTCCTGATTCATATCAGAGTTTTGCTTCTACTCTTCGGTTGATGATGAAAGGCAATCCAAATGCCTTGTCATTTGAGGAGTTAGTCTCAGTTCTGCTGCAGGACGATCAATCCAGGTAGAACATGTCCATTATGCGTGTTGCAAATCAAGCTTTCCTGGCTAGTCAGAAGGGCAAAGGAAAATGGAGATCTTCAACTAGTAAGCAGAAATCTGCTAATTCTAACAATCGAAGAGGGAAGACAAAGATCATAAGAAATCAGAAAAGCAGAAATTGTTTTGTAAGTACTATAAAGGAAATGATCATATAATAAAGAATTGTCCAAAACTAGCTTCGAAAGAGGCAAAGAAGAAGAGGCTGGAATGGTTGTTGCAGAGGCCTCTACACCAAAAACAGTCTGCTAATCTTCTGCAAGAAGAAGAATGGGCGTTTATTACTATTTGCAGTTTTGACCCATCTTCTCATGAGCAGTGCATGTCTGCAGTAGACTCAGATGTTTGGTACTTTGACAGTGGGGCGACCAAACATGTTACCTCGCAACGCAGTTTCTTCTCTTCACTCGAGCTTGCCCCTACAAGGAATACTGTTACATGCACCAACAACTCCCCTTATCCTGTTATGGGAGTTGGTAAGATCATTTTGATTACTGCTAATGGTAGTTCTTTCACTTTGTCAGATGCTTTGTTTGTACCAGGGATCAAGAAAAATATGTTATCAGTTTCTACATTAGCCAAGATTGGTTTTGTTGTGAAATTTGTTGATGACAGATGTACAGTTCATCATCTGTCAAATGTCGATGTGATTATTGCTTCTGGCATTTTATGTCGTGGGTTGTATAAGCTCATAGACTATGAAAGATCTGTAAATGATTCTCCATGTGCAGTACATGATTCTCAAGCTATGTCAGATGCAAAGCTTTGGCATGCATGCTTTGGTCATCTGAATTTTGCTAGTTTGCTATGCCTGCAGAAATCTGAAATGGTGTCCTCTTTGCCCAAACTTGAGGCACCTGGAAAACATGTTTGTGAAGGTTGTATTTTGGGCAAAATGCAACATTCATCGTTTCCAAAAGATGGTTTAGTTTGGGCTACTCAGAAATTGCAACTTGTACATAGTGATGTCTGTGGTCCTATGCAGACACCTTCTTTTGGAAATTATCTTTACTTCGTGACTTTCATTGATGATTTTTCTAGGCATGCATGGGTATATCCATTGAAGGCAAGGTCCGAAGTGTTCATGTACTTCAAATAATTTTTGGATTTGGCTGAAAATATGTCAGCATGTAAAATGGGCACCCTTCATTCTGATCGGGGGGGGGAATATATGTCTTCTGATTTTAATGCATTTTTGGCTGAACGTGGGATGAAACACCAGTGTACAGTGCTGTATACACCCCAACAAAATTGAGTTGTTGAACGAAAGAAGAGGTCACTCATGGAGATGGCGAGGTGTATGGTCAAGAGTCAGGCTTTACCACATAGTTTCTGGCTTGAGGCTATTATGTGTGCAGCATATGTACTAAACAGGTGTCCCACTAAAGCACTGCAGTCTATCACTCCATATGAGGCTTGGCATGATCACAAGCCATCTGTTGCTCATCTGCGTGTTTTTGGTTGTTTGGCATATGCATTGGTGCCTGAACAACATCATAGAAAATTGGATGATAAAGCAGTAAAATGTATTTTTGTTGGGTACAATTCTGAAAGTAAAGTCTATCGTCTGTATCATCCACACATTAAACACATTCTGGTTAGCCGTGATGTTGTTTTTGTGGAAGATGCTATTCAACCATTGCTTTCATGTACCAAGGAGACATATGTTAGCTCCAAAGACATGTATGATACTTTGCTACCTATTTTTACACGTGGACAGTCTAGTGCTAGTCCTAATGAGGCAACTTCTTAGCCTTTGCAGGTTTCATGTGATGATGTAGATCATCCCATTTCTGATGCAGATTTACATGATGCACTTGTTGATGAGAGAGCTAACATTGAGGAGGCAAAAACTATGCCAAAATGGCTGGTGGAGACTTTGCGTGACAAAAAATTAGATGCACCTCTGTCATATTGTACTCGTTCAAGCTCTCATAGTGCCTCTTTTGCATCAGATTGCTATGCTATGGCTACATCTAGTCTCTGTGATGAGACTGAGCTTGTTTCCTTTGATGAAGCACAAAGTTATGAACATTGGATGTCTGCAATGTAATCTGAATATGATGCTATCATGAAAAATGATACCTGGTCTTTATGTGACTTGCCTCTTGGCAAGAAGGCCATTGGCACTAAGTGGGTATACAAGTTGAAGCGTAAGCCTGATGGAACAGTTGACAGGTATAAGGCTAGGCTTGTTGCAAATTGTTATGCGTAGGAAAGAGGCATTGATTTTGATGAGACCTTTGCACCTACATGCCATATGACTACTATTTAGAGCATCTATGCACTTGCAGCCCATCATGGTTGGAATGTACATCAGTTGGACATTAAACAACATTTCTGAATGGTGACTTGCATGAAGAAGTGTATGTTTTTCAACCCCATGGATTTGTGTAGAAAGGGCATGAAAACCAGGTGTGCAAGTTAAAGAAGGCATTATATGGTTTAAAGCAAGCACCACGTGCTTGGTATGAGAAGATACATGCCTATGTGATTGCACATAGTTTTGAGAATAGTCCAACTAAAAGCACCTTATATGTTAAGTGTGCTAATGATGTACTTCTGATCATTGTGGTTTATGTTTATGACATGCTGCTCATTGGTCCTCATGAGAGGCATATTGCTGATTTTAAGGTTGATTTTCATGCCTCATTTGAGATGTCTGATTTGGGTCATTTGCATCACTATTTGGGCATTCAGTTTATGCATGTTGATGGTGGAATGTCTTTGTGTCAAATGAAATATATTGACACATTATTGCAGCGTTTTGGCCTTGAAGACTGTAAACCTATTGCCACTCCTATGGAGACAGGTTTAGGATTGAGTCTTCATGATGTTGGAGATGCATTTGATGTTGTTCTCTATTAGCATGTTGTCGGATGCCTGATTTACTTATGCATTACTCGGCCATATATTCAGTTTGTTGTCTCATAGATGAGCAGGTTTATGCATTGCCCAGGAGTCAAGCATTGGTAGGCGGTTAAGCGCATCTTTCGCTACTTGAGTGGTACTCGGCTACTTGGGTTGTTTTATCCCAAGGGAGGATCACTACCACTAGATTTGCATGCTTTTCTGACTTTGACTAGGCTGGTCGCAATGACACTCATGTGTCCACTAGCGGCTTTTGCTTCATGCTTGGTAGCTCATGTATATCTTGGTTAAGCAAGAAGCAGCCTACTGTGGCCACTTCCAGTTGTGAGGCTGAGTATAGGGCAGCTTTCACAGTGACTGTTGAGTGTGTGTGGCTCAGACGCCTTATGGCTGATTTGGGTGTTGTTCAGTCTTCTGCCACCACCATCTTCACTGACAGTCAGAGCGTATTGGCAGTTGCGAGGAACCTTGTGTTCCATGCTCGCACTAAGCACATTGAGGTTCATTATCATTATGTCAGGGAGAGGTTCTCTGCTAGGGAGATCAGCTTCGCATATGTGCCCATGCAAGAGAACATTACAGACCTTTTCATGAAGGCTCTGCCTAGGGAGAAGTTTGAAGCTTTCCGCAAAGCTTTGGTCTTACTTCCTTTTGTGGAGTGATTTCCACATAGCTTGGCACTTCCTTATACATGAGTGCCAACTACTTGTTCACCACATCACTCCCAGGGGGGATTTGTTGATATATTTAGGTAGTGATGTGTGTGAACACTCTAGGACCACCGAGGCACTTTTTTCCCTCTTTAGGAGGTTTTTTCCCCCGGATTGTATATATGCATATTGCCCTAATGGGCTACTTATCTTTGTACGTTCTCTAGTAATACATTCAGTATTGTGTGTTGTGCTCCAAGCTTCTTCTTCTTCCTTGTGCTGTTTGCGTGCTTTCACAGATGTCTAACTCCAACAACAACACACTTTTTAATTCTCATAAGAGCTCCCTTGCAACATACAATGTAACAACACTCACCCTCCCATGATAAACCAACCAATTCTACAAAAATGGTTTAAGTAGTTGTCACTTTGGCATAGTGAGAGTATCACTGTGGTGAAGATTCACCTCATGAATGTCAATTCGTGGAGACATGATGATGGTATGATGACTATGCGTGATAGGTGTGCACAAGTGGCTGAGTGAGAAGCACGATGACATGCACACATGTGCACATAAGGTAAGAGCAAAGAGTGAAACAATTGAATCTTTTGCTAATTAACTCAAAATGTAATTAAAACCTTCAAAAGGAAGCTAAGTCTCTTACTTGCTAACCCCAAAAATGATCTCTCTAGCTCCTTTTATAGTTTTTGACTAGCTAGGGGCCTAGTTTAGACCTAGTGTCTAGCATAGTTAAAGTTTAGGTTCCTAAGCTATTTTGAGGGCTCAGATGAGCTCTTAAAATTATGAAATCTAAAACATATGCTCTACTACTCCTCAAGCTTGAGGACTCCTTGGCTTGCACAAAATGGAGTTGGAAGTGTCAAAAATGTCTATGTAAAATGTGTAAAGTGATGAAAATCATTGCTTTTAGAAAAGAAAGTGTGAATTTTTTATGGAGCCTATTCTCTACCTGACCTTCTTTTTCTTTCTTGTCTACTCAGTCCTGTATTCGAACCTTGTCCTCCTCATTGGTCTTTCTTCCTCATGCACCATTGTCTTCTCAGGCCACCTTGTCCACTCCTACAACTAACACTCCCCCCCTCTTGTGTTTGTTGTCCCTAACAGAACTTTGTAGTGTGGCATGATCAATATAGAGCTGAATTACATAAGTGGCTAATTCACATTCTTTTAATCAGAGTACCTTTGCAAGGTTTAATTTCAGATGTTCCCATTTGATTGCGTTTGGGACTTTCGGATGTGGCATTCTATAATGCTCGGAGTACATTGCTTGACCACAAGCAAAAAGTTGAGGCAGGTGAGTTGGCTTTTTAAATAAATATCTCCAAGTGATACTCCCAATACCCTATTGTGAACGTCTTCAAAGGTCTACTAACGGGCAGGGAGGTACTTTATTCGATAGTGCCATGCATAAATTATTTTGAAAAGAGGTGTGGTATTGAGGTAATACACCAAATCTAGATTTCTATTTTTGAACCCTAGCACGGATACATGAGGGGCCTTGACATTTCTAAAAGTATTGGATACTACCTACATTAAATTGAATATCTTTAGAAGCATCTAGGCTACTATGTCAGGAATGGGCTTTAGACAAGGCATCTAGTTGAAAATGGTAGCAATCATGTAGGCTATTGTAGGTAGTCCCTATGGTGGTGCAAGATATGGGTAGTTAACCCAATCTACATAGCATGCATTGTTCTTCACTTTTATTGCAAAAGCTTTCCATGAACATCACTTGGGGATTGGTCCATAACACGAGTTGTATAGAATATGGATTGGATCATGAGACCATGTGTGTAGCATCTCAACGTATTCCTCTAAGAGCTTTTTCTGCTAGTTGGGTTGAAAAATATTGCCTTTCCTAGATGTCTCCTATAGATCTGTTAGATATGCTCAATACTCCACCCTCATGTGACCACAAATGATCCATGGTCTCTAAGTTGTAAGGCCCCCATTATGAGGAGAAGCCATTATGAGAGCCCGGATATTTGTGGAACCCTAACTTCCAAGCTAGATGAGGTCTATGTGTGACCGTTGATGGTTGTAGATGATCTTTGTGAGCCTAGCCATTAGGTTAGGTAGAGCATAGACTTCTAGGCCATTGGGTTGCCATTTAAGGTGAAAATAAATGCCCTCTGGCATCGTGCGGTTTCCCCATAGAACCTTAATGGGGGGAGTGCAGAGGGGGGCTTGCCCCCTTTTGTGGGGTCTGGGGGGCCTATCCCCCCCGCTCGTAGGGCCGAGACAGTGGACTTCTGGTCCTGGAGATATTGTCGGAGTGTATATTTTACCGACTATTTTGTATCTCCCGACTATGTTTATCTATACCAAACTGCCTTGTAAAAGCTATATAAGCATGGCCCAGGTTGAGCTTTACATAGCATTGCGCACTAGTAAGCCCTTCATCTAGAGTTTTTCTAGATCACCATCTAAGATCCACATTGGGAGCGCACGGGTGGACAACACCATCATTGTAATTGCATTACGCTCGGCAATCTAAGAATTTGAGTTCTCTATCTCTTAGTCTACATCTATCTTTGTCTGCATTTTTTTCCTCAACTTTGTCTACAAGTCTATTCCATTGTGCTGTTATTTTCTTACATGGTATCAGAGCTTAGGAGGCTCTGAGTGGTGCAGAAGCAGAAACGCAGAGGTTTGAATGACAAAAGAGAGAAGATGTCAAGCAGTTCATCATCATCTATGATTGGGAATCAAGGTGGTTCATCAACAGGAGTAGATGGCGCAGAAGCAGGTGCAACAATTATGCCGGACATCCCAATGTTGCGGATACGGCCACCAACCTTCACAGAAGGTAAACTTGATGGTATAAGCTACACCCTATGGAAGTTTAAAATCACTTCTATCCTTGATTCATATGAGCTTTTGAAGACTGTTCTTGGGACTGATCATGAGCCCCAAGAAAGACCTGATCCAAATAATCTTGGTCAAATGATTCCTCCTGATGCTTATCTTCTACGTGCTTGGAAACATAGAAATGCATATGCACTCTATGCTCTAGTTACAAGTACTTCTGATAGTTTTCTGACTCTCGTTCAACATACTACAAAGGCATGTGAAGCATGAAACATATTGAGAAATCAATATGAAACTCATAATCAGACACGGATTCAAGACTTGGAGAATCAACTTGCAATAGAACAGTTTGCTGATGGGGAGACGACAGAGGGGTTTATCACTCGCATAAAGAATCTATGAGATCAAATGGCGGGAGCAGCTGTTCAAAAGTCAAGTGAGGAGCTAGCTCGGCGTTGTCTTTGAATCTGTCCACCTAAGTTTGATGGTTTGTTAACTGCTTTTAATACTCAAATCAGACCTCAACCACTAACGTTTGAAGAATTCAGTGGCTTACTCATGGAGGAGGACCTGCAGCTCAAGGCAAGGAGTGGTGGAAGCAAAGGAGATGCTGCATTCACAGCAAATGCCAAAGAAGGCAAAGCAGAGTCTTCAAAAGAGGGAGACAAAAAGAAGAACGACAAAAAGAAGTTCAAGGGAGAGTGTTTCCACTGCAAGATGAAAGGACATAGAATCCAAGATCGTCACATCAAGAAGGCAGAAGAGAAGAGTGGTTCTTCAAAAGGTGGCAAGGGCAAGGAGTCTACCAACACAACAGAAACAGAGCTTGAGTTATTTGTTATGATAGAGGAGGTGTGCTCCTCGGCTGAAGATTCAAGAACAGATGACTCATGGGTGTTGGACGGTGGTGCATCTCATCACATGACGAGTAGAAAAGACCTTTACAGTTAGTTCCTTAAAACCTCTAAAGGAACCCATCACAGTAAAGGTAAGGAATAAAGTATCTTTTAGTAAGACATGAGCTAAGATTATGGATGGTAACAACAACACTGTTGGGACTGGCATAAGGAGGAACAACCTGTATGAGTTGTGTTCTCTTACAGCCACGACAAATGTGGGCACAAGTAACCCATGGCATGAGAGATTTGGCCACATTGGGTATCTTGTACTGAACGAGATGCATCGTAGGGGTATGGTTGCACACCTACCATTGATTGTAGAAATGAAGGAACCATGTGAAGCTTGCATGATGGGAAAGCAACAGAGAAATGCATTTCCACAAGAAAGCAAGAACAGGGCAAGCTATCCTCTAGAGTTGGTGCATGCTGACTTGTGTGGAAAAATGCCTACACAGGCCTTGGGCGGATCTTCCTACATGTTACTTGTCGACGACTATAGCAGGAAGATGTGGATGTACTTCCTTCGCGATAAGGCTCAAGATTTTGGTAAGTTTAAAGAATGGCTTCAACTTTTTGAAACTGAAACAAGGAAGAAGATGAAGAAATTCAGGACAGACAGTTGTGGTGAGTTCACATCAACAGAGTTTGAATATTTTTGCAAGATTATGTGAATCAAGCATCAAATCACAGTGGCACATAGTCCTCAGTAGAACGGTGTTGCAGAACGTCAAAATCGAACCATCATGGAGATGGGAAAGTGCATGTTGAAAGGAAAGGGTTTGCCTATCAATTTTGGGCAGAGGCTATCAACATTGCTATCTACATCTTGAATCGAAGCTACACCAAGGCACTTGATGGAAATACTCCACAAGAAGCCTACATTGGTAAAAAGCCTTCTGTTTCCCATTTCAAAGTATTTGGATGTGAATGTTATGTACATGTTCTAGATAGGGAGAGAAAGAAGCTTCAATCAAAAAGCATAAAATGTATCTTCTTAGGGTACAACGAAGATAAGAAGGCTTATAAGCTTTATAACCTTGAGGCTAAGAAGATCATGGCGAGTTGTGATGTGGTGTTTAAGGAGGAGGAGCCACATGCAGTGGAGGAGGAAAAGAGAGCTTCCACTTTATCATCAGGCAAAGGGGCAATCCACTATGAACCTATCCCAAGAGCTATCCCTTCTACACAAGAGAAGGAAGCATCATCTTCAGATGATGAGTCTGAAAGTCACCAACCTGCCGACACCCAAGTGGAAAAGCCATTGCCATGTTGGGTGAGGCAGCTCTATGATTCTGCGATTCCCATCCCACAGTCACTAGAACAAGTTGTAGATGGACCGAGGCGATCACAGAGAATAGAGGAACAGAGACGGGCAAGCGCCCATATTGTAAACACAGCCTTGATGGTTGATCTCATTCAAGAAGAAGCAAAGGAACGAACCAATGTGGAAGAAGCACTCCATGATCTGAATTGGAGGCTGCCATGCAAACAGAATACAACAATATCATGAGGAATGGAGCTTGGGAGCTAGTGGATTGACCCCCTAAGCGTAAAGTAATTGGCACCAAGTGGGTCTAGAAGCTAAAGTATAAGGCTGATGGTACTCTAGAAAAGTATAAAGCAAGACTTGTTGCATAGGGCTACTCACAAGTTGAAGGCATTGACTTTTGTGAATCATTTGTCCCGACTGCAAGAATGACTACTATCCGAGTAGTACTAGCTATGGCTGCACATAAGCATTGGCTAGTCTATCACATGGATGCCAAATCAGTGTTCCTGAATGGATACCTCAAGGAGGAGGTATATGTGTCTCAGCCACCAGGGTTTGAGGCTCCCCATTTAGAGAACAAGGTATGTAAGCTGAAGAAGGCATTGTATGGGCTAAAACAAGCCCCTAGAGCATGGTATCGACGGATAGATAAGTATCTCTTGGATCTTGGTTTCAAAAGATGTGCTTCTGATGCTAAGTTGAATGTTCTAAAGAGAGGAGGGAAGACAATTGTGCTTGTACTCTATGTAGATGACCTTGTGATTACAGGAAATGATGATGCTCTTCTTCAACAAACAAAAGATGCCCTGAGTTCAGAATTTGAAATGACAGACTTGGGCTTAATGCATTATTGCTTAGGCCTTAAGTTTGGTAGGAACTAGGAAAGATTTTCATCTCACAACAAAAGTATTCAAGGCAGATATTGAAGGCATTTGACATGGAGGATTGCAAGGAAATTTATACATCTATGGAGGTCAACAAAAAATTATTTATTGAAGATACTTCACCTCCAGTGTATATTGGAAGATACAGGAAATTAGTTGGAAGTCTCATCTACTTGTGCAATAGCAGACCAGACATCTCTTATGTTGTTGGAGTAGTAAGCAGGTCCTCTAATAAGCCTTGCCAAACTCATTGGAAGGCAAGCATGCGGATACTCAGGTATGTGAAAGGAACCACTGATTATGGTATTCTTTATGAAGAAGGATCATCTCTGGTCGAATACTATGACTCAGATTGGGCAGGACATATTGATACCAGAAAATTAGTTTTTGGATATTGTTTTTCTTTAGGATTAGGGATTTTCTCTTGGATTAGTAAGAAGCAATTGACTGTGGCATTATCTTCTACTGAAGCTGAGTATAAAGCTGCATGTGTTGCAGCATGTGAAGCATTATGGTTGAGGAAGATCCTATGGCACATAGGAATACAAGGACCAAAGGCTACATAGTTGAAGTGTGACAACCGAAGTTGCATGGCCATTGCCAAAAATCGTGTTTTCCATGCACATACCAAGCACATCGAAATTCAGTATCACTATGTGCATGAGTTGATTGAGGACGGGGTCGTGGAGATAAGCTATTGTCCTACTGAAGAAAATGGAGCAGACATCTTCACCAAGGCTCTTGGGAGAGAGCAACTTCTTTGACACTTTCCAAAGCTTGGGATTGGACCAAGGAGGTTGTTCACCGTAGGGTGGACATTGAGGGGGGTGTTAGATATGCTCAATACTCCACCCTCATGTGACTACAAATGATCCATGGTGCTCTAAGTTGTAAGGCCCCCATTATGAGGAGAAGCCATTATGAGAGCCTGAAAATTTGTGGAACCCTAACTTCCAAGTTAGATGAAGTTATGTGTGATCGTTGATGGTTGTAGATGATCTTTGTAAGCCTAGCCATTAGGTTAGGTAGGGTGTAAACTTCCAGGCCATTGGGTTGCCATTTAAGGTGAAAATAAAGGCCCTGTGGCATCTCGCGATTTCCCCATAGAACCTTAATGGGGGGAGTGTAGAGGGGGGGTGGGATCTCGGGGGCCTATCCCCCCGGCCCATAGGGCTGAGATGGTAGGACTTCTGGTCATGGAGATATTGTCAGATTGTATATTTATCGACTATTTCGTATCTCTCGACTACGCTTATCTATACGGAACCGCCTTGTAAAAGCTATATAAGCATGGCCCAAGTTGAGCTTTACATAACATTGCACACTAGTAAGCCCTTCATCTAGAGTCTGTCTAGATCGCCATCTAAGCTCCACATTGGGAGCGTGCAAGTGGACAACACCATCATTGTAACTGCATTACACTCGGCAATATGAGAATTTGAGTTCTCTATCTCTTAGTTTGCATCTATCTTTGTCTGCATTTTTTCTCTCAACTCTATCTACAAGTCTATTCCGCTGTGCTATTATTTTCCTACATCCTCGGTTCGAACTATGTGGAAAAGGTGGGTCCTTTGCCAATAATGCGTGTCACTTTTGCATTGTAGTCCACAAGGATGACAAAGGTTGATATTGTAGCTTCGAGGTGGTTATGTGTGTAAGATTTTGAAAATATTCCAACTTCAAGACATCTTCTTCCATTTGTGCCATGGCAAGGATTTGTATCTCCACTCATTCTTCTTGGTGGGCAAAGGAGGTTTGTAAAGGAGGTGGGAATGGTGTAGATGTAAGCAAAAAGGTGGCAGAGACAAGTATAGGTTTAGATAATAGGGTAGTGTTTGTGGGAAGACTCATGGTAAACAATGGATTCTCGTGAGAAGATAAGAGTTGGATGTTTGAGTGTGGGGCATTTGCATCATTATTTGGGCATTCAGTTTATGCAAGTTGATGGTGGAATGGTTTTGTGTCAAATGAAATATATTGACACATTATTGCAACGTTTTGGCCTTGAAGACTGTAAACCTATTGCCACTCCTATGGAGACAAGTTTACCATTGAGTCTTCATGATGCTGGAGATGCATTTGATGTTGTTCTCTATCAACAGGCTGTTGGATGCTTGATTTAGTTATGCATTACTTGGCCAGATATTCAGTTTGCTGTCCACAGATGATCAAGTTTATGCATTGCCGAGTTGTCAAGCATTGGTAGGCAGTTAAGCACATCTTTCGCTACTTGAGTGGTACCTAACTACTTGGATTGTTTTATCCCAAGGGGGGATCACTACCCCCATATTTGCATGCTTTTGTTGATAGTGATTGGGCTGGTTGCTATGACACTCGTGTCTCCACTAGTGGTTTTTGCTTCATGCTTGGTAGGTAGCTCATGCATATCTTGGCTCAGCAAGAAGCAGCCTACTGTGGCCACTTCCAGTTGTGAGGCTGAGTAAAGGGCATCTTTCATAGCGACTATTGAGTGTGTGCGGCTCAGATGCCTCATGGCTGATTTGGGTGTTGGCCAGTTTCCTACTACCACCATCTTCTCTGTCAATCAGAGCACATTGGCAATTGCGAGTAACCCTGTGTTCCATGCTTGCACTAAGCACATTGAGGTGCATTATCATTATGTTAGGGAGAGGTTCTCTACTAGAGAGATCAGCTTGGCATATGTGCCCACGTAGGAGAACATTGCAGAACTTTTCACGAAGGCTCTGCCTAAGGAGAAGTTTGAAGTTCGGCAAAGCTTTGGGCTTACTTCCTTTTATCGATTGATTCCACATAGCTGGACACTTCCTTATACATGAGTGCCAACTCCTTGTTCGTCGCATCACTCCCAGGGGGATTTGTTGATATATTTAGGTAGTGATGTGTGTGAACACACTAGGACCACTGAGGCACGTTTTTCCCTATTTAGGAGGTTTTTTTCCCCAAATTGTATATACACCTATAGCCCCTAACATGTTACTTATCTTTGTACATTTTAGTGCTAATACATTCAGTATTGTGTGTTGTGCTCCAAGCTTCTTCTTTTTCCTTATGTTGTTCGCGTGCTTCCGCAGACGTTTAAGTCCAACAAATTCTACCAAGAACATGTATTTATATAGAAATGTAATGATGAAAATCATTGTTTTGTTGGAATTTTGGTTTGAAAAAATGATTCGGCCTATTCATTGTCAAGTCTACATTGAGTGACCTGCCTGCTCAATCCTGTATCTGAGTCTTGCCTTTGTTGTTGGCTTTCTTACGTGAGACTCCCTTGTCTGCTTAGTCCTTCATGATCACTAATAGATAATCTTTCAATAAAAAAGATTTTAGATCGAAAAGAATTTAGATGAAAAGGTTTTAGATAAAAAAAATAGATCCAAAAGATTTTGAATCAGAAAAATTTTAGATCCAATTCATTAAATAAAGACTACATATAGACACTCATTATTTCTACTATGTGCTTGCTAGGTCCAAAAGGGACTCTTTATAACCAAACATGGCATAATATTATAATCCACTCCCTTGATTGAACAATATGACCAATCTATTGATCAAAATCGGAATGGACTCACATCATCATCTACAAGTCCAAAATGTAAATTCCATGGCTCTCTTTTGAACATATTCCATTTTTAATATGTATGCTTGTATAGTGCACAATTAGCTCACACACATAGACTTCCATTAGCCTATCTATTCTTCTCAAGCCACATCAATAATTTTGAAAGATCCAAGTTGTGCTTCATTCTTGTATTAAACGGAAAATTTCTCAGACTTTGCCATGGATTTTTTCCCCTTGTGCATATCTTCTATTTGTTGGCTCCACATTCTAGATAATATAAGTTACTATAGATAAGAATATAAACGAAAGAGTAGATGTACATAAGTTAGAGTTTTTGAAATCTCTTTAGATGTGGTTCAAAATTATTTGAGACTGATATCTTAGTACAATTTCAAGTTGATTGATGTTATTGAAATTATTTGTTAATCAAACATCATCTTTTTTTATTATGGTTTCAAATTTACACATTGTGTTAATGTTATATAGTTTGTGGAGTAATGATGTGGATTTCAAAACTTAAGATATACATTGATATGATATGAATTTTTAATTTGAATTTTATGGTGTGGATGATGTCGATTGAATTTTGATTCAAATATTATGATATAGATTCATATAGCAATGATGATGTGCATTTCAAAAGTTAGAACATATAGTGATATGATATGGATTTTAATTCAAATGATATGATGTGGATGATGTTGATTGAAATAGTGATGATGTGGATTTCAAAAGTTAATATGTGCAATGTTATCATATGGATTTTAATTCAAATGTTATGATGTGTATGATGTGGATTGAATTTCTGTGAAGAAGTTAAGATATATAATCATTTTATGTGAATTTTATTTGAAATCTTATGATATAGAATGTTGCGATGATGTTATATGATTATTGATTCAAGTGTTATTATACTATTTGATAAAAATTACTAATACTTTTTTTTGAGATTTTTTATAAATAAGAAATGGCAAGAACTTGGATAAGAATGATCAACGTTATCATGCTAAATGTGAAAGAATTTTACATCAATAAAATGGAATCTAAAATATCTTCAATCTAAAAATAGTATCGATCTAAATTATGTTTTTATCTAAAATATTTTCAATTTACAATATCTTCGATCTAAAAAATTTCAATCTAGCAAAAATTCAATCTAAAATATTTTCAATCTAACGAGAACCTAGGCTATCAACGATGTTATGTAGGCAAGGCACAAAACATGGACCAAATGGTTGAACTACCCACTCATTAATGGTCTACCTAAAAGCAATCCGGCAAGTCCACATTATATGCTTGAGACCTCTAGATATTGGATTTGATTTTTGAGAGACACTCCAAATACCCACATGCATGATGCTAAGGAAAATCGTTATCATGAACCATGATGGAGACATGTTTGAAAACCTTTAGGGACACAGATACCCCATTCATCAACAAAGATTTGGATACTCGTTATAAAAAATTATTTATAATTTATGGGTTCTACAATTCGGAAAATGTGTATAGGTTATTTGCAATTTGGATCGTTTAGAGGGACCTTGATGAGGCATCAAGATTAAATATACAATGAGGAGGTTCAAATGAGCTAATTTGTTGAGTTTTTCTTGTTTAAGGGTTATGATAGGGTGCTACAACTCGGGGCTGTTCATGATGTGGATTTGCATAGGAAAATATAGCATTTGAACGATAGCCAAACATTTATAGAAGATATAGGGAACAATATAAGAAATAATAGCACATCCGAATAGATCAATAGATAGACAGAGTTGAGAAAAAAAAAACGTAGACAAAAGAAGACGCAAACTAAGAGATAGAGAATTCAAATGATCAAATTGCCAAGAGCAATGATGCTACACCCATGCACTTGTGAGATGGAGCTTAGATGGTGATTTGGGTAGAGTCTAGATAATGGGCTTATTGGTGCACAAATGATGTTGAAAACTTCAAGAGGACACAATCTCTGGAAGGATGCAATCTTCAGAAGATCAAAATCTCTTGAAGGATGCAATCTTCGGAAGATGAAAATCTCAAGAAACCTAAAAACATGGGAAGATCAAAACTTCAAAACATCATATTAGTAGAACAATTGAATACCAGAACATATGAACACTGGAACACTCTAACATCTAAACACTGGAACACCCAAACATGGGAAGACCGAAACAGTGAAACACCAAAAAATAGTCGGTCAAAATTTATCATTTAAAAATGCCTCCTCAATCAAAAGTCCTACTATCTCGGCCCTGTAGGTTAGAGACATAGGGCTCTTGGACCTTGCAAAAAGGGGCAAGCCCCCTTTGCACTCTCCCCATTAAGGTCCTACGGGGAAACTGCACAATATCACAAGGCGTTTATTTTCGCCTTGAATGTCAACCCAATGGCCCGGAATTTTATGCCTTACATAACCTCATGGCTAGGCTCACAAAGATCATTTATTACCATCAACGGTCACAGATATACCTCATCTAACTTAGAAATTAAGGTTCCATGTCTGGGCTCTCACAATGGTTTCTCCTCATAATGGGGGCTTACAACATAGAGCACCATGGATCATTTGTGGTCACTTGAGTATATGTAACAAACACTACACATAAGGTTTCTGGAAAAATTTTATTCACAACTCTCAAGATATCCACACAAGAAGCAAAAACATAGTCTAACTCAATTAATGGACATCCTAAATAAAGCGATTTGTGTTTTCAAGACCATTGAATTTTCCTATTAAGATGATGAGATAAAAAGAGAGAGTCATTCCACATAATAAAATGAGCACCACTTATTAGGATCATGTTATCATCAATGTACTGTTAGCTTTTTGGTAGCGATCTAAAAATGTTAGAAATATGTGCTACCTTGAAGCTTAGGGAGATGCTTTACTTGCAGTTTGCATGTTTGAAGGCTCCCTAACAATACTTGATTGCAATGCGAATTGGTATAGAAACAACTAATGTGATATGATCAACCCATAGGATTGTTGAAAATTAAGTTGTTTTACTTTTATATATATATATATATATATATATATATATATATATATATATATATATATATATATATATATATATATATATATATATATGCTCTTTTACTCCATGTCAAAATATGTCCATAAAAATGACCTAGAATATTTTGTATATAAAATTTTGTCCCTCAAGATTCCTTTATATATCATATAAGAAGGATGTGTGCTACTATGTGAGCAAGGGAAGGGGCACAATACAGAAATATGTCCATAAGTATGTCCATTAATGGTTGTCTGTCGGTAGGCAAAAGTAGGCTCTCTTTTCTTGGATGGGATGGACATCGGACACCTTTCTCACATTTCCTCCTCTTGGCATAAGAAAAGAGGCATGAAAACAAAAGAGAACAAGTTGTCTCTTCTTCTTCTGAACGTTGACGTTTTGAATTCTGCCTCAATATCTTCAAATTTCGAGTGATCTGTATTTTTGGGAATGGCCAAAAGAGTGGTGGGCTCCGAGGAATGTTTTAATGCCGTTTGAAAGCGGACAAAAGGAAGGAAAGCCTAAAGGTACCCAAAATGCAGATGTGGTTACTCTCTTTCTTGAAGGTAATGTTATTATATATCATTATTACTCTTTTTTTTATTATTACTCTTTTTTATTGTCACTCTTTTTTTTATATTATTATTGCTAGTATTGACTCAACTGGCAAGAGATAGGAAGAATCAAACATGTGGGGTTCAAATATCGGCCTCCATGATCCATCGTTAATAGACACCAAAGTGATGATATGTGATTTAAAAGGTGCATTGAATAATAATAATAACAATAACAATAAAAATACTACTACTAATAATAACAAGAATAATAATACTAGTAGTAGTAGATGTAACAATAATTATCATAATACCAGCCAAGGATGATGATAATGATAATAACAATGATATCAACAATTAAGTATAATACTAATAATATTTTCAATAATAATAATAATAATAATAATAATAATAATAATAATAATAATAGTTCAAGAGTCGTTTGCTTTTTTGGCGAGGGTGTGGGTTCACGTCTTGTGGGTTGACTTGGCACGATATCTTTTATTGACAAGTTAACCGAATTCTTTTTTTTTTAAAGAAGAAGTTAGGTCAAAGTTTAATTTTTCTTTGCTTGAATTGATTGAAAAAACAATTCTACAATTAAATGGGCATAGTATCCATGGGATCCCCTGTATTTTACAAAGAAGTAGTTAAAAATGCCCAAAGGCAATACAATCATGATGACCCGAAAGCGATCATGAAACTGGGTTTAAACTAGCTTGAGGCCCAATACATATCAACCGTGGCTAAGAGAGGTTGAACCCTCATCTTGGCCTCAAGAGGCAAGGGGCCAAACTGATTCAACTAATGCATGCCCACAAGTAAAACAAGTTTTTCTCATAGATTGGTGAACCTTCGGGCACTTTCGTTGAACCTATTCTCTTCGTCTCACTTTAGGACTATCCTATCCAATTTTTATGTTTAGCAAACCTTTGGGCTATGTTCCTTCCTACTAGTTTTCAGGCATTCAACCCCTCAATGTGTTAGTCTTTGGAGGGTCCCATGGGTGATATGCAGTTCACTACGGTACTTCTTTATTAATTCAAGCTAAATAATAATAATAATAATAATAATAACTCAAAGGTAAAATAGAAAAGTATCAAATTAGAATGAAGGTATAATTTTAGATTCCAAAGCTCATACAATCCAAAACGATGATCTTCGACTCCGAAACATTATTTTTATTATTATCAAAGTTTTCAGTTGTAGCTATATAATTCGAAAGTTGTGACGTGTGATATGAAATTCTTCATTTATATGCATGGCTTTAAAATACTTTTTCTATTATAATCTCTTTTAAATTATATGATTATATAAAAAAAATTATATTATTTTGAAAAAAAAAAATGACACAAAGGGGTTCAAATTGTACCCTTACAAAAATTTTGAGGGACCACTTCTTATCTTGTCGAGACTCCAAAACCTCCTTACGTAAACCTTCAAAATTTCAAGAAATAAAGATATATGTTTAAAATTGAAAATAAAGTTATTAAAAGAAATCAGAAAGGACCTCATAGGTGATCCACACTCTAGAATCTATGGGTCCACCATAGCATGCATGCAGCATTAATGAAAAAAGACCTTGAATGTTGACATCTTTAGCCATAGTCATACATTTCCAATACATCTCCTTGAGTTTGAGGAACAACACATAGACTCTCATAGGAAGCTTAAAAAGGTGCCTTCATTCCTTTGCTTCCTACAAAATCATAAGTACAAGCTCTTAGAGGTAACCCTTTATGTTTACTTGAGCCCTAAAAGAAGGTTCTGAAGGAATATGCAACTCTTGAGCAAACACTTCCATAGCAATGTTAATTGTTTTTATAGATCGAATAGCTAGTTTCTTGAAAATTGTACATTGTTTATTCTCATTCTTGAAATGAATATTTCGGTAAGTAATGGCCATGTTAAAAACAAGGAAAATCTAAGGGCTGATGCCATCTTCCATTTCCAAGAAGTACTCATCGGACACACCATCATAAAAACAAAATTTCCATGCTTTATTTTATTGAAAATTTAATCTCATTATAGATTCTAGATGCATCTCTTCTCTTGGGAATATAAGAAAAAGAATAGTAAAAAATTTATGTGTTACATGTAACTTCTCTCTAACTAGTGGCCTAGAAACTAATGTCATTTTTAAACATATGTTTTTACAGAACTCTAGGATCTATGGGTCCACTATAGCATGCATGCATCATTAGTCTTTTACATGAATGCATAGAGAGAAGGAGAAATTTATGAAAGCCTTTTGAAGAAGGCCTTGAATGTTGACATCTTTAACCATAGTCATACACTTACAATAAATCTCCTTGAGTTTGAGGAACAACATATAGACTCTCCTAGTAAGGTTAAAAGGTGCCTCGATTCCTTTTCCTCCTACAAAATCAAAGGTACAAGCTCTTAGAGGTAACCTTTTATGTTTACTCGAGCCCTAAGATGTTGAAAGGAAGGTTATGAAGGAATCAACAACTCTTAAGCAAACACTTCCATACCAATGTTAATTGTTTTTACAGATCAAATAGCTAGTTTCTTGAAATTTGTACACTGTTTATTCTCATTCTTGAAATTAATATTTAGGTAAGTGATGTCCATGTAAAAAACAAGGAGAAGGTAAGGGGTAATAAAATCTTACATTTCCAAAAAGTATTCATCGGACACATTATCATAAAAGCAAAATTTCCATGCTTTATTTTATTGAAAATTTAATCTCATTATAGATTCTAGATGCATCTCTTCTCTTGGGAATATCAGAAAAAGAATGGTAAAGAAATTATGTGCTACAAGTAACTTCTCTCTAACTAGTGGCCAATAATAGTAAAAAAAATTATTGCTACATGTAACTTCTCTCTAACTAGTGGCCAAGAAACTAATATCCAAACTAATATCTTTTTTAAACATATGTTATTATAGAACTATGGTGAGGCCCAAAAATTCTTTAATATTTGCATGCTTTAAATAGTTTTTTAGATAGACGTCCTTTCTATTTTTATCTATCATTGTAAAAATACCTTTGAATTTTTTTGCATTGTAAAAATACCTTTAAATTTTTTAGCAAAGAAGAGTTGTATATATTCGAGGCTTTGTTATCATTTTTTTGTAATTGTAAGGAAGAGTCTTCCCTCGGAAGTCCTATAAGAAAGTTTTCGAGTTTTTCCTTTATTTTTAGGACTTTTTCAATTGAAAAGTGAAGGGGCTTGGGAGAAACCTATATGAAGCCCAACTTCTCACTTGAAGAGAGACTTTTTTGGTGGAATGAGGGTGTGAGTTCTCTTCTTGCAAAGTCTTATTTTTGCCATTTTGTGCATTTTGAGCTTAGTGAATGATTGTGGGTGTGTCACACTTGGTTATGAGTTATATGAGTATCATTTACCTTGTTTTCTTCATTTAGAAATTATTAGCATAATTAAACGCTTGTTTTAGGTGATTAACACTTCAAGAAAAGGATATACATAGGTTTATGAACTCGATACATGGCTTTAGACCTCCTCTTTCTGCATTTTTTTTTGTGGACTCGATGAACGACAATGTGTGTGGACCTTCTTGAAGGCTATCGAGGGGAGATATGTTTTCGTCACTCTACTTGATACCCATCCATCACATCTACTTATACCACTCACTATAACTAAGTTGAGGTCTACTCTTTGTGGATTGATAAATTATAAGTGTGTGAGTGTGTCCTACACTATGAGCCAACACACCTAGGTAACTTTTGTTATGGGCATCACGATCGTGCATGCGTATTGCTCAACAAGATTGCCAAATTTTGCATTAAAGAAGACTCTTTAAATCTTCGACCAAAGAGTCATTCAGAGGTCACTCTTGTCCCTAGTGATGAGATTTGGTGATTATAGGTAGTGCAACCATCTCTTTTTTGCTATTTGTTTCTTTTTCTTTTTATTTTCAGTTCCTCTATCATCATTCATTATGGGTATCATGCAAGACTTGTGTAGGAGTATTAGATAGCTTGAAATCATTGGCTATCTTGGCAAGCCTCACTCAAGGAAGTGCCATCGTATCTCAAAGATTAGGTAGCATAGAAACCACTTGGAAAAGGAAAACATGACCTAAGAGGTAAATTGAGAATCATAAACAAGCATCCAAAAGGGTCAATTGGATAATTAATCGGTTAAAGCACCATATGCCTTGTGAGATAACAACCATCCTTGGCGAGATTTAGAGAAAAAGAACATTCACCCGAGGGTATTTAGTGGATTCAAGATTACATAGACTTTGTAGTGATTTTCTAACTTGTGCCTTTGGGTGTGTTGCCTATAAGGAGTATCGGCTATGAAGGAACTACACATATTAAAAGGATAGGATATCATTTAGCTTGTGAGAGTGTGATTAAGTGTGGATTTCTAAGGAACATCCAACTCATGCTTTTAGGCACCAAATAAGCTTTGCTTCATCATCCAAGAGTCCTTCTAACTTGAAGCATCATCTAGCCATTTTTTAAGTGTCTATTAACAATTATCGCTTTACATAGTGGGCTTGAATAGCTATCAAGGGAGCTTCATGAATGTCGAACATCTTAGGACTTGATCTCATTTTGGCATTAACTTCACTGAAAGTAGTATCACCGACTATGATTATTGGGAGCATCAATTAGATCCACACTTTGAGGAATTGAGTTTCCTTGAGGGCATTGAGTGAGCATCATTTGTCGTGAGAGTTTTGGGGTAGCGTTGAAGGCGAGCATCATGTAGCTTTGCTTAAATGGGAACATCTAATAGCACACACGTGCATCGACTAGAACCACCAAATATAAATATTGAATAGTGGATTTGCATGGCTAACAAAAAGGAGAGAGAGAGAGAGAGAGAGAGAGAGAGACAGAGAGAGAGAGAGAGAGGAAAAGCATCACCTAAGTTAACTATCGACTAGCAACACATCCATTTGGAGCCATCGGTTGGCTATCGGCTAGAGTATTTTCTAAAACACAACTCCAAAAAGGGTGGCCATAGAGGACGATTGGAACAAAAGTAATGACTAGCAAGCTCCCTCTCTGGACTCCTCTCTTCCAAGAGCCCTTGAAGACAACTGCCAGTGGGCCTACTTCAATGCTATCATTGGAGGGTTTCTAAGCATCACTTAGCACAACCACGAAGTCATTCATTTATCAAAAGCCTCATTCCAATATCCAAGAAGCATTACACATCAAGACCTTGAGCATCATTTGGCAGATTAGACATCTCTAGACTGTGATATTGCCTGGTGCACCACGTCTCTTCATTCAACCTCTTCATTGAAACTCTACAGGATTAATCTACCAAGACACTCACCACACACACACACACACACATCTCTATAACCTTGCATATATTAATTTTGGAGTTTTCTGCACCTATTTTGGCATTTGCATGACACACTGAGTATCTACTATAAGGACATACCTATCACATCAATTAGCTAGGATGTCCATTAGTGCACATGGAAATAGGTAGCGTAATCATCCTTCATCAAGCATCATCTAGCATGCACTTAAGTGCTCACCTTGTCAAAGGAAATTTCCTAGCAAGACCTATTCAAAACAAACAACAAATCGTTCAAGGTAGCTTCATTGAGCATAATTTGTTATGATGTGTAGGTGGTTGTTATGTCCCTTTTAATGCCTCTTTCTTGTAGGGCTAAATCAAAATCATGGGACAAATATCCTCCCCCTCCATCAAACCTAAAACTCTTCAAAGATTTACATGTTTGTCTCTCTACAAGTGCAAGGTATTTCTTAACAAAAGAGAAAACTTCATCTTTGGTTGTCATAAATTTTAGAAATTTCCACCTGCTACAATCATGAATGAAAGCCACAGAATACCTTGATCTTGAGATGAAAGGATCTTTGCTTGAACTTGAAACATTTGCACGGGCAAGTTACAATGTGTCTTCGTGTATGTACCCTTTCCTAGTGAATGGTTGACTATGAGACTTTCCAAAGTGACATACACTACATTTATAAATCATATGTTGCTTGGTGATATGTGGTAAGCTAATCATAATCTCATCCCTATTAATTTTCTTTAGATATCTTTCTTCAATATGCTCCAATCTCTTGTGTCATATCTTGAACTCCAATAGAGTTTGTGTGCCATAACTGAAAAGTGCAATGTTTCTATTGTCTTGGAGATCAAAGGTGAAAAATCTACCTATCCTTTCTCCTTTGATTTTTTTTTGGATCCTTGTTATGAATCCTCATATATGCTCCATACCTTGTGAATTTAACCTGCAATCCCTTTTCCATAGTCTATCCTACACTTGTCAAGTTCTTTGTAATACTAGGTACATATAAGACTCTACTTAACATGTTCACATTATCTTTGTTCTTGAAATTTCCAATCTTCTCGATAGGATGTCTTGTGCCATCCCTAGTTTTTGCCTCATGTTTATTCTTTGGGTCTTTTGAGTCTAAAAGTAATGTAAAATTTCTTGCCATACCCTCTGAACATCCAAAACCAATGTACAATACATATTCATGTGATTTACCTTCATTCATTGTTAGATTCATTAGTAGAAGTGAGACCTCTTGTGATTGATCATTTTTTTGGTTTCTAATATCTCTTCTTCCTTTGTACCCTACTTGGTAGTTTTTTATTTTGTACTTGCCTATGTATCCAAATCTATTGTTGAATATAGATCTAGGAGCTCTGTATCTAGTCGTAGCCCCACACACTAAATTTTCAATTCATGGAGTGACCAATCAATGGTATGAAGTCTCTCATAGTAAGATATAAGTACACATACCTACAACAAGTGAGAGCAAGCACATGTATAGGTGCCACACACATGCACACACACATGAGTAGGTAAGAGGAAAGTGCTTAAAGAACCTCTGTATTGCTCAAGAAGTGGACATAGATCTCATAAGAGTGGTAGCTTTAACAAGCTAATCCTAAAAAATGAGAGCTCGTTCAATTTTTATAGCTTTTTAGAAGATCTACGTCCACACAATAATGTCCAACCTAGGTTCAAAAAGAGTGTCCAAAGGCTATTCGGAGGTCAAAATAATATAAGAAAAATACAAAATTGGTACCACCTACTCCCAAGAAAGTTTCAGTACTATTGGATGTTTCCAATGTGGGCCTAGTTTATGAGAGAATTAAGGTTTTAGAAAATAAGCATTTTTACAAGAACTTAGGACATGTTTTGGGGGAGAATATAATCTAAAGAGGAATTTGAGATGGAAAAAATTGGTAGATCAAGTTTCTTCACTTCCATGCTCATAATCCCCTTTGATTGTGGTCTTTCCCTATGGTGAAAACACTCCCCCCTCCCTACTTTTTTTTCATCTTCATCAATGTTGTGGGAAACATCTAAAAAAATAGATTACAACTTCTTGGATACTAGTTTTGTTTTTTTAAATACCTTTGATGTGTAAAAGAAAAACAAATAATGGACTAAAAGAAAAACAAGATATTGGTGGAGTGAGGGTGTGATTGAATGATTGTGAACTCTTAAGATGGCAAACTAAAGAGGGATGGAAAAAAAATTAATAAATTGGTTCGGGCTGGATGGTTGTGTGTAGTGAGAAATAAAAGAAACAAAGCTACTTTCACGATTTGAAGTTGAAAGGAAAATTATTAGAGATGGATCGTGGAAGTAGTCATAGGGGGGAACTACTTAGTGCAATGCATGGGCTATCATACAAGGTTGTGGCTAATGCACAACCTTGTAGGGTGGCCATATGAATGTTTTAATACTTGATGAAGCTTGAGTAGTAGAAATCAGTGTTGCAAAGTATTGAAGTTTTGGTCTGCCAACTAGCATAGGACCAAAACTTTTGATTTTGAAATTTTTGATACACTAACTTAGTGCAATAAAATACCCTACATGATTTGGAAGATCACTGAGAAAAGTTAGATTCAGAACAAGTAGATTTGCATATTGACTAGTTCAAGGATCTGCTATTTATGGATGAATCATGAAACCTGTAATGCTCAGTTCTCCCAGCCTGATTTCAATAGGCTAAAATCATTTTAAAGGATGGTAGCTTACCACTTTTCAAGGATGTGTAGAAATAAACCTTGAGACCATACAAAACCTATTTCTCACAATCTACTTCACCAAATGATACCAAACCTTGTATACATACATTCGACACTACTACCTTTCAGATGAGCTATTACGCATAAGGATGGGATCTTTGAGAAGTGAGAAGCAGCTTTTGCAAGTTGCTAGATCTTAGAGAAGATGATGCAAAAAAATGGATGATGAGCAAAGTGAAGATAAAAAATGAATGTATATTGATCTAACATACAAGAAAAAGAATGGCAAAGGGAAGTAGTCAACTGATGATGAAGGAACTTCAAGTCAAGCTAACTTTACAAAAGGAAAGATGAACTTCAAAGGTAAAGGAAGAGGAGGTAAGAACAAAGATAATACTAAAGCTTTGGATTTGTGGCAGAACCAATCATTTGGCAAATGATTGTTGGTATAACAATCAAAATGGAGGAAATAATAATCAGAGTTTTAATCAAAGAGG
This sequence comes from Ceratopteris richardii, assembly GCA_020310875.1. Taxonomy (NCBI): domain Eukaryota; kingdom Viridiplantae; phylum Streptophyta; class Polypodiopsida; order Polypodiales; family Pteridaceae; genus Ceratopteris; species Ceratopteris richardii. The sequence continues at coordinate 80,703,324 of CM035424.1, read as the reverse complement.
TAGAGGAGGCAGAAACCAAAGAGGCAACTTCAAAGGAAGAGGTGGTAGGACATCATATGCTAGAGGAGGTGGAAGAAGCTTTCAATCTCAGTCCTACAACAACAATTATTATAATTATGCATTAGATAAGAAGGATGATATGAATCTCATTTTGAATGCAACTCATGAATCAGTAGGAGAAGATCAAAGGGTGTTTTATATTGACTGAGGATGTACCAATCATCTGAGTGGCAATATAGCACTGATGACTGATATGGAAGCAAAGGTGAATGGACATACAGTTCAAACACGTGACAACACCAAGCATAAGGTGGAAAGCATTGGATCAGTGAAGACAAAGAATGGAAGTACACTCTTGAGCAAGGTACTTTATGTTCCTACTATTCCTAAAAACTTGATAAGTGTAGGGCAAATTGTGGAGAAGGGATATGAAGTCAGATTCACAAATGATGGTGTCTATGTGCAAGATCCAAATGAGGGATATAAAAACATTATTGCAGGTAAAAAGGAAGGAAGGCTGTTTACTCTCAAAGTCCAAGGTAATGTGGGACATGCTCTGTTTACTTATGGAAGTCAAAAGATGTCTAAGTTAGACCTATGGCATAAAAGGCTAGGTCATTTCAATGAGAGAGCCATAAAGAAAATGTCAAGGAATGATGTGGTGCTTTGTTTGCCAGAAGTCGAAGGGCAACACATGGTGTACAAGTGTGAAGCTTGTCAATTAGGTAAAGCACACAAAAAGTTCATACAATAAATCAGGGTACAAGTATTCAAATATGCTTGAATTGATTCATACAGATGTGTGGGGTCCTTCAAGGGACTATAGCATAAATGGATCCAGATATTATGTGTTGTTTGTTGATGATGCAACCAGATGGATTACTTTATATGTAATCAAGGACAAATCAGAAGTCTTCAAGACATTCAAGCATTATCATGCTTATGCAGAAAGGATTACAAGACAAAAGCTCAAGAGGTTGAGATCAGATGGAGGGGGAGAGTATTCTCCTAAAGAGTTTGATGATTATTTGTGGAATGTAGGTATAAAGAGAGAAGTAACTTGCAGGTACTCTCCTCAACAGAATGGAATTGCAGAAAGAAGAAATAGAACTCTTGTAGAGTTTGCAAGAGCAATGATGAAGGAAAAGAATTGTCCAAACTACTTATGGGCAGAAGCTATCAACACTGCAACATACCTTGTGAATAGGTTACCTTGTAAAGCTTTGGATGGAAGAACTCCTTATGAAGCATGGTGGGGTAAGAAACCTACTCTTGATCATTGTAAGGTATTTGGATGTTTAGCATATGCTTATGTTCCTTCACAATTGAGACATAAGCTAGAACCCAAAGCAGAGAAGTATGTGTTTATTGGGTATGATGATAGAGAGATGGGTTACAGATTGTGGAGTCCATCCACAAAGCAATTTCTTATTACCAAAGATGTTACATTTGATGAGCAAAGCACATGGTATACATGGTCAACAAATGATTATGCAGGTGTTGGAGAAGTACAAAGGAAAAGGAAGACAAAAGTAAGTGTTTCTGAAGAAGATCTTGATGATGTTGATTATAAAAGTAAATTGCATGACAATGTTGAAGATGGGCCAAGATTTGATCCAGAATCAAATGTGGCTGAAACTTCAAGAAGTGTAGAGGTCAGAAGATCCTTAAGAGAAAGGAAAGAGCCTATCAGGTATAGCTATGATACATCTTTTCTAACAACAAAAGATTATGCTTACATTGTGAAGACAGAAGAGGATCTAATCACATATGAAGAAGCTAAAGGTAAACAGAATTGGGAGAAGGCAATGCAAGAAGAGTATGATGCTCTACTTGAAAATGAAACATGGGAGTTGGTGCCAAGACCAAAGAATCAGAAAGTCATTGGATGTAAGTGGGTGTATAAAACAAAAAGGTTTGCAGATGGTAAGGTGTCTAGATACAAGGCTAGACTTGTGGTTAAAGGTTATGCCCAAACCTATGGGGTAGATTATGATGAAACCTTTAGTCCTGTTGCTAAGATGTCTACAATTAGATCATTGATTGCTATTGCTGCTTGTAAAGGATGGAAGTTATCACAATTAGATGTGAAGAATGCATTCCTAAATGGATACATTGCAGATGAAGTATACATGGAGCAACCAGAAGGCTTCATGGATTCAATTGGATCAGATTATGTGTGTAAGCTCAAGAGAGCTTTGTATGTCCTGAAGCAATCCCCAAGATCATGGAATTACAAGCTTGTTAAGTTCTTGAATGAATGTGGATTTCAAGCATCAAAGGTAGATAGTAGCTTGCTAGTGAAGGCAAGTGAAAATGGATACATATACATGTGTATTTATGTTGATGATATTATTGTCACAGGTACAGATGCTCAAGGAATCAATGAGCTTCAGAAACAAATAGAGAAGGAGTTTAAGATAATTGATTTGGGGAACTTATCTTATTTCTTAGGAATGCAGATTGTATATACTCAACATGGAGTATATGTTACACAAGAGAGATATTTGAAGAATCTTCTGATCAAGTTCAACATGGAGGATTGCAAGTCTTCAAGCACACCATTGGAGGTAAATCATAAATTGAGCAGGTATGGAGGTGAAGAATTTAATGACATGAAGAAATATCAGAGTTTGGTAGGTAGTTTAATCTATGCTACCTTGACAAGGCCAGATCTATCATATGCAGTAGGTGTGTTATCACAATTCATGAATTGTCCAAAGAAGACTCATTGGATTGCAGCTCAAAGGGTACTCAGATATATTAAAGGAACCCTAAGTGAAGGTCTGTATTATGGATTTACTTCTGATACAAGAATCAAAGTGTTTAGTGATGCAGATTGGGCAGGTGATTCAGATGATAGAAGGTCTACTCATGGGTATCTGTGTTATATTGGAGATAAACTAGTTTCTTGGTGCTCAAAGAAGCAACATACAGTTGCTTTGTCATCTACAGAAGCTGAGTATAAAGGAATGGTAGAGGCTGCAAAAGAAGTGATATGGTTAAAGACCTTATTGAAGAGTTTTGGAACTGATCAAAGTACTCCAATTATTCTTGGAGATAATATGAGTTCATTGTATTTGGTAGCTAACCCTATTTTCCATGCCACGACTAAGCATATAGAGATTTAGTATCATTTCTTGAGAGAAAAGGTACTTGATAAATATATTGAAGTGATGTATACTCCAACAAAAGAACAAGTTGCAGATATGTTAACAAAAAGCTTGGATGGACCTAAGCTACAAAGATTCAAGGAGATGGCAGGAGTGAAGAAGAATGGAATAATCACAATTAGTGATTGAAGGGGAGCTGTTGGAACACAACAATCACAAATTGATGATTACAAAGAGCTTGAAGCATGTCAAAGATCAGATTGAAGTTCAAGAAGTCACTTGAGAAAGTGAAGAGATCTCAGAAGTGAAGTTTGAATACATATGTACATTACTGTTGGAAATTCTTGTAATATGAGTATAGATAATCCTTAGGATGATAAGGAGTAATGTAATAGACACGGGATAAGTCTAGAACCATATGTATATAAGTCAATGATGTAAAGAAATACATGAGAGATTCATTAGAAGACAAGTATCATAGAGATAGATGTGAAGAGAGTCATCTTCAGAAAATAGCGATGAGTATTTCGTAGATTTCTCTCAGTCTGATCAATGATGTATATAAGTCAATGATGTAAAGAAATACATGAGAGATTCATTAGAAGACAAGTATCATAGAGATAGATGTGAAGAGAGTCATCTCTCAGAAAATAGCGATGAGTATTTCGTAGATCAGAAATCCTTTTGTACAAATCTAATCTAGAAGCTAATGAAGCTATGTTCAAAGTTTCATGGTCTAATTCTTCTTCTACTGTGAGTATGATCAATAGGAATATGTGTATGTAAAGTCTGCAGATGATCTCTCAGAGTCACACACTTTTTCGTGCCAATGTTTTTCTTAGATCTTAGTGCACAATGTAAAGTTTTTGATGAGTGAGCATTCAAAATCTAAGTTAGAAGATAAGGAAGCTATGGCTAAAATCATTTAGCAAAATGGGATCTGTGCTGTGAGAAATCAATCTTAGAAGTTACCTATGTCAAAGTCACTTGTTCAAAAAGACAGCTTCTAACATACTTTTGATCTTAAGGATCAAATTAAAGTTTTAATGTTTATTTTGATGAACTAATAATTGATATGATTGCACAAAGGTAGTATGAAGATGTGTGCATCATTGGTTTGAAGAAATTTGAAGATATGTGCAGGAAATAAAGTCGATTTTTGAAGCAGACTTTCTGAAGAAGGAATTTCTTTACTCAGAGAAGTATTAGTGAAAGTTTTGATAAAAGAAGACAACATTTGTCTAAAGTTTGATCCATAACTGATATATAAGTATTCTTAGATCAGTATATATCAGACCTTTGGAGATTAAGAAGTCTCCAACAGTAATGAAGGTTCTTGACTTAGTCCTCTCACATCTATATGTATTAAGTCCAAGAGATTTTTGTGGAGGTAGCCATTGTGGTTAGAAGGCTATCTTTATGCCTTTCCAATTTGATAAGCATCACACTTGCTGATCACGTGTTGCTTTGATATGTTTGATAGACCTGGAACACTTTGATCCTTGCATATTTCTTTCAAGGTTCTTTCAATCATGTGAGCAAGTCTCTTATGCCATACTTGAAGCGCACTTAGGGTTTAAGACCCAAAGTTGAATAGAGCTATGTTCCTCGTTTCTCCTACTTCAAAAGTAAAGAGTCTACCATGCTTCCACCATTGGCTATCTTGTTGAAACCTTGACATGGATCTTCCACATAAGCTTCATGTTGGGTGAACCTAACTTGTAAGCCTTTTTTGACTATTTGGCCTACGCTTACCTAAAGGTTCTTATTGATAGTGGGTACATAAAGAACCTTACTCACAATGTTTGTCCTACCATGGGAGCTTTGAAATCACCAATATTCTCCACATTGTGCTTGATATCATCCCTGTAAGTACTTCATGCTTATGCTTGGGTCTCTCCAAGTTAGATAGAAGAGCAACATTGCCTGCAACATGATTTGAACAATGAAAATCTATATAGAACATATAATTATCTTCTTCACCATGTTTGTGACTTAGATTCATCACAAATAATGAATCTTTATGTGATCGATCCTCTAAATAGTTGTTGTGGTCCCTTATGTTGTAGTTCCTATTGTTACTGTTGTAATTTTGTCCACCTGTGCCTCTTGTGTTGCAAAATCCACCTCTACTACCTCCTTTTTGAGTCTTTCCATTGAACCATCGATTTTGACTAGTGTGGTTGGTCTTGTTAGAAATGGAAATAGGTTGGATCTCTTGTCCTTTTGACTTGTCATGCTTTGCTTCTTTCTTCTTCACTTTCCACTTGCTCTTGCCTACAAAGTTGGCTTGAGAAATTTCTTCATTATAATCCTCTTTCTTGCCTTTGTTCTTCTTATATTTATTGTGTGCATAAAGAGCACTTGCTAAGTTACCTTGATAAGAGTTACCTTCCTTCAGATTGTTGTTAGCCTCTTGATTGAAGAGTTGTCCAAGGAATTTGTTGAAGTCAGGTGTCTACACGTCCCTAATAAGATTATACACTATTGTGAAGGATTGTCATTGCTTGTCAGTCCTAATTCCATTCAAGATTTGCCTCATGATGGGGTATTCTTCAATCAGCTCTCCAATTGAAGATAATTGATATGCAACATCCTTGACTTTAGTGACAAAATCTGTGATATTTTGCTTTGGTGTCTTCTTCATTTGGTTGAACTCATTCCATAAATGGTTCTGCCTAGTGTTGATGCTAGCAGAGAAGAAGGTCTCAAGTGCATCCAAATTTTCTTGTGATGTCTTGCATCGTCTAATGTGTAGTAATAAGAACAAAGAAATATAGTTTAAGGTATATGACTTGGCTTGAGCATGCCTTACACACCATAGTGTAAGCTTCTCAATCTCCTCTCATGTAGGTCCTCCTTTGGATATTGGAGTAGGCATAGCTTCATGACTTGCTACAGTTCCATGAATATTTCTACCTTGCAAGTAGGATTCCATTTTGATTTTACCAAGCAACATAGTTGTTCATATCAAGCTCTTAATCATTGAGGGAAAACCATCACCCATCATGATGTAGATCTGATACCACTGTGAATACTTGAAGAAGCATGAGTAGTAGAAATCAACATTGTTGAAGTTTTGTCTAGTCAGACAACATAGAACCAACCATTTTGCTTTTGAAGAGTTTGATATACCTTATGAGTGTGAGATTAGTGCAATAAAATACCCTAGATGCTTTGGGAGATCACTAGGAAAAGTTAGATTCAAAACTGATAGATTTGCACAATGAGTTGCTCAAGGATCTTGCTATTCATGGATGAATCATGCAACTTGTAATGTTCAATTCTCCCACTGTGATTGCAATTGGCTAAAATCCTTTAAGAAGATGGTAACTTCTAGGGTTAAGTTTCCATAATGCAAAATATATGAATCTATGAACGAGCTATGGGCTAATTACAAGCTTAGCATTGATAGGTGGTGATCTTGACTTTTTAGGGATGTGTAGAAATAGACCCTAAGACCATATAAAACCTATTTCTCACAATCTACTAAACCAAATTATGTGAAAAATTGTAGGACACTAGTATCTTTCACATGCACTATTAGCCATAAGGATTGGATCTTTGAGGAGTGAGAACAAGCCTCTGCAAGTTGATAGACCTCAGAGAAGGTGATGCAAGGAAATCGAAGATGAGCAAGGTGAAGATAAAAAATGAATGTATATTGATGTAACATATAGTACGTGTTTGTGAGTCTTTATATAGACTCTTTGGTGATTCTATGACTCATTTAGAGTGAGTTTAAATTAAAATTAGCTCTCAGGCTTGGTTGTTGTGATTGGATATCAATTTTCTTATAGTATAGGATATGAAAAAATAAAGCTAATCTTGATTTGGTAGTTGATTTATCACCAACCTCAAAAAACACATGGATTTTGAGTTTCCCATTTTACTCTTGACAAGAATAAGGTTCAAGGTTCCATAAATACTTTATGGATTCTAAAAAGAAGGAAAATCATGCCAAATTTCATAAGTCTATGGTTTTCTTCAAACAATGTCTTGATTTAGAACAAAACTTCCTTCAAGCATGCTACAAGCTTGAATTTGTTTTATCAGCTCCCCCTCAAGCTAAAGCATGCTTGAGTCATCATTCTTTGATGATTTGAATACTTGTTACTGACTTGAACATGCAAAGATTTACTCCATTAAGAGCTTTAGTCATAATATTTGCTACTTGCTTCTTTGTTGGAACAAAAGAAACATCAATTTCCTTTGCTAAGAGCTTCTCCTTGATGAAGTGATAATGAACCTCTATATGTTTGGTTCTTTCATGGTATACATGGTTTGGTGATAGGTGCATTGAGCTTATATTGTCTCCAATTATGTGAGGTTTGGAATTGCAAGTCTCCAGTCTACATACATATCCTTTGGCCAAATAGATTGTTGAGTTTCTATGATCAATCCTCTATATTCTGCTTCAGTTGAGGATAGTGCAACTATATGTTCGTTCCTAGAACTCCATGACACAATAATTGATCCTAAAAATGCTAAAAACCTTGATGTACTTCTCCTATTTTCCTTCGATCCTACCCAATCTACATTTGAGTATAGCTTGAGATCCAAATTTGATTTATAAGGATAGAATATACCTTCATTGATTGTGCCCTTGAGGTACTTGAGTAATCTCTTAGCTTCATCCATATGTGGGTTTCTTTGAAAATTCATGAATTGACTTAGCACTCCTACACTATATAAGATGCCTCCCCTTGTATGTTGAGCATAGATTAAGCTACGTACAAGATTTTGGAACTCTTCCATAGTTTCAATATGTTCATCTTCATAAACACAAAGCTTATGATTCATTTCAAAATGTGTACCTACACATTTTGCATTATCCAACTTGAACTTGAATAGTAGATCTTTAATGTACCTCCTTCGAGTCAAGTACATCCCTTGATCTGTGCATACGACCTATGTACTTGAGAAGAATGTGAGTTCTCCAAGTTCACTAATCTTGAACTCCACCCCCATATGCCTTTTGATTCCATTCAAGTCATCCCCTATCATAATTATGTCATCTACATACATATAAAAATAGATAATTTCATTATGAATATTCTTGGTGAACAAAGAATGGTCTGCATTACTTGACTTTAAACCCTTGATCTTGTAGATAGGTGACCAATCTAAAGTTTCGAGTGCTAGGAGCTTGTTTTAGGCCATACAAAGCTTTCTTACGTTTACCAACATGAGTAGGATGATTTGGGTTTTCAAATCCTCAAGGTTTTGACATGTATACCTCTTCACTAATTCATCCATTGCGAAAAGCATTCTTTACATCAAGTTGAAGTAGCTTCCATTGCAAAGTCCTCATGGTGGTCCTCTTTGCAACTAGTGAGAATGTGTTCTCATATCTATGCCGTGAGTTTGAGCACATCATTTAGCAACCATCTTGGCTTTCTACCTACAAATTGATCCATTTGAATTCCTTTTCAATTTATAAACCCATCTACAACCTATTACCTTCTAATTGGTTTGCATTGGAACTAACTTTGACGTATCCATTTTCTTTAAGGCTTCTATCCTCTCTTTCACAAGATTCTCCCAATTAGGGTTTCATTTAGTTTCTTCATAAGTTGAAGATTCCTCTAAAACTAAGTCGTTGGCCAAAAAAATGGAATGCTTTGTTAAAAATGTAGAGTCTTATCCATACCTTTTAGGTTGCTTTCTCTCCCTTGTTGATCTTCTAGGAGTGTGTTTGGAGCATTATTGAAATCTTGCATTTTGGCTTTTACTCTTGATTTCTAGAGATTATAGTCTCTCTCCTTCTCATCTTGATCCTCATCTGATGCACTTCTAGAATCTTGCACCTGTGTATCATGCTTGCTACCTAATGGATGAAAATCTGAATCAAGATCATAGGGTAAGTTTAACTTTTGTTTATCTTCTTCATACCATGATCTATGTCATTTAAATACATAATCCTTGCTTGTGATAAATTGTGTGGTGGGTGGATTGTAGAATGTGTAGCCCATTAGAGTTGAATCATAGCCAATGAATACTGCCTTGGTTGCACTTTCATCTAATTTCCCTCTGATTTGTGAAGGTACATGTACATATGCTAATCAACCAAAACATTTGCAATGACCTAGGCCTGGGTTTCTACCACTTTCAAGCTTCATAAGGAGCCATACCTTGAAGATATTTGGATGGAAGTCTATTCACAAGATATACAATAGTAGAGATAGCTTTTGCCCATAGATAATGTGGTAGCTTCTTCTCTTCAAGCATAGTCCTTGCTGATCCAACTAGGGTATTGTTTCTCCTTTTGCAATACCATTCAATTGAGGATGTCATCTAGTAGTAAATTCCCATTTGATGCATTTATCCTACAAAAACACATCAAAATGTTTGGAGAAGTATTCTCCTCCTCCATCAGATCTGAGTTTCTTCAATGGTCTACCTATATGATTTTCTACATGTGGTAGGTATACTATTATTGGCATCTTGATTGAAGAGTCTTCTAAGGAGTATGATGAAGTGAGATGTCTACACATCCATGATAAGATCATAGGCTATTGTGAAGGATTGCCATTGCTTGAAAGTCCTAATTCCATTCAGGATCTACCTCGTGTTGGCCTCTTTTTGAATCAAATATCCAATTGAAGATAATTGACCTACAACCTCCTTGACCTTAGTGAAAAAATCTATGATAGTTTGCTTTGGTTTCTTTTTCATTTGGCTGAACTCATTCCATAAATGGTTCTTCCTAGTTTTAGTGCTAGCAAATAAGAAGGTCTAAAGTGCATCCTAGGTTTCTTGTGACATCTTGCATCCTCTAATGTGTGGTAGCAAGAAATTAGAAATAGAGTTTAAGATATATGACCTGACTTGAGCATCTCTTAGACACTATAGTGTGAGCTTCTCAGTTTCCTCTTGTCTAGGTGCTCCTTTCCATCTTGGGGTAGGCATAGCTTCATATCTTGCCACAATTCCATAAAGACTTCTACCTTGCAAGTAGGCTTCCATTTTGATTTTCGAAGCACAATAATTATTCATTTCAAGCTTCTATATCATTGAAGGAAAACCATCACCTATCTTGATGTAGCTTTGATACCATTCTGAATACTTGAAGAAGCTTGAATAGTAGAAATCAGCATTGCAAAGTGTTGAAGTTTGGTCTAGCCAACTAGCACAAGACCAACCCTTTTGCTTTTGAATACTTTAATAAATCTTAGGATCTTGAAATTAGTGCAATAAAATAACCTATGTGCTTTGGAAGATCATTGAGAAAAGTTGGATTCAAAACAAATAGATTTGCACATTGAGTTCAAGGATCTTGCTATTTTTGGATGAATCATGCAACTTGTAATGCTCAGTTCTCCCACCTTGATTTCAATTGGCTAAAATGCTTTTATATGATGGTAGCATGTATGGTTAAGTTTTGATAATGAACAATAGATGAATTTATCAACATTTTATGTGCTAGTTATAAGCTTAGCATTGTTAAGTGGTGATCTCGACTTTTCAGGGATGTGCAAAAATAGACCTTGAGACCATAAAATACCTGTTGCTCATAATCTATTGAACCAAATAATGCAAAAATTTGTACAAATAACTAAGACAACAATATATTCACATGGGCTATTATGCATAATGATTGGATCTTTGAAGAGGGAGAATAAGCCTCTTCAAGATGAAAAATCTTGGCAAAGATGATGCAAGAAATGGAAGATGAGGAAGGTGAAGATAAGAAATGAATGTATATTGATCTAACATATAGTACAAATTTTTTTGGGTCTTTATATAGACTCTTTGTAGATCAAAACTTTTTTACATTGAGTTTGAATCTGAATTAGCTCGCGAGCTTTGCTGTTGTGATTGAATATCACTTTTCCTATAGTCTAGGACATGGAAAGGATCAAGCTAATCTTGATTTGGTAGCTAATTTATCACCAACCTAAAAAAACTCTTAGACTTTGAGTTTCCTATTTTATTCTTGACAAGAATAAAGTTCAAGGTTCCATAAATTCTTTATGGATTCTATAAAGAATGAAAATCATGCCAAATATCATAACTTTATAGTTTTCTTCAAAGAATGCCTTGATCTAGAACAAAACTTCCTTCAAGCATGGTGCGAGCATGAATTTATTCTAACAGCTCCCCCTCAAGCTAAAGCATGTTTGAGTCTTCATTCCTTGATGATTTGAATATTTCCATTGACTTGGACCTACAAAGTTCAACTCCGTCAACAACTTTAGTCATCATATCTGATCGTTGCTTCTCTAGTGGAACAAAAGAGACATCAATTTCCTTTGCCAAGAGCTTCTACCTGATGAAGTGATAATGAACCTCGATATGTTTTGTTCTTGCATGGTATACATGGTTTGCTGCTAGGTGCATTGAGCTTATGTTATCTCCAAATATGTGGTGTTTGGACTCACAAGTCCCAAGTCTACATACAATTCTTTTAGCCAGATAACTTCTTGAGTTGATATGGTCAATCATATTGGGTGTGTGTAGAAGTGTGAGAGACACACGAGAAGCACACACAAGGAGCACACACAAGGAGCACACGCACAACAAGACACATGAAGAAGATGGATGGCTTGAATTGCTCTCTCTATTGATGATGGACAAAACTAAAGTAAAATCTAAATAATATCCCTAAGTACAAAGTACCACCACATATGAGTGAATCATGTACGTGGTAACATGGGGAAAAAACCTCTAGCCAAGACTAGAGTAAAAAGTGCTCATGTATAGGGAAACGGTTCACATCAAAGATAATCGAGGAACATAAGTGTAACAGACCCCCTTGGAACAAATGATGAGAACACATACAAGGAATGAAAAATCAGCCTCTACAAGGCAATAAGCCTAAAGCTTTTCAAAAAGCTTTTGACTTTTCTTGTCGAAGAGCTTTGGTGAGTATGTCTACCACATTATCTTATTTAGGCACATGTACCAAATCAATATCTCTTGCATGAAGGCGCTCTCTCACATAATGACAATGCACCTCAATATGTTTGGTCCATGCATAAAACACTGGGTTTTGTGCAACAACCAATGCACTATGACTATCAGTGAGAATATGCATAGTAGCATCAATCTCCATGCAAAGATCCATCAATAGGTGTCTCAGCCATATTCACTTCACTGTAGCTGTGGAAACTGCTCTGTACTTAGCTTCACAACTTGATGTTGCCACTGTAGGTTGCTTCTTCCTCAACCAAGATATGCACATCTCAAAGGAAAAATCAATTACCACTAGTGAACATGTGAGTATCATAACAACCAGACCAATAAAGAAAGTCATTCACTTTCTTTGATCGCAATACTTGTTTGAACTCTATAATGTGGTCATAGGGCTCTCCTAACTCGTCATAATGATTTCGCATACATTTGGCCACTTAGATTGGTCTCAGTTTCCTTCCTGGCTCTGTGGGTCAAATTATGATGGGAATTGCCGGTCATACAGGGTGCACACCTAGTCCTACACCTTGATGTGGTCTTGCCCTAAAGGTTGGGCTATTCATATTTCTTGTTCCTTGGCTAATTTGGCCATTGGGATTAATTCCTGGCATAATAAACTAAACATGAGGTTTGATGGGAACACTGCATTGGATGGTTTGTCTTGATGTCACGTTTTTCGTACCTTGACGGGTCTTGAACGGGTTTTGTGAGGTAGTTGCCTGTTCTCAAGGAGGGAATACAAGAAACCCAATATACTTTAGACATGACCCATCTACTTCATCTATCGACCAATATCTCCTTTGATTTTGGTCTAGGTAGATAACTCTAGATTAATCTTTCGGATCTGTGAGCTCATATATAGTTGCTGGGTTGATGCCTTCTCCTTGTGTCAGTGAATCAATTTGTAAGAGTAGATCTGAGCCATGCACCAAGTACACATCCATTAGATAGTCATCTTGAGGTATCAGATCCCCTCTTAACGCTTGAGTAACCATGGAATTTCTCCTTGGGGTAGTCATTGTGTCTCCATTATTGGTTCTCTCAGAGGTTCCTTGTCCCTCTAACTCTCCTCTCTCTTTAATCTGATCAGGATTTTTGTCACTACATAGATTTGGCCTATCTTCTCCATATAGACACTACCTTCGTATTTAACAACTAGTCTTGGGACTATCTCAGATTCCATTGTGTTTATCATTCTTGCAACTGACCTATTGAGGTCATCGTCATATGCATCTTCAAAAGTAAGTGGCTCTTCATTACATGCTAATGCAATCAAAGAATAATCCACAAAATTACTTGATGCATGGCGAGAGCTTGATCTTGTTCTACCATGTAAAGGTGTAGTCAATGTGCTTTCCTGCAAAGTTTGTTTCAACCTGTTTGGCATAGTTTTTGCACTCTTGATAAAAATGTGTTCATTATCTAGTACATCATCAACATGTATATCATGCGTGGGCTGCGTTTCATGCTATTTTTCAGCCACATTTTTCCACAAATGTTTAACCATATGTGGCTAGAAATTTCCGACACTTCCGATAATGTTTTGCTAGCAGATTTCAGCCATGTTTTCAGCTCTATTTTACTAGAAGTTTTCAACCCTTTGAACTTTAGTTGGCTGGTCTACATGGTCATAGTCAAGTGCACCACTTTGGAACAAAGGCATGAGTGTATCAAGCACATCTTGTGAGCTAATTGCTAGCTATTTTTTGCATTCAAGTAGAGGGAAAATTGAATTTTCAGCAAATACCACATCTCGACTTGCAATAATTGTGTTCATGAATGGATGGTACAAATGACATCCCTTACTTTTAGCACTATAACCAACAAATATAAATTTCTTTTCCTCATCATCTTTCCTCATCATCAAGTGTGTGACATTGTTGTGATGACACATGAGCATATGCCAAACAACCAAACACACACACATGACTAACCATAGATCTATGTCCATTCCAAGACCCATAAGGAGTGATGACTCTCAATACTTTTGTAGGGTAGCGATTCAACACATAGTTTGCAAACATGATGGCTTCCATCCAAAACTTGTCATGAAGGTGCTTTCCTTTAACTATACATCAGGCCATTTCAAGGAGTGTTCTATTTTTACATTCGGCAACACCATTTTGTTGGGGTGTATATGGCACAGTAGATTTGTATGAAATTCCTCTTTCACAAAGAAAAACATCAAACTCATGTGTCATGTATTCACCACCACAATTTGTGCGTAGAGTCAAAAGCTTGTTTGAAGAAAAAATTTTAGCCATAACTAAAAATGCTTTGAAGTCTTGGCTTTCATACGATACACCCATGTATGGTGAGTAGCATCATGATTGCACAAAATATACATGCTTCCGATGGGACCACATGCATCACTATGAACAAGCTACATTTTTCTTTTGGTCTGTGTATGACTATCTTTTGGAATAGAAGCACAATGCATTTTTCTAAGAATGCAACCTTCACATACATGCTTTTCAATGGAATCTAGTGTTGGCAAACCAATAACCATGTTCTTCTTTTGCAAGTAAAGCAAACTAATGAAGTGCAAGTGACCAAAACGAGCATGCCAAAGCTCGATTTCAGCCATGGAAGAAGTATGAGCAATCCATTTTAGCCATGGAAAAAGTATGAACAAGCAAGGCATTTGAGGCAACCATCTTGTATGTATCCAAGCCGTAAAAACCATTACATAATGTACCAAACATCCATACAATTACCATCAACAAATTGTACATGAATCCTAACTTTAGCAATGAAAGGAAATGAAATTAAGTTCTTCTTGATAATGGGTACATACAATGCATGTTTCAAGAGAATCATACCTCCGTTTGCAGCCATAAGCTCAATTTCTCCTACTCCAATGATTCGATAAGAGGCATTGTTTGCACACACCACATGTCCTCCCTTCGGTGCACCTCTCAATGATTCAAAAATCTTTTGCATGAAGTATGTGCTTTGAACCACCACTATCAAAGAACCAATCTGAATGAGCGTTACTCACAACCATACATTTAGAATGCAATGATTCATCATAGTGACATGTAAACAACACATGCCCAAAAATCTTGAGCCATGTTGGCTTCATCATTATTTGCATTTGAAGAATTTTTAGAAATAGACATGTTGGATTCCTTCTTCTTTTCCTTGCACTTAGTGTTGGAATTTGGGGCCCCAGGATCGTTCCAAACAAAAACCTTTTGAGCATACACAACTTAATTGACAAGATGATATGTGAAATAGAGAAGGATAGATATCTTGAGACAAGATTAGGGAACGTAAGCTGGATGCTTACTCACTAAAAAAGAGATGTCCAAATTACAACATGGGAGTAGTACTCAACCATATAAAGTGGTGCACTCACTAATGGAAGAATATCCAAGAAGATGATGATACAAAATTTAGATTATGTTGAAATAATCTAAGTGTGTGTGCAGTGAACGGGCAATGAAGCTAACCTTATTCTCACAAAATAGTGTAACAAGATTGTAAATCAACCAACCTAATTTTGAGATTAGGGTATGGAAACCCTAAAAACAAAATATAAGGTGAACTCACAAAAGATGGTTACCACCACCTTGTAGAAGACTTCTTGCTCCAAGAGAGTAGCCTCTCCTTCACCAAATCTCCAGCTCCTCAAGAGTGTGTGAACACTCTCTCTTCAAGAAGATCTCCAAACTCTATATGTTTGAGTGAGTGATTACATAATGAACCAAGGTTGTCTTTATATAGTAGTTGTGTATCTCCCAAAAGCACTTCTAAAAGCTACGATCACCATAAAAATGAACCATCGCGAATTTGGTGTTGTCCGTGAGTGTTTTAATAGATAAGATTTTTAAAAAAAGATCTTCCACGTTTGCTGTCGACAGGACTCGAACTCGGGTCGCATGGATGAAAGTACTTTATTCTAGCCAACGCGCCAATGCTTTTGTTGTTGATGAGCTATATAAGTATAATATACTATACTTACTTTCTGTTGAGGAGTTTTGGACAAATATAGACATTGGTGGGTGGACCAATGTAGACATTGTTTCCAACAATCCCTCCTTCAATGTCATATTGGTACAAGCTTCAATAATCTGCAAATCTTCTCATGACTATCTCTAGTCAATGCTTTCGTAAAAATATCTGCAACATTCTCACTAGAAGGAACATAAACCAGCTCAATGTGCTTCTTAGCTATCTGCTCTTGAATATAGTGGTAGTGTACCTCTATATGCTTTGTCCTTGCATGATGCACTAGATTCTTTGCTATAGCTATAGCACTCTGGCTATCTGAAAATATCTGAATGGGTTCATGTACTCTTGCATCAAGATAACTGAAAATCTTCTACAACCAAACTGACCCTAGAGTAGCTATAAATGTTGCACGATTTTCAACTTCACATGATGAAGTGGCAATAGTGGGTTTTCTCTTTGAAAGCCATGAGATAAGACAATCTCCAAGATAAAAACAATATCCACTAGTACATCTTCTTGTGTCTATATCACCTCTCCAAGATAAAAACAATATCCACTAGTACATCTTCTTGTGTCTATATCACCTGCCCAATCAGAATGTGAAAATCCTTTTAGTAACAAATGTGTAGATTTTGAAAATACCATAGCAAAATTTGAAGTTCCCTTCAAATATCGAAAGATTCGCTTTACTGCTTTCCAATGTAAACACTGTCAGATTCTGCATGAACCTTGATACTTGAGAAACTACAAACTCTATATCAGGACATGTATTACAAATATATATCAAGCAACCAATTGCTTGACTATATAGAGTAGGATTAAATGGCTCTGCATTTGCTACCATTTGTAAAGACATGTTCTGATCCATAGGTGTTTGCATAGGTTTAGAATCACCCATCTGAAGCCTTTCCAAAAGTTTCTCAATATACTTCTGTTGTGTCATATAGATACACTCATCTCGAAACAAAAACTGAATCCCAAGATAATAATGCAAAATGCGTAAGTCATTCACATCAAATGTTTGCTTCAATTGTTCTTTGAAGATTTGCAAATCTTCATCTATGGGACCTGTGGCTATAATATCATCCACATAAATGATTGCTATAATCATTTTACCTGTTTCAGCTTTGACATAAAGAGTTGGAACTGCATCTGAGTTATGGAAACCAATGGATAAAAGATATGTATGTATCTTTTCATACCATGCTCTAGGTGCCTGTTTTAAACCATACAAAGCTTTTATAAGCTTACACACTAAGTGTTCTTTACATGTCTCTTCAAAACCTTTTGGCTGCTGAATATACACACCCTCATGTAAATCACCATTTAGAAAAGCAGTCTTAATGTCAAGTTGATATATATGCCAACCAGAATGTGCTACTAGAGCAAGTATTGACCTAATAACAATCATCCTAGATGTAGGAACGGATGTCTCATCATAATCAATACCTTTTTGTTGTGCATATCCTTTGACAACCAATCTTGCTTTGTACCTGTCAATAGTACCATCTGCTTTCCTTTTGATTTTGAAGATCCATTTTACACCTATAGCCTTCTTTCCCTCTGATAACTCACATAGCTACCAAGTTTGATTCTTATGAATAGAATCAATATCTTCTTGCATAGATTTTCTCCAAATAGGAATGTTAAGTGTATCTTTAACACATGCAGGTTCATCTTCAACAGTTGTAAAATATCATGAATCTCAAAGTCTTCATCAAAACTTACAGGATCGCTTTGTTGTTGTTGTCTAGTCTGACTTCTTGTTTTTACATGATCTTGTTGTTGTTGTCTAGTCTGACTCCTTGTTCTTCCTGTAAAAGTCTTGATACCACTATCTTTCCAAGTATGATATAACCATGTGGGTGTATCCTTAAATAGTGGTGAAACTCTTTCTGAACTTTCAGCTTCCATAGGTTCTGGAACTTGTCCTGCCGAGGTACTAGGACTTTCTAGAACTTTAACTTCTTCCATTTCTGGAACCAAAGTCTCTTGTGAAACTGACTCTGTAGAAGGTTGTGAAATTCCTCTTTCTTCAATTCTTTCTTGAATCCTAGGAATTTTAACTCCCTCGTGATATGGCTAAACATGTACATCTAGAATCTTTCTAAAAAATCCATAGTCATTTTCAATAATGAACTCTTGAATTTCTGCTTCTTTATCATAAACCTTATTTTCAGCAATATAAGCATTACGTGAAAGAATAACTTCACCTGTCTCTGGAACATAAAACCTGTATCCTTTACTCTCAACAGGATATCCAATAAAAACAACTTTCTTTGTCTTTACATCTAGTTTGCCTCGGTCCTTTTTCTCAATATGTACATAAGAAAGTGATCCAAACACTCTGAAGTAACTCACATTAGGTTTTCTACCATAATAAGATTCATATGGTGTGATTACCTTTAAAGCTTTTGTAGATGACCTATTCAAAATATGATTTGCTGTATGTACTGCATCAAAACAAAATTTTGGTGAAAGCCTCTTGGATGCCATCATGCTCTGTCTCATTTCAACAAGTAATTTATTCTTTCTTTTTGCAACACCATTCTGCTGAGGAGTATAAGCAATAGTAAGGTGTCGAGTAATACCTTTCTCATCAAGAAATGTCTGGAACTCTTTTGACAAGTATTCTCCACCTCTATCACTCTGAGAATCTGGACGGTTTCCTGACTTTCATTTTCAACCATAGCTACAAACTTCTTGAACATAAGAAAGACTTCTGACTTCAGCTTAAGACCATAGATCCATGAGTATCTCGTAAAATAATAAAAAAATAGAACAAAATACCTGAAGCCCTGAATAGATTCTGCTCTCGTAGGTCCATTCACATCTGAATGAATAATCTGCAATTTCCTGGTAGCTATAATATGACCATATGCATCTTACATTCAAGACAACCTTCACATATATCCGAATCATTTGGTAGCTTGAATGAGGGTAAACTCTCAACCATACCTCTATCTTTGATACTCTTGAGAGCTCCAAAACTAATATGCCCAAATCTTTCATGTGATAGCTTCATATCTTCCACCGGTGAAGAAGATTTGACCGCATATGCCTGACTGATGTTTGACAAAACAAAGATCCCACCTCTATGCTCACCTTGCAATATACACTTTTCGTCTTTGTGTGATAAGATCTTACAAAAATCTCTCTCAAATACAACTTTAAAGCCATCACTTAAAAATGCAGATATAGATAACATATTCTTCTTCATTTCAGGTATATAAAGAACATTTGAAATCTGAAAATTACCACCTTCTCTTGACTTAAAGGTTACTGTACCTATTCCCACAACATCCAAATCATTGCCATCTGCAATAGTAACTCTTCTACCTAAAAAATAGGAAAGAGAAGAAAACACATCTCTACAACTTGTCATATGCTTTGTAGCACGTGAATCAAATATCCAAGGACTTGCTAAAAGAACTTGTAAAGCTGCCTGATCAAAAGATACTTCCTCAATGGTGATACATGCATAAGAATCACCTTGAGATTTCCCTTTTTTATCATCTTCTGCAACATTACCTGATGCCTTTTTCTTTTCTGCTGCAATCCTTTTATAACATGCTGACTTTAAATGTCCAGGTTTCTTGCAGTAATAACATATTACTTCCTTCTTCTTAGAAGACTTCTCTTTAGATGTAGTAGAAACAGAATCTGAAGTAGAAGGTGAGAGGGACCTACTTTCCTTCTTGGATTGCTTTTCCTTCTTATCCTTCTTCTTCTTTTTACCCTTTAAGAAGATAAAAGTGCTTCTTCATTCTCTTCCATTCCCTTCAATTGAGCTTCATCTTGAAGCAACAAGAACTCTAACTCTTCAAATGTAACCTCTCTATCTCTTGTGGTAAGGGTAAGAGTGGTTATAAAAGATCGATATGAAATAGGAAGTGAATTAATCAGCGTATTTACCATTTCTTCATCTGATATCTCAACTCCTAGATTTAGAAGTTGATCTCTCAAGTCAACGAGTCTCATAATGTGGGTTTGAATTGATTCACCAGCCTTCATCCTTGTATTTGCTAGTTTTCTCCTCAAGTGAGCTTTCCTAGCAGGATTTCTGCTCTGAAAAAGATTATCAAGCTTCAACCAAGATTGTCTAGAACTTTTGCAAGATCTAATCTGTAGTACAATATGCTTTTTGACACTCATTGCTATGAATGAAAGTGCTAAAGCATCTCTAACATCCCATCTTGCCTGATCTTCAGTAGGAGGAACTATAGGTAAAGACCTACCTGTGACTCTAGATGTCGAAGTGGTTACCTCTTCTTCAGTTGGTTCTATAATAGTAATTCTAGTACCTCTTGAAGCTGTTGTAGCTCCTTCTTCGCCTTCTCCTTTGGTTCTTGTTAAGGATCCATTGACGATACTCCATAAATCCTTTGTCACTAAAATATTCATCATCATGAAACTCCACATGGGATAATTAGAAGATCCATCCAACTTGTGTTCAATCTCAATTCTAATCTCACTCATCTTAACTAAGTGTGTATGTCAATTTAACTCTGATACCAAGTGTTGGAATTTGGGGCCCCAGGATCGTTCCAAACAAAAACCTTTTGAGCATACACAACTTAATTGACAAGATGATATGTGAGATAGAGAAGGATAGAGATCTTGAGACAAGATTAGGGAACGTAAGCTGGATGCTTACTCACCAAAAAATAGATGTAAAAATTACAACATATAAAGTGGTCACCATGTGCTTCCAACTATTCATTGCACTAACAAATGAAGGAATACTTTATTGAATGATTTGGCAAATGAGTCCAATCTATCTATGCATATTCCCAAAAGTCTGCAATGCAGAAACTAGTCTACATGCATTTGCAATAAGTGTAATGGGATTTGTAAAGGGCTCATATCAGTAAGTTTCACATGGTTGGGTAAAATTGTTCTTGTCATTATGCAGATAGTTCGATAGAACATTCACACAGAAAGGTTGTTCTAGAAATAGCAAACAAGAGCATGAAGGCAAAGAAAATGAATAATCCACACTTCCTGCCCTTTAAGGAGGAAGGAGTGGAAGTACTCTGTCAAGCAAGTATGCATGTCCTTGAATGGCATAAAATAGTGGCAATAACGACAAATGTACCATATTAGGTCTTTAGCTGCCAGTAATCATAACTCATTAATCATTCAATTGAGAGCAAAATTTTGCCAGATTGCATGACCACACTACTTGTTATAAGTAAAATAAAATAAAATAAAAATATATACTATTGATGTATTTAGGTAGTGATGTGTGTGAACACACTAGGACCACTCGGGTACTTTTTTCCATCCTTAGGAGGTTCCCCCTCCCCCCTATCTTGTATATATGCCTATAGCCCTGATGGGCCACATATCTTTGTACATTCTAGTGGTAATATGTTCGGTATTATGTGTTGTGCTCTAAACTTCTTCTTCTTCCTTTTGCTATTTGCATGCTTTCACAAACCTCAAACTCCAACAGTTGGTATTAGAGCAGGTCGCCCCTTGTTGGAACTGAAGGACTCACTAGGCAAGGAAGCTTAAGAAGGGAGTCAGAGAGAAGAGAAAGTACAAGCAGACAGAGCAGTCAACGACGATCTGGCAAGTAGGCCATCTAAAATTTTCAGACATCAAGGAGTGGAGCACGCAAGAAGAAAGAGCAAGTAGGGAGCTCAAAGATGTGTACGACAAATCAACAGAGAAAATCCCTACACAAATAGTGATTTTAATCACTAAAAACCATTGTAAATACCATTTCGTATTTTTGTAGCTCCATTTTGTGCAAGCCAAGGAGTCCTTGAGCTTGAGGAGCCTTAGAAGTGCCTACGTATCAATTTTCATATTTTTTAGATCTGGTTTGAGCCCTCAAAAGAGCCCTGGAACCTAATTTTTAACTAGGCCGGACACTAGGTCTGGACAGGGCCAAAGCTAGTCAAAAACTATAAAAGGAGCTAGAGAGCTCATTTTTGAGGGGAGCTTGTAATTGAAATGAACTTGTAAGAGCTTTTTGAAAGTAATCTAAGAACTCCATTGCTTCTCACTCTTTGTCTTGCCGTGTGTGCGCGTGTGTGTATGTGTGTGCATGTTTGTGTGCTTCTCACTCACGCACTTGTGCCTCCACTTGCTCGAGGTCTTCATACCATCCTCACGTCTTCCCTGATTGACATTAAAGGAGGTGCTACTCATCACTGAGCTACACCAAATTTTGGCGCCGTTGCCGGGGATCGAGCTTTGAGGACGAGCGTGTGATGGTAAGACGTAGAGTTGAGACGTTGGCGTCGTAGGTAATTTCTTTACTCTTCTTGTTTTTCTCTTCCTTACCTCACCACCATCATCACCATCATCATCCTCACCATATCCGATCTCCATCTCCATCATCGCGAAAAAATTTCAGTTTTTTGCTTATACCACCTTCTCCACCTCATTTCCCTCATTCCACTTGTGAGAGAGAGCGAGAGAGCGATATTGTGTGCGTTGTTTTTGCGTGCTTTTTGAGCTTTCTTGCAGGTTCCAGCAGCATCATCCCCTCCAGCACGTTGCGCAGGTACGAAAAACTCAGAAACTGTCTCGCAGTCGCCAGCCTCTGTCGATCGCGATTGACAGAAAATTTCATCTATTGGTAAAACTAAGTGCACCACTAGGACAAGCACAAAGAGCACATTCCAAATCACTAAAAAAAATTGAAAAATTCCGTGTTTCTCTATCAATCGCGACCGACACCATCGATCGCGATCGACAGCCACGATCGACAGACCCTGTCAATCGCGACCGACAGACCTGTCGATCGCGACCGACAGACCTCACGACCGATTGACTGCCATGTAGGACCCTGTCAATGGCGATTGACACCGTCGATCGCGATTGACAGCCACAACCGACACCTCTGTCAGTCGTGATTGACACCGTCGATCGCGACCGACTGAAATTCAACGATTGATTGACTTTTTCGCGTAGCCACGTGTCCATCGCGATGGACACATCCCCGATCGACTGAATTCACGGCGAAAAACCCGGAAAAAGTGTCGATCGCGATTGACACCATCGATCGCGATTGACAGGACTCAGGATCGACTCTGTCGATCGCGATTGACACTGTCGATCGCGACTGACCGGCCCCGACGGACACCTCTGTCAATCGCGATGGACAGACCTGTCGATCGCGATTGACAGGCTTTTTCGGCCAAATTTCTAGGGTTTTTCTTGCATCTTTTGGGGTAATTTTGGGCATAATTAGCAAGCCATTAGTGATTTGTGAGGTCCCTACACATGTGATTTCAAGAAAACTCCTGTGATCTGTCAGCCTGTTTGAATCCTGTGTTAGTCCCAAAACCCTGAACTGGCATAACTTTCTCATACGAAATCCGTTATGTGAAAATTAATATCAGGATTATTGGATAGGGTATTTTGAAGTTGACCATACCCCGAGGTAGGAAAACTGAGGGATCCTTGGGATTGTTTTCCATAAAGGCAAAGGATAATTTGGTCTGTGAGTTACATGCATGAAAGTGGTCTATTGTGTCATTTGAATCTAAGTCTTGAGCTAACCGTTGGACATTTACAGGTCCAGAAAGAACACTTGAGGGCATTCTAAGCAAGAGTAAGTGCAAGCTTGGGAACACACGTCCTGGGCACACTAGGGCAACAACACAAGGAAAGAAACTCAAGGTTGGAAAATCCTCAACTCCCTTTGTCAATTCCTAGCTTAAGCTAAGAACGACTAGTGCTAGGAGTAAGTCAGGGCAACGATAGGCATTTATCAAGTTGAAGAATACCTAAACTTTCAAGTTCAAGCTAAGAACATAATCTTTGTACTGTCAAGAACTTTAAAGGAAAAGAACTTAACGTGGAACGATCAACTTTAAGTGCGGAACTACACTCAAATATACCTTACGACGTGATATCAGACAAGAATGTTAACACGGTAATCAACTAAAAAGAATCAAGTAACTGATACAAAAGAATTCCGCAACGAGGTTGTACTTGGGCAAAATTGGGTTATTCAAATAGGCTTATGAACCTTAGATCAGGGCGACATCTAGGGAGAGATAGACAAAGTCTTAGGTCTTCAGAGGCCAGTGTCAACCACACTGCTAGGTCTTGGGCCCAGCAGTTGAGCCACCACTCATACTACCCTAGTTCTGAGACTAGTGAATCAGAGATGTCTCAAGGCATGGATAGACCTACGGGAAGTTCAGGAGTGCCATACTTGCACAGGGTAGAAGGCCCTTACAAAACGCAGTTGGAATACCTTAGGACCAACCGATTAGGGGCTAGCATCTATGAGGACGGCCTAGGAAGATCTGTGGTACAGATTAAGAGTCCTGATCAATCCATTGGACTAGAGCGCCCAGCTGTCAAGTTCGAAAACGGAGCCTACTTAGACAAAGAAGGGACAATATATGTAGTCACCAATCACCCAGATAGGACTGATGAATTTGGGAATGAGATCCCAGGAACGGACTTAGGTGACCTAGAGCAAGGAAACATGGGTGAAGAACCGAGGACCCCCCGAGGCAAATCTGTTCTCACTAGGATTATCACACCAGAGTGGATTCCCCAAGATAATAAGAGCATAGATCTGCTTCTGAACCGAGAAACTGACGAAGCCTTTTGGAGGTATAAATCTGATCGGCCAATTGATATAGGAACAACCATGATCTATGAGTTTAAAGATCCAGATAGCCCAGGCAGAGTGACCTACTTAGATCACGCTTCAGAGAGGATCTTTGTGGTTACAGAACATGATAGACATGCTTACACTTGGATGGGTGATTTTATTTTCCCCCAACCAAAATCTAACGTGTCCTCTGGCCACCCGAGAGCTGGAACGTCCCATGCTCATGGAGTTCAGAGAGACATAAAGAGAGACAGACCTGAGGTAAGCTTTGCCAACTCCTTGGGAAGAGGAAGAACGAGAACGAAAACAAATAGAGTGGAACTTGAGGGACATAGAGCCCCAGGGGACCGAAGAAATGCGGATGAATTCCCTCTACCAAGACCAAGAGAGCACACGAGGACTTTGAGACCGACCCAACTAGTTAAGTCCATGAAAAACTACTTCGATGGCACTGGAGATCCCTACGATCATGTGGCTGAGTTCAGGCAAGTCTTGAGAGCTGAACAAGTGGAGGATCTATTCACGCAGTACAATGCCTTTGGTCTAACCCTTAGGAACACAGCCCTTACGTGGTTTCAACCATTGAATGAGAGACAATTCAGGAGTATAGACCAACTCCTAGAGGCTTTCATTATTGAATTCTCTAAGAGTGGCATAAGACATAATACCTCCTCACTGATTCACAGCTTCAAGCAAACCCCTCAAGAAACCGTGAGACTTGCAGGAAGAAGATTTAGGCAATATCTTGAAAGATGCCCTGTTTCGGAGCTACCCACACCAGCTAAGCAAGTGGCTTTGTTCTTGGATGGATTGCTAAGTACCAAATTGAGATCTTATGTGTACTTGAAGGACCCTAGGACCATAGAAGAGTGTGTACGCATGTGCATTGACATCGAGGATAACCTAGGGGAGGAGTTAGAGCTTTCCAAAATATACAAAGATTCGGATAGTGCCTCTAGCCTCTCTTCCACGCAATCCACATCAATTGAGGAACTTGCAGAGAAAGTAGCTCAGAAACTAGGTGTCTCTAGCAAACAAATCCCAAGGTTTGCCCCTGTGAAAAGATGCTATACTTGTGGAGGCGACCACATGGCGAATGTATGTCCCATTATGGCTCAACCCCAAGTAAATCCTAGTAGCCAGTACTGCACCATAGAACGGAGGTACACCAATCACACCGTGCAAGATTGCCCCTACAATAAGCAAACCGTTAGGCAGACGTACCCACAACCATACCCTCAACAAGGAAGATACCAGAATCAGTACCCACCGCAGCAGTATGCTAGGCCTCAACAAACCTACCAACCACAATACCAAAACCAACAAAGGCCTCAGCCTGTGTTAGCCCAACAACCTCCAGCTCCATCCAACGTGATCCCTGTAAAGTATGCAGCTGCAGAAGAAAACCTGAATAGAGCTATAATCCCCGTAACACCATTGCTTTCAAAAAGTGATCCTAGTGACCATAGCTTCGATTCTACACATGTTGATAGTCCCCAGGCTTACTACATGCAATCTCCTGAACATGGGGAGTCCTACTATAGTGAAGAGCCAAATGAACCGAGTTGGGAGTCAGATTACACAAACGTCATGTATGCAAACCCCAACCCTAGACCTGAACCTAGACAAGTAAGACCCCCATTCCCTAGAGGACCATGCTACAGATGTGAGGGAGATCATCTCATTCGTGATTGTCCCGTGCCTCCACCTACACAAACCCAATAAGTAACGATCCAGGGCTTTTGCCAAGAGTGTGGAAAGGAGCATCTCTTACGATACTGCCCTAAGAATCCTAATAATATGCCAAAAATCACTCCTATTAACGTTATTGGATTAGTGGTAGATTCCACAGGAAGTGTCACGTCCACTGCACCCGTACAGGTAGTCACTAGAGCTCAAGCATTGCAGCAAAACCAAGGGGTAGGCCAGGAAAAGAGCCCAAATGTTAGTGAAACAGAGAGCATGACAAAGAAAAGGACTAGAGCTTGGAAGGATAGTCGTGAAAGAATGAAAAGGCAATGGGCAAAAAAGATGAGTGAACTCGAGGAAAGCCTCAGAGAAACAAAGGCCACGATAACTGAACTCACATCTCAAACTCCCTCTCACACTACCCCACCTCCACCATTCCCAACTCCATCCGACCCGCCACCTTCCAACCCGCCTCACCTACTTCCACCACCCCCTAGAGTAGGATCAGTCCTAGCAGATCCCACTCCCGAAGACCTTAATATGATGCTTAAAGCATATCAGGCCAGAATCCAAGAAGGGCCAAACATAACTGATCATGAAAAGTGTTACACAAGAGCAGAACTAGAGCTAGAACGAACCAAAATTTGTGCTAAGATGGTGGAATTGGCTCAGACCATGTTTGAAGCCAGGCGCCTATTTAACATCTCTAGTTCAGCGAAGACACAGTTGCACTTTGATGGACTGTTAGAAAGAATAGAGAAGCTAATTGCACAATCAGAAAAGGAACCCGCCTCTCAACACAAGGACAAGGCAAGTGAAAGAGCAGGTCTTCCCGCCCAGGAAGCTTATGTGCTTGAAGCCTATGTGCCTAACTCTACGGAGCCAGACACATCATCTTCTATGAATCGATTCACTCCAGAATTCCTACGAGAGATTCAAGAAGACAAATGGGCTAAAGAAAGTGAAGTACCTCCTCCCATTGAACTAGTGGATGATGCACACGACCAATTCCCACAAGACATCCCATCCATTTATGAGGAGCAGGAGAGCACCCACTCTCAAGAAAGACTAGACTTCGAGTCTAATTCTTTGCATGAATTACCCAACTTCACAGGCCCATGGGAAGCTAAGTCTACTTGTATGAGAGCACCCACGGTCATGGTAAGAAACGAAGACTCGATCATACCTAGGAACACAGAGGTAGTGAAAAACACTAAAGTACAGTGCAACCTCACCTTAGAAGAGCTACTCAAAGTAAGGCCAGAGCTATGGAAACATGTAGCCAAACAAGTACCAGAGATATCAAAACCTCATTCCCAGGTAGGATCCCATAGGACAGTGCCAGAGATACCATTGGATAAGATAGGAGACATGTGTGAAGGTGAAGAAGGGAACACCTATCTTCCCATTACCTACCAGGGGTACACCACCAAGGCAATTTTGGACTCAGGTGCAGGAGTTGCAATTGCCACCACTTCCCTATGGAAGCGTTGGGGCAAGCCAGCACTCAGGCCAACGAGAATGAAATTGCAGATGGCCGATGGTCATATTGAGAGGCCCTTAGGATTGCTAGAAGGAATAACTCTCACCACCTGTGGTGTCGAGTTTGAGCATACATTTGCTATATGTGATTTTAGCAAGAACCAGGCCTATGAAATGATCTTGGGACGACCTTTTATGCGACAGTTGCAAGTGGTACAGGATTGGGGAACCAATTCTTTGTACCCGCAGCACTTAGGTGTTACGACCAAAGTGAATCTCAAAGATTACTCTCATAGAGATGTCCCTCCTATCCAATGGAATCCCATCCATAGAGCCAAAGATGATACAGAATCGGTGCATTCCATAGGGTCAGGATCCTCATGGATGCATGAAGACACCCACTTATGGATGTGTAAAGTAGCAGTAGAAGAAGAGAAGAGAGAAGAAGCCAGAGAGATAGGTGCAAAAGAAACACATAGATCAGTTCAAGACCCAGCCTATGCGCCTGTAGTTTTTCCTGACGAAGAATTTGAACCCCACAGCTGGGCAGAAATCCTAGCAACAATGGACGTAGCCATCAATGAAGAACAATGGACACCTCACTGTGATGAAGATGGCTATGACATTTCAGTCTTCTCCATAGAGCCAATCATGGGAGAGGCAGTTCTAGAAGAATGCGAACCTAGCCCTGATGCATTTGAAGATGCGAGCGACTCCGATCTAGAGTCAATCATTATGGATCCACCTTTTGCATCAGATGAAGAATATTTCTATGAAGTAGAATTTCAACCCCAAAGGCACGGAGAGCTTACAAATGATGTAAGATTAGCCACACATGTGACCCCGAAGGAAGAAGGAAAGAAAAGAAAGAAGAGAGAAGTCTCACCAGAAGAGGAAGAATCTTTGTTTGAGGTCCCGAAAAATTTTAAGAAGTATGAGATAGATGACAGGAGAGTCATGATCAGAATGCCTAAACGAGAGGCACAATCAGGAGAGGCCTATGATAACAAAGAAACCACAAAGAAAATTGTGGTAGCCATGGAAGAAGGAGAAGAGAGATGCACGTACATAGGCCATGACCTGACAGAAGAGGAAGAACAAGAGCTAATAGCCTTGCTAAGAGAATACAGAGACGTGTTCGCTTGGAGTTACAAGGATTTGAAGGGTGTTGATCCAGACATATGCTCACACACTATCCCCATGACCTCAGATGCTAGGCCCTCTAAGCAAAAGCCATACACATACAATGACAACTATGCGGCCAAGATCAAGGAAGAGATAGATAGACTGGTTGAAGCTGGATTCATCTATGAAATTGAGCACACTGAGTGGGTATCCCCCATCGTAGTGGTGCCCAAGAAGAATGGAAAGCTGTGTGTATGCATTAACTTGAAGAAGGTTAATGCAGCCACAATTCGGGATAACTATCTGCTTCCTATCACAGAGCATCTCTTAGAAAGAGTAGCAGGCAAGGAAGTGTACAGGTTCCTCGATGGATTTTCGGGCTACAATCAAGTAGCCATAGCTCTAGAAGATCAGCATAATACAGCTTTTGCCACAGAGTGGGGTATATTTGCCTTTCGTGTAATGCCATTTGGGCTTACCAATGCTCCTGCAACCTTCCAGAGACTAATGTGCCATGTATTTAAGGAGTTCCTGAGGAAGAATTTAGAAGTCTATGTTGATGATCTTTGTGCTCATTCCAACATTAGACAAACCCATATTCCTGAACTCAGACAAATCTTTGATAAATGTAGGGAGTATCAAGTGTGCTTGAACCCAGAGAAGTGTATTTTTATGGTCAGGCAAGGCAAGATTCTAGGACACATAGTGTCAAAGAATGGCATATCCACTGATGAAGAGAAAGTGAGAGCCATAGCCGAGTTACCTAGGCCAAAGAATGTCAAGGAAGTACAGGCTTTCATGGGGCATTGTGGGTACTACCGCCGGTTCATTCACATGTATGCTGTCATTGCAAAGCCCATGTACGGACTTCTGACTAACTTTGAGTGGACTGATGAATGTGAGAATTCCTTCAATGAGCTTAAATGGCGATTATGTTCAACACCGATCTTGACCACACCAGATTGGAATAAGCCTTTCCATGTTCATGTTGATGCATCCAATTATGCTATTGGGTGTGTACTCGCGCAGCCTACCGGTGAAGGTAATATGGATCTTCCAATTGCCTATGCCAGTAGACAATTGAATGTAGCTGAACGAAATTACACCACTACTGAGAGAGAAGGCTTAGGCATGGTATATGCAGTTAAGAAATTTAGACACTATTTGCTTGCAAACAAGTTTAATTTTTTTACTGACCACCAAGCATTGTTATATCTCGTGAACAAGCCATGCAATACAGGAAGATTGGTAAGATGGTTTCTCTTGCTAATGGAATATGATTTTGAGGTTGTGGTAAGGAAAGGGAAGACTCATTTGAGAGCAGATCACCTTTCTAGGCTCACATCGGGAGAAGCACCACAAGGAGTGTTAGATGATCTTCCTGATGCTTACTTGTTTAATTTGGAAGTAATACCTCAGTGGGCTAAGCCATTAGTGCCAGTATTGACGTACGGGCCTAACCACCCAGTAATAGCCACACAGGATAGAGAGGTAGTAAAAGCCCAAAAGTACCACATCATGGCTGGAAGTATGTACAAGCACACAGATCAAGGGATCTTGGCTTGTTGTGTAGAAGAGGACGAGTATGCGAAGTGGTTGCAATTAGCACATGTAGGTGCATTAGAGCAACACTACTCAAAGCAACGAACCCTACAGACACTAAGGAGACTCGGAGTGCATTGGCCTACTATGGAGGCTGACGTCCAGAAGTTGTGCAAGGAATGCCCAATCTGTTGCACTAAACCACCTGTGGAACATGCCACTCTTTATCAAGTGTCCATAGTGCCAGATTGGAGTGAACCACTAGTATCCTTTCTGAGGACGAAAACATTCCCTCCAGGCATGACTCTGGCTAGGAAAAGAAGTCTAGAACAAGAAGCCCTAGATTACTCACTCATTGGTGATAATCTATACAAGCGTGGTAAAGATGGTTACCTGAGACTATGTGTCCATGAGGAATATCTCAAGCTTTTGGAAACTGCTCACCAAGGGGTAGCAGGAGGACACTTTGGACCAGATCGGGTGATCAAGGCAATACTATTTGCGGGCTTCTGGTGGCCGACCCTTCACATGGATGCACATACCTATGTGAAACGGTGTGATGTGTGTCAAAGAACTCAGTATCCTATACGCAAAGATGAGATGCCACTGAAGCCTATGATGGGTGGACGTGCATTCTCTAAGTGGGGAATAGACTTCGTAGGTCCTATTAATCCCCCAGCTAAGGGTTCCCATGCAGAATATATCATTGTTGCGACAGACTATCTAACAAAGTGGGTAGAGGTAAAAGCTACGACAAAGAACGATGCTCAGACTACTGCTAAGTTCTTATTTGAGAATGTATTCACTAGATATGGGCTACCCATAGAGCTAGTTAGCGATAGAGGCACTCACTTCTTGAATGAAGTTATTGAAAATCTACTCCAAGAATTCTTGGTAGTTCATAAGAAGTCTGCCCCCTATCACCCTCAAGCTAATGGACAAGCCGAGAGCACCAACAAGATCTTATGCAATGTACTGACGAAATTAGTGAACAATAAACGCTCTGATTGGGACAAACAGCTACACCATGCTGTTTGGGCATACCGAGTCGCCTACAAAACGGTACTCCAAGCCACCCCCTTTCAGATGGTATTTGGCCAAAATGCAGTGCTACCATTGGACTTCTTAATACCTACACTGAAAGTAGCACAAGAGCATGAATGGACGGGTCATGAACTCTCCTCTAGACTTTTTGACCTTGAACGATTAGGAGAAACAAGACTGAGGGCGGCTGCAGGGATATATGCAGCTAAGAAACGACAGAAGGCATACTTTGATGCCCACGTTAAGGATAAAGGTTTGAAGGCAGGCGACTTAGTTTTAGTCTACACATTGAAGCAACATGCGAGAAAACTGGAGAAGAGAGGCTATGGACCCATGATTATAAACAGAATCTCAACAAGTGGAGCAGTGCAACTAGCCACATTAGAAGGCGACGTTCTCCCGAGCTACATTAGCGGATGCAGGGTCAAGTTGTATCAGGAACCTCTCACAGAGGAAATGCTAAGTCGACTCAATACTGCTAAGAAACGCAAAGAAGAAGAAAAGCGAATTCGAGAAGAAGCCCAAGCAGAAGCATTGAAACGCATCCGGAGAATGAAGTTGAGAAGACAGAATAGGGAGCAACCTAGGACGGATGCCTATGCAGATCAAGGATATCACGTGGCTATGTGTGAAGTTTCAGGTATCAGCTCTCATAGGATAATTGATCGACGTCCTTTTATAACCTTAGATATAGGACAAGGAAAGGGTGCAAGGACTGTGAGAGCCTTGATTGACTCAGGTGCAGCCACTAGTGCTGTTAAATTGTCTTACTGTCAAGAATTGAGATTAACTGTCAATCCTATAGAAGCATATCTCATAGGATTGGGAGGTGTGGAAACCCCTTGCATGGGCGAGGTGGATCTTCCCATCTCCATTCAAGACGAAGTAATGATAGTCAAAGTATTGGTGTGTCAAGATGAGGACCTCACTGAGCCTCTTGTCTTGGGTCAGGACTGGATCTATGATCATGCAGTCAACCTAAACCTAAGAAGCGGACTTCTTCAGGTATGGGTAAATCATAGCCGAATTACAGTTGAATTGGAAAAGGAGGCACTCAAGGAACTAGGTAAAGCACAGACTCTTGGTCCTTCCAGGGGTGCACATGAAGTTGACAATGCTATTCTTGTCCCAAAATGTATGATGCAGAAAGAGGATTGTCTCAACAACGGAGTCAAGGATAAGACGGTACTCCCTTCTTTTCCAAAGGCCAAAAGGATGCAGCAGCCAACGGCAGATCAAATACAGAAGAAGCAGAACACTACCTATATTGGAGGCCAAAAAAAGGAGCAAAGCAGATTGTTTCAGCCGATGAAACAAGTATGGAGGGGAAAAGGCGAACACCCTGTTCCGACCAGGCCAACACCACGGCCAAAACCTCTTATTAGTAATCAACAACACGATACTAATAAGAAGCCTTTCATAAGTTCTTCTGCGAAAGTGAAGTCTATTTGGGTACCCAAGAAGTCAATAAAGGCCAGCCCACAATCACGACAAATCTGGGTGCCTAAGGCTTGCTTGCGGGCTCAAATAGCTACACCAAGGCCAAACCCTGTACAACATGTTTCACTCACGCGAACATCTGAGGCCTAGTCTTACACATCACGCACTAACACGTATTCTTCCATGAGCACAAGTAGAATCACTTACAAATGGGTTCCTAAAAAGCCCCATTTTTCAAGTAAATACCCTATCACACTCCCCAGAGCCTCCACAAAGTCAAAATCAAAACCTATCCATTGCATTTGGCAACCTAAAACTTGTAATAAACCCCGAGACCCCAGTCGTAAATCCATGCCCACCTACCAACTACGTCACTCTCACACCACATCATTCCACTTAGCTCCTAGGTCTAACCAATCCCTAACTACACACACAAGCACCGAGCACTTACTAACCCACTAATCTCTCCCGAACCTCATGTTAATGTTGTAATGGGGACAAAAACGGTTCTATCTTGTCCTTTACAATGTTAACACATGTTTCTATATTCTCACAGAATCAGGAGGCAAGAAGTAACATGGCAGATACGGCAGGAACTAGCTCCCAGGCAGGCACCAGCACCCAAGTCGTGGATATTGAAAGTCTTCCCGTTGAGGAGGAATTGAAGGAACGTCCTGTAGCATTGAGAGCATTACACGCCATACCGGTTCAGAACCCTCCACAAGGGCACACTATGCCAGTCAGTAAAAACTATCATTGGTTCAGTGATGTGGCAGGACCCCTAGGTGAAGGCACTTATATGTGGGAGGCCGAGATAGAATTCAATGGGCGCTGGGGCAGGTATCACTTTTTCACTAGGGAATTTGAGAGACTGCAGAATAATGAAGGACTGAAACCTATATGGAAGAAGGCAGGACTCTACGAGTACTTCAAATTCCAATTGCCAAAGCCGGATTTTCTAAGATGCTCTTATTTGATTAGCACCCTCACTCCGAGCAAAGACAAAAAGGGATACAGCTCCTTTGTCCTCCCATCTCTCACAAGGGGCAATGAGCTCAAGCATTTCAGATTAACTATCAACTTGGTAAGGGAAGCTCTAGACATGAGAGGTATGCATATTCCTACGGAGAAAGAGACTATGGTCCCCGACAATATGAAGAACAGGAATCTGACAAAGTTAAAAGACATGGTGGCAATGACACCTACAATCGCTATTCATTTGCGAATGGTCATGCAGCACTTTGCATTTCCCGCCCAAGAGAGGTTCACCATGCCACCTAAAAAGATATGGTTTAGTTTATACTTGGCTGATGCCTTTGATTTGACAATCAGCATGCCCCACTGGATTATCAACCAAATCCACTTGGCTCATCAAAGGTGGTATAAAAAACAAAAGTATGTACTGTACGGATGCTGTGCTATGACCAGGATTGTGTACAGATGTCTTGCATATGATGTACCAGTGCAAAGGGCACTCATTTGGACCAGGGTACAAGAGTTTCAGCGCCGATTATCCTCCGCAGGACCACCATCCAAGAAAATGAGAGGCGCCATTCAGATGCCCTGCGCACAACCCCGCAGTGCGACATTGACACCAGAGACAACTCCACGATTCCCAAGGCGGGTACAACCTTTCACTATTAGATTACCAAGACACAGCACTGATGGACCAAATCTAGTGTTTCCACCTGTACCAACTGACCTAGAGTTCCCTCACGGATTCACTTTAGAAGACCTAACTGATGAGGAGGTAGCCATAATCATAGAGGCTGTTAACGCGGAAGTCGAGGCAGAGCAAGCTAGTGGACAACAAACTGCTACAGACCAACACCATCCCAGACAACCAGATGTCGTCGATGTGGAGGGTGAAGAAGAAGGAGGACAAGAGGAGGAACATGATGGACAATCCGAGGAAGAAGAGCAGGAATATGATCAGGAAGCTCTGGAGGTACTTGAAGGGGCCCCAACTTATACGAAAGCACTGAAAAAGCTCTATGACACCATGAATAGAGTTCAAGAGCAACATAGACTGTCCCTAGCAGCAGGCAAGGCCCTTATGAATCAGATCCTTGAGGAGGAAGGCGTCGACGAGCAATATCGTGCCACCCTTGACATGATATCTGAGGCATTAGGCGTCCCTGAAACGGTGCATACCGCCCTTGCACAAGCACGAAGAACGGAACGAAGATATGGCAGACGCCCCCCTCGAGCAGGAAAGCAGATGAATGTATTAGTATCAGAACCACAAGGCACATCCACAACCACGGGCACCGCACACATTGTCCACGATACTGAGGAAACCCATGTATCAAGTGCACCTTCGTCACCCCCGTTGCCACCCCTGCCTCCATCTCCACCACATTCATCTCCCACAACCAGTGTAACCACTACTGTCACCACCTCCGAGTCCACTACCCATACCGAAGCACAGACCGTCACTCAATCCACACAACCCACACACCCTATCTCCACTTCGTTTGTCCATACGACCACTGAAACAGTAGTTCTAACTGCTGCCACAGAAGACCTCAACCCCCCGACCACACTTCCGGGCAGTTCGTATTCACAATTGCACACACCATTGTACACTTTCACCACTATCACCGCACCCACAATTCCACTATTCACAATCACTCCCACTACTGCATCCACCGTTGATCTTATGGACATCTCACCCACCTCCGCGCCTCTCCCTCCCCCCATGCATCCACCATCTCCCATTCCCCCACCTCCCACTTCACCATTTTCCAGCACCACATCCACACTTCCATTCCCCTTCCCCTTTCCCTTCCCTTCTGCATTCAACCCCCTTCCCGCATCCACCCCTATTAATAATGTATTTAATAATATGTATCAGTGTATGTCGCAACTGCAACAGCACTACCAACATCTTGATAACCAACATACACGACTCTTTCGAAGCCATGAGGAACTTCAACTCCGATTCATTGACCTCGAAAGGGAAAAGTGGCTACTACAACAACAACAACATGCCACTTTACAGGAACAACATGAACAATTAGTAGCCAATCCACCCCAGTCAGATGCTGAGGAAAGACAACATATGGATGAATTGCTACACTCCCAGATAACGGAGAATCTCAAACTTAGATGCAACCTAGCCCTCCTACGAAAACACATGTCTACAGCTCTCGAAGAGAATTAACGGCTGCAAAAACAGAATGAAGAGAACTTGGAAGCAGCCATGGAGGGTTCCCCGCAGGAAATCGACCCAGAAAAATTCAAGCCCATTCCCTCAGAGAATATGAAAACTGTGTTAGAAACCCATGCCGACCTCCTGGAGGCCCATGCATCGTTAGAACGAGAAAGGGACGATCTACTTAAGCAACTGGCAACTCAGCAGGAGTCACCAAGCAAAGCCACAGCCACAGACGACACATCTGAAGAAGTCACAAAACTCAGGGAAGAACTCAAAGAATTACGTAGCAAAGTCATGCAATACGAACGTCAGCCCTCTCCCCTTGTCGAGCCCGAGCCTGAAGATCTAGTGCCAATCGAGATAGAGGAAACTTTCGAAGACCCGTAAGTGGCCACAACCCATGATGATAGAGTGGCAGTTCAGATAGCATCTATGTCACGCTTGGAAGAAGTAGTCATAAAATCAGATTACTTTAGGAATCTCTCCCATCATAGGTGGATCGGCACATCCGACGATTTGTATGTTCCTTTCTGTGTCCTAATGGCGGATTACAATGCGGAAATCAAGAGCCACACATCAAAAGAACCAACCTCGGCTACACAGTTTGCACCGGAAGACATCCCAACGAGTGCCAAGCAGGGCAATATTCATCAACCGATGTGGAGGATTCGTCTACTAGAAACCTACCCAGAAATGGTCAGAACATGGAATAACATGCCTTTGTACATCAAATACAACCCATGCTACTGCCCTGTGTTTCGAAGAAGGTCATGGCCGGAATACACAAAAACGGTGCTGACAAACAAAGGATGTGAGAAATGGCTCAATTATGTTTACTTAGCACCACCCAAAGGCCAACCTACCATAGGATACATGATCTCGATGATTCGGCATTGGGGGGTCAGGTTTAAAAATGTGCCTGACGTCATGGCCCAAATGTGCTTGAAAATTTTTGAGCTCATGTTGGTCACATTCAGGACTTTCAAAAATGTCAAGGAACCTCATATGTCAGCCCTTGGATTTAATGAAGGAAATCAGGACCTCGTCTACGACATGAGTGCAACACCATCTATTAATGTTGTATATGCATGGCACGCGTGCATCAAGTATCTACCAGCCTGCTTCAAACAGACGTTTGAAGAAATGTTCGTCACGGGATTCTGGGAATATCACTCAGAGATATTCATTCCCAGACCATCACATTTATTGCAGTTGTTTGCAGTGGAACAAGCTCTCCATTCAGAAAAGTTACGTATACCACATCCAGAGGTTCCCGGGCCGGTAGATTGGGATGCTCTACTCACGGACTTGGCCAAAGGGTTGCGCATTGCAGAACACCACTTAGCACAAGACGTCGTCGAGTACTACATCCAACGAACCACCCAACAAGGGTCTGTCAGGGACGACAGATGCGAGAGAGGGGGGGGTGTTGGAACTGAAGGACTCACTAGGCAAGGAAGCTTAAGAAGGGAGTCAGAGAGAAGAGAAAGTACAAGCAGACAGAGCAGTCAACGACGATCTGGCAAGTAGGCCATCTAAATTTTTCAGACATCAAGGAGTGGAGCACGCAAGAAGAAAGAGCAAGTAGGGAGCTCAAAGATGTGTACGACAAATCAACAGAGAAAATCCCTACACAAATAGTGATTTTAATCACTAAAAACCATTGTAAATACCATTTCGTATTTTTGTAGCTCCATTTTGTGCAAGCCAAGGAGTCCTTGAGCTTGAGGAGCCTTAGAAGTGCCTACATATCAATTTTCATATTTTTTAGATCTCGTTTGAGCCCTCAAAAGAGCCCTGGAACCTAATTTTTAACTAGGCCGAACACTAGGTCTGGACAGGGCCAAAGCTAGTCAAAAACTATAAAAGGAGCTAGAGAGCTCATTTTTGAGGGGAGCTTGTAATTGAAATGAACTTGTAAGAGCTTTTTGAAAGAGCTTTTTGAAAGTAATCTAAGAACTCCATTGCTTCTCACTCTTTGTCTTGCCGTGTGTGCACGTGTGTGTGTATGTGTGTGCATGTTTGTGTGCTTCACTCACGCACTTGTGCCTCCACTTGCTCGAGGTCTTCATACCATCCTCACGTCTTCCCGGATTGACATTAAAGGAGGTGCTACTCATCACTGAGCTACACCCCTTCATCTAGGGCATCTTCGAGACCCCTCCGGTCATAGTCTCAGAATCGCACAAAAATTGGTGAGCATACTCAAGGTGATTAGGAGTTCAAACCACTTCACTTTGTGGTGTGAAAATCACGATCATATACAAGTTTTGGTTCACCAATATAAGTGTCTCAAAGTCTACTACAGGTTTAGCAGAACCCAATAGGGTAGTTTTGTTCAAATTTTTGAGATACACACTTTTTTTTCATTAGGGTATTTTAGTTAGTGGCCATGGCTAAAAGCAGTGATGTATTTCATATGTTGGCTATTGAGGATAAGTTGGATGGTACTAATTACCCATTATGCGCTTATATGATGCATCATGTATTGGTTGCAAAAGGACTGTCGAATATTGTGCAGGGTGTTGAAAAATATCCAATTACATCTGCAAACATAGTTTTTGAAGGTGATGCAGATATTGTTGAAGATGATGATATTCTTCATATTCCTATTAGTGCTGCTGTTCTTGTTGCATCTACTGCAGAGCAACTTTCTTGGGATGGTAGAGATGCTCAGGCATATGCATTGATAGCCTTGTCTGCCAAACGTGCCATTATTCCCCACATTCACTCCTAAAAAATAGCAAAGGATGCTTGGGACACAATAACCACTTTGTACTAGGCAAGGAATGAGGCTTGTGTTGCTTACGTTCGAAAACAGTTGGAGAGTGAGCACATGAATGAAGGAGATTTCGTGGACAATTTTTTGACAAAGATAAAATATTTGAAGGAGCAGTTGATTTCTGGTGATGAAGTCTTGCTTGAGAGTTCACTTATGCAGATTGTTTGTGAATGGTCTCCAAGATTCATATCAAAGTTTTGCTTCTACTCTTCAACATTTGTGGAAGCATGTGAACAACACAAGGAAGAAGAAGAAGCTTGGAGCACAACACACAATACTGAATGTATTACCGCTAGAATGTACAAAGATAAGTGACCCATTAAGGCTATAGGCGTATATACAAGCTAAGGGAAAAAACCTCCTAAAGAGGGAAAAATGTGCCCTTATGGTCCTAGTGTGTTCAGACACATCACTACCTAAATATATCAACAAATCCCCCCTTGGAGTGATGCGGAGAACAAGGAGCTAGCACTCGAGTATAAGGAATTTCCAAGCTATGTGGAATCAATCCACAAAAGGAAGTAAGCCCAAAGCTTTGTGGGATTCTTCAAGCTTCTCCCTAGGCAGAGCCTTTGTGAAAAGGTCTACAATGTCACAGACACTCAACAATCATTATGGAAGCTACCCTATACTTAGCCTCAACTAGAAGTGGCTACAATAGACTGCTTGTTGCTCAACCAAGATATCCATGAGCTACCAAGCATGAAGCAAAAACCACTGGTGGACACACGTGTGTCATAACAACCAACCTAGCTAGAGTAACAAAAAGCATGTAAGTCAGGCGGTAGTGATCCCCACTTGGCATAAAACAATCCAAGTAGCTAGATACCACTCAAGTAGTGAAATATTGCTTAATTGCCTCCCAATGCTTGGCACCTCGACAATGCATAAAGCTGCTCATCTGTGAGACAACAAATTGAATATCTGGCTGAGTAATGCATAAGTAAATCAAGCATCCAATAGCCTGCTGATAGAGAATAAAGAATAACATCAAATGCATCTTAAGGATCATGATCACACTTGTCTCCATAGGAGTGCCAATAGGTTTGCAGTCTTCAAGGCCAAAATGCTGCAATGGTGTGTCAATATATTTTGTTTCACATGAAGTTATTCCACCATCAACTTGCATAAACTAAATGCCCAAATAATGATGCAAATGCCCCAAATCTGACATCTCAAATGAGACAGGAAGATCAACCTTAAAATCAATAATATGCTTCTCATGAGAATGAGTGAGATGCATGTCAACAACATACACAATGATGATTAGAAGCACATCATTTGCATGCTCAACATATAAGGTGCTCTCAGTTGGGTTGTTCTCTCAGTAGGGATGCATCTTTTCATACCAAGCACGTGGTGCTTGCTCCAAACCATATAATGCCTTTTTCAAGCTGCACACTTGGTTTTCATGCCCTTTCTACATAAAACCATGGGGATGGAAAACATAGACTTTAGAAATGCGGTTTTAATGTCCAATTGATGTACATTCTAGCCATGATGAGCTTCAAGTGCATAGATGCTATGAACAATAGTTGTTTGGCATGTAGGAGCAAAGATCTCATCAAAATGGATGCCTCTTTCTTGAACATACCCCTTTGCAACAAGCCTAGCCTTATACCTATCAACTCTTCCATCAGGCTTACAGTTCAACTTGTATACCCACTTAGTGCCAATGGCCTTCTTGCCAGGAGGCAATTCACATAAAGACCACATAACATTTTTCATTATAGCATCATATTCTGATTGCATAACAATCATCGAGTTTTCAGAATTGTGTGCTTCATCAAACGAGACAAGCTCATTCTCATCACAGAGACTAGATGCAGCCATAGCATAGCAATCTGATGCACAAGAAGCACTACGAGAGCTTGAACGAGTACGATATGACACAGGTGCATCTAATTTGCTTTCTCGCAAAGTCTACACTAGCCATTTAGGCATAGTTTTTGCCTCTTCTATCTCTGTTCTCTCATCAACAAGTGCATCATGTAAATCTGCATTAGAAATGGAATGATCTACATCATCACAAAACCTGTAAGGCTAAAAAGTTGCCTCATTTGGACCAACCACCTATAAAAAGAGGCGGCAAGGTGTCGTACATGTCTCTGGAGCTAACTGATATCTCCTTAATACATGAAAGTAATGGCTGAATAACATCCACAAAAATAACATCATGGCTAACCAAAACGTGTTTAGTCTATGGATGATACAGTTAATAGCCTTTGCTTTTAGAACTGTACCCAACAATAATACATTTCACTACTTTATCATCCAATTTCCTATGTTGTTGTTCAGACACTAATGCATATACTAGACAACCAAAACCATGCAGGTGAGCAATAGATGGCTTGCGATCATGTGGGGCCTCCTATGGAGTGATAGACTGCAATTCTTTAGTGGGACACTTGTTAAGTACATATCCTTCATACATAACAATCTCAAGCCAGAAACTATGTGGTAAAGCTTGATTCTTAGCCATATACCTCACCATCTCCATGAGTGACTTGTTCTTCCATTCAACAACTCCATTCTGTTGAGGTGTATATGGCATTGTATATTGGTGTTTCATCCTAGTTTAGCCCAAAATGCATTAAAATAAGAAGACATATATCCCCCCCCCTTGATCAAAACAGAAGGTGCCCATTTTACATGCTGATAGATGTTCAACCAAAAACATAAATTGTTTGAAGAACATAAACACTTCCGACTTTGCTTTCAATGGATATACCCATGAATGCCTAGAAAAATCATTGATGAAAGTCACGAAGTAAAGATAGTTAGCAAAAGAAGGTGTTTGCATATGACCATAGACATCACTGTGGACAAGCTACAATTTTTGAGTAGCTCAAACTGAACCATCTTTTGGGAAGGAGGAATGCTGCATTTTGCCCAAAATACAGCCTTCACATACATGTTTACCAGGTGCCTCAAGTTTGGGCAAAGAGGATACCATTTAAAACTTCTACAGGTGTAGCAAACTAGCAAAATTCATATGACCAAAGCGGGCATGCTAAAGCTTTGCATCTGACATAGCCTGAGAATCATGTACTACATATGCTCAATCATAAATATATTTTTCATAGTCTATGAGCTTATACAACCCACAACATAAAATGCCAGAAGCAATAATGACATCGCCATTTTACAGATCATGAACTGTACATCTATCATGAGAAAATTTCACAACCAAGCCAATCTTGGCTAAAGCTGAAATTGATAATAGATTCTTCATGATCATTGGCACAAATAAAGCATCTGACAATGTAAAAGAACTACCATCAACAGTAGTTAGAATGATCTTACCAACTCACATGATAGGACAGAAGGAGTTGTTGGTCCATGTGATAGTATTCCCTATAGAGGCAAGCTCAAGTGAAGTGAAGAAAATACGCTGCAAGGTAATATGTTTGGTTGTTCCACTATCAAAGTACCAAATTTTTGAGTCTACTGAAGACATACACTGTTCATGAGAAGATAGGTCATAACTGCAAACAGTGGTAAATGCCCATTCTTGATTCTCCACAAGATGAGCAGAATTTGTTTTGGGTGTAGAGGCCTCTACAACAACCATTCCAGCCTCTTTCTTCCTTGCCTCCTTAGCAGCCAATTTTGGTCAACTCTTTGTGACATGATCATTTCCTTTACAGTATTTGCAAAACAATTTTTGCTTTTCTATTTTCTTCTCATCTCTATCATCCTTCTTTGATTGTGCATAATTGTATAAATTATAATACAATGATTTCCATTGAACTACATGCAGTAGGGTTGGAGTTTGGACTCATTTACTATAGTCTATAAAGCTTCTCCACCTAGCGTGGCTAACCGAAAAGTAGCTGGTCCTATTTTTGCATGAATCCAAAATGGGCCTATCCACCATAGCTTGAATTTACCTGCCTACCTTTTCATTTTGTAATTAAAAATATATACTAAACCACCAAGCCAAAATATTGGTGTTGTAAATGACGATCGTGCTAGCGCCACTATCGTTGTTGAACTTCTTGCATGAGGGGAAATATTTGATATCAGTTTTCTTCCTGGTATCATAACATATCAATCCCAAATACCACTGATTCCTTATATAACAAGCCATAGAGAACGAGGATCATGATACATGGGTTTCCAATGAGGATGGAGTATCGATGGGTACTCAAGAAGGATTCAAGTGAAAGAATTATAGTATCCCTGATGGATATCTATTATATAAAGGTAAAGTGTGTGTCCCTAGAGATCTTGAGATGAGACGACACATTTTGTATGTGTCATGACACACCTAGTGAAGGACATCCAGGAGTTAACTGTTGGAGAAACAATCACTAATTGGACATATATTTGAAGGTCAAATCTTAGGAAGA
Source organism: Ceratopteris richardii (assembly GCA_020310875.1). NCBI lineage: Eukaryota > Viridiplantae > Streptophyta > Polypodiopsida > Polypodiales > Pteridaceae > Ceratopteris > Ceratopteris richardii. The sequence continues at coordinate 80,660,126 of CM035424.1, read as the reverse complement.
AAACACCATGCCTATGTGAAGGGACAAATTCACAAGTGTATCATATTTGTAAAGTTAGTTCACTTTAGTTCTAGAAGTTTTTTAAAATCACGAGAATACGAAAATCTATATAAGTTAGTTTGTATCAACTGACGCGGAGAGAGAGCGAGAGAGAAGAAGTAGAAGAAGGAGTTCATTTTATACGACTGAGTATAGTCGGGCTTCTCTGAGTGAGAAAGCATCTGTAAAACTTCTGAGTTTTCATAGCTATGAGAAAGAACTGAGTAAAGTTCTGTGTATGTCTCTCTCCATCATCTCAATGCTTGCCTACTGTGTGATGAATTCAAAAGTTCATGTTTTCTGAGCAATTCGATGGCTGGCATCGAATCTTGGCTGATAAGTCATTTTTTCATTCTCTGTGTGTTAACTGTTGTTGAATCTTCTAAAAATATGAAGTTTGTGGAGCAACTCGATGCCTGGCATCGAGTTCCAGCATAAAATGGATGCCCGGCATCGACTTCTAGCATATAAGTCATCTTCTTCATGTGTGTGTAAAATAGAGTGTTTCTGGTGCAGAAAAATAGCCAAAAAAAGCCCAAAGTCGATGCCCGGCATTGACTTGGACTGAAATTCGATGCCAGGCATCGAATTTTTTATTTTTGGACACCAGGATTACTAAAACAAGAAAAATTTCTAGTTTTGGAAGGTCATACAGGGTCATCTTGTGAGGGCCATAACTTGAGTTCTAGAGATCCGTTTGATGCATATGATAGCTTGTTGGAAGCTCTACTCTTCTAGTTTTAGCCTATAAAGTTTCATGGAGAAATAATACTTGAGCTAGGAGAAATTAGCAAAATACTGAAGGTATGTCATTTCAGTGACTAGGAATTTCTGTAGAAGCAAAGTTCTCACTTTAGGCTATCATTTCTCAAAGTTTGGAGTGGCAATGAGTTAATGGTGACCATAGAGGTGTTCTAGTGTCACATTAATTCATTTCTTGTGGTGTTTCATACATCAACAAGTGGTATCAGAGCATAAAGATTCTTGAGAGCAGAAGACGACAAAGGTACGAGAAGTTTTGTAAAGTTTTCCAGTAAAGTTTGAAAGGTGAAGCATTTGAAGACACAAGGCATCAAAAGGCTACTTCAAAAGTATCCTCATACAAAAAGAACTTCAAAAGGTATTATCCTTTATCCTTTAAGCTCACAGGTTGCAGCAGAAGGAAAGAACTATGGCAGATCATATCTCCATTGACAAGCTGGACAGAGATAATTACCCCGCATGGGTAATGAGAATGGAAGCCTTACTTATGAGTAAGGATCTCATGATATATGTTACAGGTGAAGAAGAGAAGCCAGTATTTGAAGATGAAAGCCGACCAAAGAAAGAGGAACTTGATGCTTTAAAGCATTGGTAGAAGAAGGATGCAAGTGCAAAAGCATACATCTACAATACAATCTCTGATCATTTGCTACCACACATTAGAGGATTGGAATCATCTGAAGATATATGGAATGCATTGGAGTATCATTTCCAAAGTACTACTAAAGCACGGAAAGCAAGTCTATGGTCAGAGTTTACAACATTCAAGAAGAAGCCAAGTCAAACCATTAGTGATTATGTCACTAAGATGAAGGATCTTGCAGATAGTCTTGGATCCATAGATGAAGATGTTGAAGATCACAGATTGATTGCTCAGCTACTTGCAGGTTTGAGAGGGGATGAAAGGTGGAAACCTTTTGTCTTATCAACAGAACTTTCATTAAATCATTATGTTCCAGATTTGAACCAGTTGCTTGGTTTGATGCTCACATATGAGCAAGACTTGAAGGGAGATGGAGATAAAGGACAAAGTTCTGCAATGTACATGAAGAACAAGAAGAAAGGAGATAAAGGTAAAGCAAAGGATGAAGAGGAGTCTAGTTCTCAAGCTTATTATGCAAGAGGTAAAGGCACTGGCAGAGGAAGAGCAAGAGGTTTTGTAAGAGGAAGAGGTAATCAAAATAACAACAAAAAGGCTTGCTGGATCTGTGGATTGAGTAATCATTTGGCTCATGACTGTTGGCACAACCAACAAGGATCAAACCAGAATCAAAACAACAATAGCAGAGGCCGAGGTGGAAGATATCAAAGTAATTTTCAAAGAGGTAGACAAAGTCAACGAGGAGGCTATGGTAGAGGTGGAGGAAGAAGTTGGGGACAGAATCGATCCTACAACACCACCTACTATAACTATGCAAATGACACACAGAATGAAAGTCATACATCATTGATGATGAACTCAATCAACACATCAGATAAAGAAGATCTAAAGGTATTTTACATTGACTCTGGATGTTCTAATCATTTGTCAGGAAACATAGAATTGATGTCAGAATTGGAAAAAGGCATTTCTAGTCACACAGTTCAAACTGGTGATAATACAAGACATAGTGTACATTCAATTGGAAAAGTGAAATGCAAGAGTGGAGCAGATTTGCTAACCAATGTTTTGTATGTTCCTACAATACCTAAAAACTTGATTAGTGTGGGACAGATAGTTGAAAAAGGTTTTCAAGTCAGGTTTACAAATGAAGGAGTATTTGTGGAAGATCCAGAGAATGGATATAATCAAATTGTCTCTGGTAAGAAAGAAGGTAGACTCTTTACTTTAAGAGTGCAAGGAAACATTGGTCAAGCTTTGCTCACACATGGTGAAGCAGTGATTACAGAACTTGATCTCTGGCATAAGAGATTAGGTCATTTCAATGAAAGAGGAATTAAAGCTATGGTTGCTAATCAGTCTGTACTAGGATTACCAAATGTGCAAAGTCAACATATGGTTTATAAATGTGAAGCATGTCAAATGGGTAAAGCACACAGGTTACCATTTCAAAAGAAAGGATTCAAACATGATGGACTACTAGAGCTCATTCATACAGATGTATGGGGACCAACAAAAGAAGGATCTATCAATGGCTCAAGGTATTATGTTCTTTTCATTGATGATGCTACAAGATGGATAACATTATATGTTTTGAAGGAAAGATCAGAAGTGTTTGGAGCTTTCAAGCATTTTCATGCATATGTAGAGAGAGTCACAGGTCAAAAGCTTAAGAGACTGAGGTCTGATGGAGGGGGAGAATATTTCTCCCAAGAGTTCAATGATTATCTTTGGAATGCAGGTATTAAGAGAGAAATAACTTGCAGGTATACACCACAACAAAATGGTGTAGCAGAAAGAAGGAACAGGACTTTGGTTGAGTTTGCTAGAGCTATGCTGAAGGAGAAGAATTGTCCAAATTATCTTTGGGCTGAGGCTGTAAATACAACTACATATCTTGTGAATAGATTACCATGTGCAGCTCTGAATGGAATGACTCCATATGAAGCTTGGTGGGGTAAGAAACCAACGCTAGATCATTGTAGAGTGTTTGGATCAATTGCATATGCTTATGTGCCATCACAACTTAGGCATAAACTTGAACCAAAGGCAGAAAAATATGTGTTCATTGGTTATGATGAAAAGCAGATGGGTTACAGGTTGTGGAATCCTCTAACAAAACAATTTCTTGTTTCTAGAGATGTTACATTTGATGAACAGAAAAGTTGGTATGCAGATCAAAATCATACAGCTGAAGAATTTGAAGAAGAGGTAAGAAGATGTGAGAAAGGAAAATCAATTGTGCAGGTAAATAGAGATGAAGACTATATGCAAGCAAGTACATCCACAAGTGGATTAACAAGAAGAAATGAAGAAGCTCCTATATTTGATGAAGAGGTGTATCCAGACACTTATGAAGAATGTGAACCAAGAAGGTCAAGCAGGACTAGAAGACAACCAGAAAGGTATTCTTATGATACTTCTTACATAAATCAGAAGAACTATGCATATATGGTCAAAGATGATGAAGAACCCCAGAACTATGATGAAGCTAAAGGTAAGAAGCAATGGGAAGAAGCAATGAAGGAAGAATTCAATGCACTGGAGGAGAACAAGACATGGGAACTTGTTCCTAAACCAAATGGTAAGAAAGTAATTGGAAATAAATGGGTTTATAAAGTGAAGAAGCTTGCAGATGGAAGTATAGCCAGATACAAAGCTAGATTGGTGGTGAAAGGCTATGCCCAGACCTATGGCATAAATTATGATGAGACATTCAGTCTTGTAGCTAAGATGTCAACTATAAGGACAATCATTGCTATTGCAGCTTCAAAAGGATGGACTCTAAGTCAATTGGATATAAAGAATGCATTCTTGAATGGATACATATCAGATGAGGTATACATGGAACAACCTCAAGGGTTTATAGATTCCAGGTATCCAAATTTTGTTTGCAGGTTGAGAAGAGCATTGTATGGATTGAAGCAAGCTCCAAGAGCTTGGAACTATAGACTGGTGAAGTATCTCAATGATCTTGGATATCAAAGTTCAAAAGCAGATTCAAGTCTACTTATCAAAAGAACAGAGGAAGGTACAATCTACATTTGTATTTATGTAGATGACATTATAATCACAGGTACTTCAGATGAAGGAATCAAGGAGGTAAAGAGATTGCTTGAAAAAGAATTCAAGATCAGTGACCTAGGAAAGTTATCATACTTTCTTGGAATGGAAGTTACTTATACAGATCATGGCATATATGTGTCACAAGAAAGATATCTTCTGAACTTGTTGAAGAAGTTTGATATGGAAAATTGCAGAGAAGCTTCAACTCCACTTGAAGTTAATCACAAGCTCAGTAAATATGATGGCGCAGACTACAAAGATATGAGGAAGTATCAATCTCTTGTGGGTAGTTTGATTTATGCTACACTAACAAGACCTGATCTTAGTTATGCAGTGGGAGTTTTGTCACAATTCATGCATTGTCCAAAGGACCCACATTGGATTGCAGGTCAAAGAGTTCTCAGATATATCAAAGGAACTATAAAGGAAGGATTATATTATCCTTTTACATCAGATTTGAAGTTGAGAGCCTATAGTGATTCAGATTGGGCAGGTAATCAAGATGACAGAAGATCAACTCATGGTTACATGATATATATTGGTGATAAGCTTGTAAGTTGGTGTTCAAAGAAACAACATACAGTAGCATTATCATCAACTGAAGCAGAGTACAAAGGACTTGTGGAAGCAGCTAAGGAAGTCATATGGATGCAGACATTGTTCAAGAGCTTAGGCATTGATCAAGGTACACCTACAATACATGGAGATAATATGAGTTCACTTTATCTTGCAGCAAATCCAGTATTTCATGCAAGGACAAAGCACATAGAGATATAGTATCATTTTCTCAGAGAAAAGGTAATGGAGAAGGAGATTGAAGTGGAGTACATTTCTACTAAAGATCAGTTAGCAGACATAATGACAAAGAGCTTGGATGGTGTGAAGACCAGCAGATTCAAAAGCATGGCAGGAGTAAAAGAAAAGAAGATGATATGAAGAAACAGGGAATGTCAATTAGTGATTGAGGGGGAGCTGTTGGAGAAACAATCACTAATTGGACATATATTTGAAGGTCAAATCTTAGGAAGAAAACACCATGCCTATGTGAAGGGACAAATTCACAAGTGTATCATATTTGTAAAGTTAGTTCACTTTAGTTCTAGAAGTTTTTTAAAATCACGAGAATACGAAAATCTATATAAGTTAGTTTGTATCAACTCACGCGGAGAGAGAGCGAGAGAGAAGAAGTAGAAGAAGGAGTTCATTTTATACGACTGAGTATAGTCGGGCTTCTCTGAGTGAGAAAGCATCTGTAAAACTTCTGAGTTTTCATAGCTATGAGAAAGAACCGAGTAAAGTTCTGTGTATGTCTCTCTCCATCATCTCCATGCTTGCCTACTGTGTGATGAATTCAAAAGTTCATGTTTTCTGAGCAATTCGATGGCTGGCATCGAATCTTGGCTGATAAGTCATTTTTTCATTCTCTGTGTGTTAACTGTTGTTGAATCTTCTAAAAATATGAAGTTTGTGGAGCAACTCGATGCCTGGCATCGAGTTCCAGCATAAAATGGATGCCCGGCATCAACTTCTAGCATATAAGTCATCTTCTTCATGTGTGTGTAAAATAGAGTGTTTCTGGTGCAGAAAAATAGCCAAAAAAAGCCCAAAGTCGATGCCCGACATTGACTTGGACTGAAACTCGATGCCAGGCATCGAATTTTTTATTTTTGGACACTAGGATTACTAAAACAAGAAAAATTTCCAGTTTTGGAAGGTCATATAGGGTCATCTTGTGAGGCCATAACTTGAGTTCTAGAGATCCGTTTGATGCATATGATAGCTTGTTGGAAAGCTCTACTCTTTTAGTTTTAGCCTATAAAGTTTCATGGAGAAATAATACTTGAGCTAGGAGAAATTAGCAAAATACTGAAGGTATGTCATTTTAGTGACTAGGAATTTCTGTAGAAGCAAAGTTCTCACTTTAGGCTATCATTTCTCAAAGTTTGGAGTGGCAATGAGTTAATGGTGACCATAGAGGTGTTCTAGTGTCACATTAATTCATTTCTTGTGGTGTTTCATACATCAACATTAACAAGACTTATGATCTTGTTAAGAAGTAGTTTTACCGGCCTTGAGTTCATAAGGACATCCTAGAGTATGTGCTTAAGTGCACTAAATGCCAGGTCAATAAAGCTGAAAGGTTGAGGATTGGAGGACTACTCCACCCATTGGATATTCCCAATGGGAAGTGGGAGAGTATCTCCATGGATTTCATAGTTGGATTACCTAAGACACAGAGAGGGCACAACTCTGTCTAGGTAATTGTGGATAGTTTAACCAAAATGGCTAGGTTTATTCTGACATGTACTACAATGAAGACACCTGAGTTGGCAAGACTCTTTGTAGAGAACCTATACCGGTTATATGGTCTTCCTTTAGACATAGTTTTTTATCAGGATAGGAAGTTTAATAGCCACTGTTGGAGAGCAGTCTTGAAAAGGTTGGATACAAAACTTAGCATGAGTATGATTGAGCATCCATAGTCGGATGGGAAAATAGAGAGGGTTAACCAAATCCTAGAGGATATGCTTCGAGCATATGTGAATGAAAGACAAACTAATTGGAAAGAGTACTTACCTATAGTAGAGTTTGCATATAATAGTGCCAAGCACTCTTCCACTGGGCATATTCCATTTAGGCTTATGTATGGGTTTCAACCAAGAGCTCCTTATGTAGTAAGATTGTAGAATGAGAAAGTTAAAGCTGCAAAGGATTTCTTGGAAGAGATGAATGATAGCTAGGTAAGGATAGTATTAGGAGTGCTCAAGATAGGGCTAGAGCCTATGCTCACCCTCAAAGGAGAGACATCAACTTTGAGGTAGGAGAGCAAGTCTATCTTAGAGTTCCATCTAGATCTAAAACCATGAAGATGGGACCTTGTCCAAAACTATCTCCTAGGTATTGTGGACCCTTGCAAATACTTAAGAGAATAGGAAAGATGGCTTGCCAACTCCAACTTCAATAGAATAGCCAGATCCATCTAGTTTTTCATGTTGGTCGACATGATCCTGAGAGCATACTATGCACTCGAGAGAAATTGACGAGAAGTCACTTATATAAAGAGTGTCTAGTAAAGTGGAAAGATTGTTCAGGGGATACAAGGGAGCAGGTTAGCACCCTTTAAAGATGATTTTCGAGCTTTAGATTACCTTCCCAAGAGTTTTCTTAAGGGGAAGGATACCGAGAAACAACACGGATATATGACTAGGTATTGTGGTACATGGGGATATAGTGGAGTGTTGCTTTTAGATATTCTCTCTTTCTTTTAGTCCTTCCAATACCATTTTTGAGGACAAAAATGGAGTTAAGGGGAAGGAAATATAAAATGGAATATCCTTCATTATTCTTGAGTAAGAGGTGTGAACCACCTTTTAGATAAAATGAGTAGGATACTTACATCAATGGCAAGTGGCACTCATGTGAGAGGCAATGAGCAATTGCCCTTTGTTGGTAATTAGAGAGAGGGAGAGATTATATGATATCTTCATGTGGTTGGGCGGATAGTTTATGATTTGCATGATCATGATCATTGGCACAAATAAAGCATCTGACAATGTAAAAGAACTACCATCAACAGTAGTTAGAATGATCTTAGCAACTCACATGATAGGACAGAAGGAGTTGTTGGTCCATGTGATAGTATTCCCTATAGAGGCAAGCTCAAGTGAAGTGAAGAAAATACGCTGCAAGGTAATATGTTTGGTTGTTCCACTATCAAAGTACCAAATTTTTGAGTCTACTGAAGACATACACTGTTCATGAGAAGATAGGTCATAACTGCAAACAGTGGTAAATGCCCATTCTTGATTCTCCACAAGATGAGCAGAATTTGTTTTGGGTGTAGAGGCCTCTACAACAACCATTCCAGCCTCTTTCTTCCTTGCCTCCTTAGCAGCCAATTTTGGTCAACTCTTTGTGACATGATCATTTCCTTTACAGTATTTGCAAAACAATTTTTGCTTTTCTATTTTCTTCTCATCTCTATCATCCTTCTTTGATTGTGCATAATTGTATAAATTATAATACAATGATTTCCATTGAACTACATGCAGTAGGGTTGGAGTTTGGACTCATTTACTATAGTCTATAAAGCTTCTCCACCTAGCGTGGCTAACCGAAAAGTAGCTGGTCCTATTTTTGCATGAATCCAAAATGGGCCTATCCACCATAGCTTGAATTTACCTGCCTACCTTTTCATTTTGTAATTAAAAATATATACTAAACCACCAAGCCAAAATATTGGTGTTGTAAATGACGATCGTGCTAGCGCCACTATCGTTGTTGAACTTCTTGCATGAGGGGAAATATTTGATATCAGTTTTCTTCCTGGTATCATAACATATCAATCCCAAATACCACTGATTCCTTATATAACAAGCCATAGAGAACGAGGATCATGATACATGGGTTTCCAATGAGGATGGAGTATCGATGGGTACTCAAGAAGGATTCAAGTGAAAGAATTATAGTATCCCTGATGGATATCTATTATATAAAGGTAAAGTGTGTGTCCCTAGAGATCTTGAGATGAGACGACACATTTTGTATGTGTCATGACACACCTAGTGAAGGACATCCAGGAGTTAACTGTTGGAGAAACAATCACTAATTGGACATATATTTGAAGGTCAAATCTTAGGAAGAAAACACCATGCCTATGTGAAGGGACAAATTCACAAGTGTATCATATTTGTAAAGTTAGTTCACTTTAGTTCTAGAAGTTTTTTAAAATCACGAGAATACGAAAATCTATATAAGTTAGTTTGTATCAACTGACGCGGAGAGAGAGCGAGAGAGAAGAAGTAGAAGAAGGAGTTCATTTTATACGACTGAGTATAGTCGGGCTTCTCTGAGTGAGAAAGCATCTGTAAAACTTCTGAGTTTTCATAGCTATGAGAAAGAACTGAGTAAAGTTCTGTGTATGTCTCTCTCCATCATCTCAATGCTTGCCTACTGTGTGATGAATTCAAAAGTTCATGTTTTCTGAGCAATTCGATGGCTGGCATCGAATCTTGGCTGATAAGTCATTTTTTCATTCTCTGTGTGTTAACTGTTGTTGAATCTTCTAAAAATATGAAGTTTGTGGAGCAACTCGATGCCTGGCATCGAGTTCCAGCATAAAATGGATGCCCGGCATCGACTTCTAGCATATAAGTCATCTTCTTCATGTGTGTGTAAAATAGAGTGTTTCTGGTGCAGAAAAATAGCCAAAAAAAGCCCAAAGTCGATGCCCGGCATTGACTTGGACTGAAATTCGATGCCAGGCATCGAATTTCTTATTTTTGGACACCAGGATTACTAAAACAAGAAAAATTTCTAGTTTTGGAAGGTCATACAGGGTCATCTTGTGAGGGCCATAACTTGAGTTCTAGAGATCCGTTTGATGCATATGATAGCTTGTTGGAAGCTCTACTCTTCTAGTTTTAGCCTATAAAGTTTCATGGAGAAATAATACATGAGCTATGAGAAATTAGCAAAATACTGAAGGTATGTCATTTCAGTGACTAGGAATTTCTGTAGAAGCAAAGTTCTCACTTTAGGCTATCATTTCTCAAAGTTTGGAGTGGCAATGAGTTAATGGTGACCATAGAGGTGTTCTAGTGTCACATTAATTCATTTCTTGTGGTGTTTCATACATCAACAAATGGTATCAGAGCATAAAGATTCTTGAGAGCAGAAGACGACAAAGGTACGAGAAGTTTTGTAAAGTTTTCCAGTAAAGTTTGAAAGGTGAAGCATTTGAAGACACAAGGCATCAAAAGGCTACTTCAAAAGTATCCTCATACAAAAAGAACTTCAAAAGGTATTATCCTTTATCCTTTAAGCTCACAGGTTGCAGCAGAAGGAAAGAACTATGGCAGATCATATCTCCATTGACAAGCTGGACAGAGATAATTACCCCGCATGGGTAATGAGAATGGAAGCCTTACTTATGAGTAAGGATCTCATGATATATGTTACAGGTGAAGAAGAGAAGCCAGTATTTGAAGATGAAAGCCAACCAAAGAAAGAGGAACTTGATGCTTTAAAGCATTGGTAGAAGAAGGATGCAAGTGCAAAAGCATACATCTACAATACAATCTCTTATCATTTGCTACCACACATTAGAGGATTGGAATCATCTGAAGATATATGGAATGCATTGGAGTATCATTTCCAAAGTACTACTAAAGCACGGAAAGCAAGTCTATGGTCAGAGTTTACAACATTCAAGAAGAAGCCAAGTCAAACCATTAGTGATTATGTCACTAAGATGAAGGATCTTGCAGATAGTCTTGGATCCATAGATGAAGATGTTGAAGATCACAGATTGATTGCTCAGCTACTTGCAGGTTTGAGAGGGGATGAAAGGTGGAAACCTTTTGTCTTATCAACAGAACTTTCATTAAATCATTATGTTCCAGATTTGAACCAGTTGCTTGGTTTGATGCTCACATATGAGCAAGACTTGAAGGGAGATGGAGATAAAGGACAAAGTTCTGCAATGTACATGAAGAACAAGAAGAAAGGAGATAAAGGTAAAGCAAAGGATGAAGAGGAGTCTAGTTCTCAAGCTTATTATGCAAGAGGTAAAGGCACTGGCAGAGGAAGAGCAAGAGGTTTTGGAAGAGGAAGAGGTAATCAAAATAACAACAAAAAGGCTTGCTGGATCTGTGGATTGAGTAATCATTTGGCTCATGACTGTTGGCACAACCAACAAGGATCAAACCAGAATCAAAACAACAATAGCAGAGGCCGAGGTGGAAGATATCAAAGTAATTTTCAAAGAGGTAGACAAAGTCAACGAGGAGGCTATGGTAGAGGTGGAGGAAGAAGTTGGGGACAGAATCGATCCTACAACACCACCTACTATAACTATGCAAATGACACACAGAATGAAAGTCATACATCATTGATGATGAACTCAATCAACACATCAGATAAAGAAGATCTAAAGGTATTTTACATTGACTCTGGATGTTCTAATCATTTGTCAGGAAACATAGAATTGATGTCAGAATTGGAAAAAGGCATTTCTAGTCACACAGTTCAAACTGGTGATAATACAAGACATAGTGTACATTCAATTGGAAAAGTGAAATGCAAGAGTGGAGCAGATTTGCTAACCAATGTTTTGTATGTTCCTACAATACCTAAAAACTTGATTAGTGTGGGACAGATAGTTGAAAAAGGTTTTCAAGTCAGGTTTACAAATGAAGGAGTATTTGTGGAAGATCCAGAGAATGGATATAATCAAATTGTCTCTGGTAAGAAAGAAGGTAGACTCTTTACTTTAAGAGTGCAAGGAAACATTGGTCAAGCTTTGCTCACACATGGTGAAGCAGTGATTACAGAACTTGATCTCTGGCATAAGAGATTAGGTCATTTCAATGAAAGAGGAATTAAAGCTATGGTTGCTAATCAGTCTGTACTAGGATTACCAAATGTGCAAAGTCAACATATGGTTTATAAATGTGAAGCATGTCAAATGGGTAAAGCACACAGGTTACCATTTCAAAAGAAAGGATTCAAACATGATGGACTACTAGAGCTCATTCATACAGATGTATGGGGACCAACAAAAGAAGGATCTATCAATGGCTCAAGGTATTATGTTCTTTTCATTGATGATGCTACAAGATGGATAACATTATATGTTTTGAAGGAAAGATCAGAAGTGTTTGGAGCTTTCAAGCATTTTCATGCATATGTAGAGAGAGTCACAGGTCAAAAGCTTAAGAGACTGAGGTCTGATGGAGGGGGAGAATATTTCTCCCAAGAGTTCAATGATTATCTTTGGAATGCAGGTATTAAGAGAGAAATAACTTGCAGGTATACACCACAACAAAATGGTGTAGCAGAAAGAAGGAACAGGACTTTGGTTGAGTTTGCTAGAGCTATGCTGAAGGAGAAGAATTGTCCAAATTATCTTTGGGCTGAGGCTGTAAATACAACTACATATCTTGTGAATAGATTACCATGTGCAGCTCTGAATGGAATGACTCCATATGAAGCTTGGTGGGGTAAGAAACCAATGCTAGATCATTGTAGAGTGTTTGGATCAATTGCATATGCTTATGTGCCATCACAACTTAGGCATAAACTTGAACCAAAGGCAGAAAAATATGTGTTCATTGGTTATGATGAAAAGCAGATGGGTTACAGGTTGTGGAATCCTCTAACAAAACAATTTCTTGTTTCTAGAGATGTTACATTTGATGAACAGAAAAGTTGGTATGCAGATCAAAATCATACAGCTGAAGAATTTGAAGAAGAGGTAAGAAGATGTGAGAAAGGAAAATCAATTGTGCAGGTAAATAGAGATGAAGACTATATGCAAGCAAGTACATCCACAAGTGGATTAACAAGAAGAAATGAAGAAGCTCCTATATTTGATGAAGAGGTGTATCCAGACACTTATGAAGAATGTGAACCAAGAAGGTCAAGCAGGACTAGAAGACAACCAGAAAGGTATTCTTATGATACTTCTTACATAACTCAGAAGAACTATGCATATATGGTCAAAGATGATGAAGAACCCCAGAACTATGATGAAGCTAAAGGTAAGAAGCAATGAAGGAAGAATTCAATGCACTGGAGGAGAACAAGACATGGGAACTTGTTCCTAAACCAAATGGTAAGAAAGTAATTGGAAATAAATGGGTTTATAAAGTGAAGAAGCTTGCAGATGGAAGTATAGCCAGATACAAAGCTAGATTGGTGGTGAAAGGCTATGCCCAGACCTATGGCATAAATTATGATGAGACATTCAGTCTTGTAGCTAAGATGTCAACTATAAGGACAATCATTGCTACTGCAGCTTCAAAAGGATGGACTCTAAGTCAATTGGATATAAAGAATGCATTCTTGAATGGATACATATCAGATGAGGTATACATGGAACAACCTCAAGGGTTTATAGATTCCAGGTATCCAAATTTTGTTTGCAGGTTGAGAAGAGCATTGTATGGATTGAAGCAAGCTCCAAGAGCTTGGAACTATAGACTGGTGAAGTATCTCAATGATCTTGGATATCAAAGTTCAAAAGCAGATTCAAGTCTACTTATCAAAAGAACAGAGGAAGGTACAATCTACATTTGTATTTATGTAGATGACATTATAATCACAGGTACTTCAGATGAAGGAATCAAGGAGGTAAAGAGATTGCTTGAAAAAGAATTCAAGATCAGTGACCTAGGAAAGTTATCATACTTTCTTGGAATGGAAGTTACTTATACAGATCATGGCATATATGTGTCACAAGAAAGATATCTTCTGAACTTGTTGAAGAAGTTTGATATGGAAAATTGCAGAGAAGCTTCAACTCCACTTGAAGTTAATCACAAGCTCAGTAAATATGATGGCGCAGACTACAAAGATATGAGGAAGTATCAATCTCTTGTGGGTAGTTTGATTTATGCTACACTAACAAGACCTGATCTTAGTTATGCAGTGGGAGTTTTGTCACAATTCATGCATTGTCCAAAGGACCCACATTGGATTGCAGGTCAAAGAGTTCTCAGATATATCAAAGGAACTATAAAGGAAGGATTATATTATCCTTTTACATCAGATTTGAAGTTGAGAGCCTATAGTGATTCAGATTGGGCAGGTAATCAAGATGACAGAAGATCAACTCATGGTTACATGATATATATTGGTGATAAGCTTGTAAGTTGGTGTTCAAAGAAACAACATACAGTAGCATTATCATCAACTGAAGCAGAGTACAAAGGACTTGTGGAAGCAGCTAAGGAAGTCATATGGATGCAGACATTGTTCAAGAGCTTAGGCATTGATCAAGGTACACCTACAATACATGGAGATAATATGAGTTCACTTTATCTTGCAGCAAATCCAGTATTTCATGCAAGGACAAAGCACATAGAGATATAGTATCATTTTCTCAGAGAAAAGGTAATGGAGAAGGAGATTGAAGTGGAGTACATTTCTACTAAAGATCAGTTAGCAGACATAATGACAAAGAGCTTGGATGGTGTGAAGACCAGCAGATTCAAAAGCATGGCAGGAGTAAAAGAAAAGAAGATGATATGAAGAAACAGGGAATGTCAATTAGTGATTGAGGGGGAGCTGTTGGAGAAACAATCACTAATTGGACATATATTTGAAGGTCAAATCTTAGGAAGAAAACACCATGCCTATGTGAAGGGACAAATTCACAAGTGTATCATATTTGTAAAGTTAGTTCACTTTAGTTCTAGAAGTTTTTTAAAATCACGAGAATACGAAAATCTATATAAGTTAGTTTGTATCAACTGACGCGGAGAGAGAGAGAGAGAGAAGAAGTAGAAGAAGGAGTTCATTTTATACGACTGAGTATAGTCGGGCTTCTCTGAGTGAGAAAGCATCTGTAAAACTTCTGAGTTTTCATAGCTATGAGAAAGAACCGAGTAAAGTTCTGTGTATGTCTCTCTCCATCATCTCCATGCTTGCCTACTGTGTGATGAATTCAAAAGTTCATGTTTTCTGAGCAATTCGATGGCTGGCATCGAATCTTGGCTGATAAGTCATTTTTTCATTCTCTGTGTGTTAACTGTTGTTGAATCTTCTAAAAATATGAAGTTTGTGGAGCAACTCGATGCCTGGCATCGAGTTCCAGCATAAAATGGATGCCCGGCATCAACTTCTAGCATATAAGTCATCTTCTTCATGTGTGTGTAAAATAGAGTGTTTCTGGTGCAGAAAAATAGCCAAAAAAAGCCCAAAGTCGATGCCCGACATTGACTTGGACTGAAATTCGATGCCAGGCATCGAATTTTTTATTTTTGGACACTAGGATTACTAAAACAAGAAAAATTTCCAGTTTTGGAAGGTCATATAGGGTCATCTTGTGAGGCCATAACTTGAGTTCTAGAGATCCGTTTGATGCATATGATAGCTTGTTGGAAAGCTCTACTCTTTTAGTTTTAGCCTATAAAGTTTCATGGAGAAATAATACTTGAGCTAGGAGAAATTAGCAAAATACTGAAGGTATGTCATTTTAGTGACTAGGAATTTCTGTAGAAGCAAAGTTCTCACTTTAGGCTATCATTTCTCAAAGTTTGGAGTGGCAATGAGTTAATGGTGACCATAGAGGTGTTCTAGTGTCACATTAATTCATTTCTTGTGGTGTTTCATACATCAACATTAACAAGACTTATGATCTTGTTAAGAAGTAGTTTTACCGGCCTTGAGTTCATAAGGACATCCTAGAGTATGTGCTTAAGTGCACTAAATGCCAGGTCAATAAAGCTGAAAGGTTGAGGATTGGAGGACTACTCCACCCATTGGATATTCCCAATGGGAAGTGGGAGAGTATCTCCATGGATTTCATAGTTGGATTACCTAAGACACAGAGAGGGCACAACTCTGTCTAGGTAATTGTGGATAGTTTAACCAAAATGGCTAGGTTTATTCTGACATGTACTACAATGAAGACACCTGAGTTGGCAAGACTCTTTGTAGAGAACCTATACCGGTTATATGGTCTTCCTTTAGACATAGTTTTTGATCAGGATAGGAAGTTTAATAGCCACTGTTGGAGAGCAGTCTTGAAAAGGTTGGATACAAAACTTAGCATGAGTATGATTGAGCATCCATAGTCGGATGGGAAAATAGAGAGGGTTAACCAAATCCTAGAGGATATGCTTCGAGCATATGTGAATGAAAGACAAACTAATTGGAAAGAGTACTTACCTATAGTAGAGTTTGCATATAATAGTGCCAAGTACTCTTCCACTGGGCATATTCCATTTAGGCTTATGTATGGGTTTCAACCAAGAGCTCCTTATGTAGTAAGATTGTAGAATGAGAAAGTTAAAGCTGCAAAGGATTTCTTGGAAGAGATGAATGATAGCTAGGTAAGGATAGTATTAGGAGTGCTCAAGATAGGGCTAGAGCCTATGCTCACCCTCAAAGGAGAGACATCAACTTTGAGGTAGGAGAGCAAGTCTATCTTAGAGTTCCATCTAGATCTAAAACCATGAAGATGGGACCTTGTCCAAAACTATCTCCTAGGTATTGTGGACCCTTGCAAATACTTAAGAGAATAGGAAAGATGGCTTGCCAACTCCAACTTCAATAGAATAGCCAGATCCATCTAGTTTTTCATGTTGGTCGACATGATCCTGAGAGCATACTATGCACTCGAGAGAAATTGACGAGAAGTCACTTATATAAAGAGTGTCTAGTAAAGTGGAAAGATTGTTCAGGGGATACAAGGGAGCAGGTTAGCACCCTTTAAAGATGATTTTCGAGCTTTAGATTACCTTCCCAAGAGTTTTCTTAAGGGGAAGGATACCGAGAAACAACACGGATATATGACTAGGTATTGTGGTACATGGGGATATAGTGGAGTGTTGCTTTTAGATATTCTCTCTTTCTTTTAGTCCTTCCAATACCATTTTTGAGGACAAAAATGGAGTTAAGGGGAAGGAAATATAAAATGGAATATCCTTCATTATTCTTGAGTAAGAGGTGTGAACCACCTTTTAGATAAAATGAGTAGGATACTTACATCAATGGCAAGTGGCACTCATGTGAGAGGCAATGAGCAATTGCCCTTTGTTGGTAATTAGAGAGAGGGAGAGATTATATGATATCTTCATGTGGTTGGGCGGATAGTTTATGATTTGCATGATCATGATCATTGGCACAAATAAAGCATCTGACAATGTAAAAGAACTACGATCAACAGTAGTTAGAATGATCTTACCAACTCACATGATAGGACAGAAGGAGTTGTTGGTCCATGTGATAGTATTCCCTATAGAGGCAAGCTCAAGTGAAGTGAAGAAAATACGCTGCAAGGTAATATGTTTGGTTGTTCCACTATCAAAGTACCAAATTTTTGAGTCTACTGAAGACATACACTGTTCATGAGAAGATAGGTCATAACTACAAACAGTGGTAAATGCCCATTCTTGATTCTCCACAAGATGAGCAGAATTTGTTTTGGGTGTAGAGGCCTCTACAACAACCATTCCAGCCTCTTTCTTCCTTGCCTCCTTAGCAGCCAATTTTGGTCAACTCTTTGTGACATGATCATTTCCTTTACAGTATTTGCAAAACAATTTTTGCTTTTCTATTTTCTTCTCATCTCTATCATCCTTCTTTGATTGTGCATAATTGTATAAATTATAATACAATGATTTCCATTGAACTACATGCAGTAGGGTTGGAGTTTGGACTCATTTACTATAGTCTATAAAGCTTCTCCACCTAGCGTGGCTAACCGAAAAGTAGCTGGTCCTATTTTTGCATGAATCCAAAATGGGCCTATCCACCATAGCTTGAATTTACCTGCCTACCTTTTCATTTTGTAATTAAAAATATATACTAAACCACCAAGCCAAAATATTGGTGTTGTAAATGACGATCGTGCTAGCGCCACTATCGTTGTTGAACTTCTTGCATGAGGGGAAATATTTGATATCAGTTTTCTTCTTGGTATCATAACATATCAATCCCAAATACCACTGATTCCTTATATAACAAGCCATAGAGAACGAGGATCATGATACATGGGTTTCCAATGAGGATGGAGTATCGATGGGTACTCAAGAAGGATTCAAGTGAAAGAATTATAGTATCCCTGATGGATATCTATTATATAAAGGTAAAGTGTGTGTCCCTAGAGATCTTGAGATGAGACGACACGTTTTGTATGTGTCATGACACACCTAGTGAAGGACATCCAGGAGTTAACTGTTGGAGAAACAATCACTAATTGGACATATATTTGAAGGTCAAATCTTAGGAAGAAAACACCATGCCTATGTGAAGGGACAAATTCACAAGTGTATCATATTTGTAAAGTTAGTTCACTTTAGTTCTAGAAGTTTTTTAAAATCACGAGAATACGAAAATCTATATAAGTTAGTTTGTATCAACTGACGCGGAGAGAGAGCGAGAGAGAAGAAGTAGAAGAAGGAGTTCATTTTATACGACTGAGTATAGTCGGGCTTCTCTGAGTGAGAAAGCATCTGTAAAACTTCTGAGTTTTCATAGCTATGAGAAAGAACTGAGTAAAGTTCTGCGTTCATGATCATTGGCACAAATAAAGCATCTGACAATGTAAAAGAACTACCATCAACAGTAGTTAGAATGATCTTACCAACTCACATGATAGGACAGAAGGAGTTGTTGGTCCATGTGATAGTATTCCCTATAGAGGCAAGCTCAAGTGAAGTGAAGAAAATACGCTGCAAGGTAATATGTTTGGTTGTTCCACTATCAAAGTACCAAATTTTTGAGTCTACTGAAGACATACACTGTTCATGAGAAGATAGGTCATAACTGCAAACAGTGGTAAATGCCCATTCTTGATTCTCCACAAGATGAGCAGAATTTGTTTTGGGTGTAGAGGCCTCTACAACAACCATTCCAGCCTCTTTCTTCCTTGCCTCCTTAGCAGCCAATTTTGGTCAACTCTTTGTGACATGACCATTTCCTTTACAGTATTTGCAAAACAATTTTTGCTTTTCTATTTTCTTCTCATCTCTATCATCCTTCTTTGATTGTGCATAATTGTATAAATTATAATACAATGATTTCCATTGAACTACATGCAGTAGGGTTGGAGTTTGGACTCATTTACTATAGTCTATAAAGCTTCTCCACCTAGGAATTTCTGTAGAAGCAAAGTTCTCACTTTAGGCTATCATTTCTCAAAGTTTGGAGTGGCAATGAGTTAATGGTGACCATAGAGGTGTTCTAGTGTCACATTAATTCATTTCTTGTGGTGTTTCATACATCAACAAGTGGTATCAGAGCATAAAGATTCTTGAGAGCAGAAGACGACAAAGGTACGAGAAGTTTTGTAAAGTTTTCCAGTAAAGTTTGAAAGGTGAAGCATTTGAAGACACAAGGCATCAAAAGGCTACTTCAAAAGTATCCTCATACAAAAAGAACTTCAAAAGGTATTATCCTTTATCCTTTAAGCTCACAGGTTGCAGCAGAAGGAAAGAACTATGGCAGATCATATCTCCATTGACAAGCTGGACAGAGATAATTACCCCGCATGGGTAATGAGAATGGAAGCCTTACTTATGAGTAAGGATCTCATGATATATGTTACAGGTGAAGAAGAGAAGCCTGTATTTGAAGATGAAAGCCGACCAAAGAAAGAGGAACTTGATGCTTTAAAGCATTGGTAGAAGAAGGATGCAAGTGCAAAAGCATACATCTACAATACAATCTCTGATCATTTGCTACCACACATTAGAGGATTGGAATCATCTGAAGATATATGGAATGCATTGGAGTATCATTTCCAAAGTACTACTAAAGCACGGAAAGCAAGTCTATGGTCAGAGTTTACAACATTCAAGAAGAAGCCAAGTCAAACCATTA
Source organism: Ceratopteris richardii (assembly GCA_020310875.1). Lineage (NCBI taxonomy): Eukaryota > Viridiplantae > Streptophyta > Polypodiopsida > Polypodiales > Pteridaceae > Ceratopteris > Ceratopteris richardii. Next base: position 80,640,325 of record CM035424.1, on the reverse strand, counting down.
GTGATTATGTCACTAAGATGAAGGATCTTGCAGATAGTCTTGGATCCATAGATGAAGATGTTGAAGATCACAGATTGATTGCTCAGCTACTTGCAGGTTTGAGAGGGGATGAAAGGTGGAAACCTTTTGTCTTATCAACAGAACTTTCATTAAATCATTATGTTCCAGATTTGAACCAGTTGCTTGGTTTGATGCTCACATATGAGCAAGACTTGAAGGGAGATGGAGATAAAGGACAAAGTTCTGCAATGTACATGAAGAACAAGAAGAAAGGAGATAAAGGTAAAGCAAAGGATGAAGAGGAGTCTAGTTCTCAAGCTTATTATGCAAGAGGTAAAGGCACTGGCAGAGGAAGAGCAAGAGGTTTTGGAAGAGGAAGAGGTAATCAAAATAACAACAAAAAGGCTTGCTGGATCTGTGGATTGAATAATCATTTTGGCTCATGACTGTTGGCACAACCAACAAGGATCAAAACAACAATAGCAGAGGCCGAGGTGGAAGATATCAAAGTAATTTTCAAAGAGGTAGACAAAGTCATCGAGGAGGCTATGGTAGAGGTGGAGGAAGAAGTTGGGGACAGAATCGATCCTACAACACCACCTACTATAACTATGCAAATGACACACAGAATGAAAGTCATACATCATTGATGATGAACTCAATCAACACATCAGATAAAGAAGATCTAAAGGTATTTTACATTGACTCTGGATGTTCTAATCATTTGTCAGGAAACATAGAATTGATGTCAGAATTGAAAAAGGCATTTCTAGTCACACAGTTCAAACTGGTGATAATACAAGACATAGTGTACATTCAATTGGAAAAGTGAAATGCAAGAGTGGAGCAGATTTGCTAACCAATGTTTTGTATGTTCCTACAATACCTAAAAACTTGATTAGTGTGGGACAGATAGTTGAAAAAGGTTTTCAAGTCAGGTTTACAAATGAAGGAGTATTTGTGGAAGATCCAGAGAATGGATATAATCAGATTGTCTCTGGTAAGAAAGAAGGTAGACTCTTTACTTTAAGAGTGCAAGGAAACATTGGTCAAGCTTTGCTCACACATGGTGAAGCAGTGATTACAGAACTTGATCTCTGGCATAAGAGATTAGGTCATTTCAATGAAAGAGGAATTAAAGCTATGGTTGCTAATCAGTCTGTACTAGGATTACCAAATGTGCAAAGTCAACATATGGTTTATAAATGTGAAGCATGTCAAATGGGTAAAGCACACAGGTTACCATTTCAAAAGAAAGGATTCAAACATGATGGACTACTAGAGCTCATTCATACAGATGTATGGGGACCAACAAAAGAAGGATCTATCAATGGCTCAAGGTATTATGTTCTTTTCATTGATGATGCTACAAGATGGATAACATTATATGTTTTGAAGGAAAGATCAGAAGTGTTTGGAGCTTTCAAGCATTTTCATGCATATGTAGAGAGAGTCACAGGTCAAAAGCTTAAGAGACTGAGGTCTGATGGAGGGGGAGAATATTTCTCCCAAGAGTTCAATGATTATCTTTGGAATGCAGGTATTAAGAGAGAAATAACTTGCAGGTATACACCACAACAAAATGGTGTAGCAGAAAGAAGGAACAGGACTTTGGTTGAGTTTGCTAGAGCTATGCTGAAGGAGAAGAATTGTCCAAATTATCTTTGGGCTGAGGCTGTAAATACAACTACATATCTTGTGAATAGATTACCATGTGCAGCTCTGAATGGAATGACTCCATATGAAGCTTGGTGGGGTAAGAAACCAACGCTAGATCATTGTAGAGTGTTTGGATCAATTGCATATGCTTATGTGCCATCACAACTTAGGCATAAACTTGAACCAAAGGCAGAAAAATATGTGTTCATTGGTTATGATGAAAAGCAGATGGGTTACAGGTTGTGGAATCCTCTAACAAAACAATTTCTTGTTTCTAGAGATGTTACATTTGATGAACAGAAAAGTTGGTATGCAGATCAAAATCATACAGCTGAAGAATTTGAAGAAGAGGTAAGAAGATGTGAGAAAGGAAAATCAATTGTGCAGGTAAATAGAGATGAAGACTATATGCAAGCAAGTACATCCACAAGTGGATTAACAAGAAGAAATGAAGAAGCTCCTATATTTGATGAAGAGGTGTATCCAGACACTTATGAAGAATGTGAACCAAGAAGGTCAAGCAGGACTAGAAGACAACCAGAAAGGTATTCTTATGATACTTCTTACATAACTCAGAAGAACTATGCATATATGGTCAAAGATGATGAAGAACCCCAGAACTATGATGAAGCTAAAGGTAAGAAGCAATGAAGGAAGAATTCAATGCACTGGAGGAGAACAAGACATGGGAACTTGTTCCTAAACCAAATGGTAAGAAAGTAATTGGAAATAAATGGGTTTATAAAGTGAAGAAGCTTGCAGATGGAAGTATAGCCAGATACAAAGCTAGATTGGTGGTGAAAGGCTATGCCCAGACCTATGGCATAAATTATGATGAGACATTCAGTCTTGTAGCTAAGATGTCAACTATAAGGACAATCATTGCTATTGCAGCTTCAAAAGGATGGACTCTAAGTCAATTGGATATAAAGAATGCATTCTTGAATGGATACATATCAGATGAGGTATACATGGAACAACCTCAAGGGTTTATAGATTCCAGGTATCCAAATTTTGTTTGCAGGTTGAGAAGAGCATTGTATGGATTGAAGCAAGCTCCAAGAGCTTGGAACTATAGACTGGTGAAGTATCTCAATGATCTTGGATATCAAAGTTCAAAAGCAGATTCAAGTCTACTTATCAAAAGAACAGAGGAAGGTACAATCTACATTTGTATTTATGTAGATGACATTATAATCACAGGTACTTCAGATGAAGGAATCAAGGAGGTAAAGAGATTGCTTGAAAAAGAATTCAAGATCAGTGACCTAGGAAAGTTATCATACTTTCTTGGAATGGAAGTTACTTATACAGATCATGGCATATATGTGTCACAAGAAAGATATCTTCTGAACTTGTTGAAGAAGTTTGATATGGAAAATTGCAGAGAAGCTTCAACTCCACTTGAAGATAATCACAAGCTCAGTAAATATGATGGCGCAGACTACAAAGATATGAGGAAGTATCAATCTCTTGTGGGTAGTTTGATTTATGCTACACTAACAAGACCTGATCTTAGTTATGCAGTGGGAGTTTTGTCACAATTCATGCATTGTCCAAAGGACCCACATTGGATTGCAGGTCAAAGAGTTCTCAGATATATCAAAGGAACTATAAAGGAAGGATTATATTATCCTTTTACATCAGATTTGAAGTTGAGAGCCTATAGTGATTCAGATTGGGCAGGTAATCAAGATGACAGAAGATCAACTCATGGTTACATGATATATATTGGTGATAAGCTTGTAAGTTGGTGTTCAAAGAAACAACATACAGTAGCATTATCATCAACTGAAGCAGAGTACAAAGGACTTGTGGAAGCAGCTAAGGAAGTCATATGGATGCAGACATTGTTCAAGAGCTTAGGCATTGATCAAGGTACACCTACAATACATGGAGATAATATGAGTTCACTTTATCTTGCAGCAAATCCAGTATTTCATGCAAGGACAAAGCACATAGAGATATAGTATCATTTTCTCAGAGAAAAGGTAATGGAGAAGGAGATTGAAGTGGAGTACATTTCTACTAAAGATCAGTTAGCAGACATAATGACAAAGAGCTTGGATGGTGTGAAGACCAGCAGATTCAAAAGCATGGCAGGAGTAAAAGAAAAGAAGATGATATGAAGAAACAGGGAATGTCAATTAGTGATTGAGGGGGAGCTGTTGGAGAAACAATCACTAATTGGACATATATTTGAAGGTCAAATCTTAGGAAGAAAACACCATGCCTATGTGAAGGGACAAATTCACAAGTGTATCATATTTGTAAAGTTAGTTCACTTTAGTTCTAGAAGTTTTTTAAAATCACGAGAATACGAAAATCTATATAAGTTAGTTTGTATCAACTGACGCGGAGAGAGAGCGAGAGAGAAGAAGTAGAAGAAGGAGTTCATTTTATACGACTGAGTATAGTCGGGCTTCTCTGAGTGAGAAAGCATCTGTAAAACTTCTGAGTTTTCATAGCTATGAGAAAGAACCGAGTAAAGTTCTGTGTATGTCTCTCTCCATCATCTCCATGCTTGCCTACTGTGTGATGAATTCAAAAGTTCATGTTTTCTGAGCAATTCGATGGCTGGCATCGAATCTTGGCTGATAAGTCATTTTTTCATTCTCTGTGTGTTAACTGTTGTTGAATCTTCTAAAAATATGAAGTTTGTGGAGCAACTCGATGCCTGGCATCGAGTTCCAGTATAAAATGGATGCCCGGCATCAACTTCTAGCATATAAGTCATCTTCTTCATGTGTGTGTAAAATAGAGTGTTTCTGGTGCAGAAAAATAGCCAAAAAAAGCCCAAAGTCGATGCCCGACATTGACTTGGACTGAAATTCGATGCCAGGCATCAAATTTTTTATTTTTGGACACTAGGATTACTAAAACAAGAAAAATTTCCAGTTTTGGAAGGTCATATAGGGTCATCTTGTGAGGCCATAACTTGAGTTCTAGAGATCCGTTTGATGCATATGATAGCTTGTTGGAAAGCTCTACTCTTTTAGTTTTAGCCTATAAAGTTTCATGGAGAAATAATACTTGAGCTAGGAGAAATTAGCAAAATACTGAAGGTATGTCATTTCAGTGACTAGGAATTTCTGTAGAAGCAAAGTTCTCACTTTAGGCTATCATTTCTCAAAGTTTGGAGTGGCAATGAGTTAATGGTGACCATAGAGGTGTTCTAGTGTCACATTAATTCATTTCTTGTGGTGTTTCATACATCAACATTAACAAGACTTATGATCTTGTTAAGAAGTAGTTTTACCGGCCTTGAGTTCATAAGGACATCCTAGAGTATGTGCTTAAGTGCACTAAATGCCAGGTCAATAAAGCTGAAAGGTTGAGGATTGGAGGACTACTCCACCCATTGGATATTCCCAATGGGAAGTGGGAGAGTATCTCCATGGATTTCATAGTTGGATTACCTAAGACACAGAGAGGGCACAACTCTGTCTAGGTAATTGTGGATAGTTTAACCAAAATGGCTAGGTTTATTCTGACATGTACTACAATGAAGACACCTGAGTTGGCAAGACTCTTTGTAGAGAACCTATACCGGTTATATGGTCTTCCTTTAGACATAGTTTTTGATCAGGATAGGAAGTTTAATAGCCACTGTTGGAGAGCAGTCTTGAAAAGGTTGGATACAAAACTTAGCATGAGTATGATTGAGCATCCATAGTCGGATGGGAAAATAGAGAGGGTTAACCAAATCCTAGAGGATATGCTTCGAGCATATGTGAATGAAAGACAAACTAATTGGAAAGAGTACTTACCTATAGTAGAGTTTGCATATAATAGTGCCAAGCACTCTTCCACTGGGCATATTCCATTTAGGCTTATGTATGGGTTTCAACCAAGAGCTCCTTATGTAGTAAGATTGTAGAATGAGAAAGTTAAAGCTGCAAAGGATTTCTTGGAAGAGATGAATGATAGCTAGGTAAGGATAGTATTAGGAGTGCTCAAGATAGGGCTAGAGCCTATGCTCACCCTCAAAGGAGAGACATCAACTTTGAGGTAGGAGAGCAAGTCTATCTTAGAGTTCCATCTAGATCTAAAACCATGAAGATGGGACCTTGTCCAAAACTATCTCCTAGGTATTGTGGACCCTTGCAAATACTTAAGAGAATAGGAAAGATGGCTTGCCAACTCCAACTTCAATAGAATAGCCAGATCCATCTAGTTTTTCATGTTGGTCGACATGATCCTGAGAGCATACTATGCACTCGAGAGAAACTGACGAGAAGTCACTTATATAAAGAGTGTCTAGTAAAGTGGAAAGATTGTTCAGGGGATACAAGGGAGCAGGTTAGCACCCTTTAAAGATGATTTTCGAGCTTTAGATTACCTTCCCAAGAGTTTTCTTAAGGGGAAGGATACCGAGAAACAACACGGATATATGACTAGGTATTGTGGTACATGGGGATATAGTGGAGTGTTGCTTTTAGATATTCTCTCTTTCTTTTAGTCCTTCCAATACCATTTTTGAGGACAAAAATGGAGTTAAGGGGAAGGAAATATAAAATGGAATATCCTTCATTATTCTTGAGTAAGAGGTGTGAACCACCTTTTAGATAAAATGAGTAGGATACTTACATCAATGGCAAGTGGCACTCATGTGAGAGGCAATGAGCAATTGCCCTTTGTTGGTAATTAGAGAGAGGGAGAGATTATATGATATCTTCATGTGGTTGGGCGGATAGTTTATGATTTGCATGAAGATATCTTCTTGAGATTTTACCTCGATTATGACACGAACCTACCTTTCTAGTATTGCTTGCTTTTCTTCAAACTACTCCATCCAAAAAAATCCAAGAGGCTCAATACCACACTTGAATCTTGGGGTATTTTTTCTCGTTGTCTATCTTATTCCTCCTTGGCTTGCCAACCTTCTACACCTTTTGCTTGCAACTTTGCTTATTTAAAAGTTGCATGCAACTCCAACAATTGTATCACCAAGAACTCCACCTCCCCAATTATCCGTATTTTGTGAGGTAGATGATTCCACCATTGCAAATATTCCTTGGTGCTCCTGATATTTTGAAAACCACTTACTTGAGCATGTTGGCATGATCCTTCTTCATTGCAATGGATAGCCGTTAGTCCCTTTCTTATGCTTACTGAGTTTCACACCTCCTCACCCACTGTTGTTTAGCAATACCCCATCCCATCGTGGTTCCCAAATGTTTACCGTTAATATTACAATAAAACGGGTTCGAGGAACGGGGATTACCGAAATGGAATTCATTGTGTTTCTATTCCCTAGTTATTCTTATAATGCACAAAAGAAATATATGAGTCATAGACATAAGACATTCGGAACAAAGAATGATACCCAAAGATAGATACTCATATATTACAGTGTAGAATTGTGCATTACATATCAATGGAGATTACAATCTACAAAACACAATCTTTCCTTTTTTCTCTCTCTCTCTATCTTCTATTTTGTCTCGAAGCATCTCTTTATAACTTCAATATAGCTGTTATAAGAAAGGTAACTAGTAATTGGTTGAGTTTCCTAGGGAAATTTTAAAGGCATGCAAACAAATAAATAAATATAAATTGGATATCCAAACCAACCACAACCTAACATCTCCAAGGTCATTAATCTTGAACTCCACCTACGTATGGCTTTTTTATTTTTTCCATTCCATTCAAGTCATCCCCTGTCATAATTATGTCATCTACATACACATACACATACATATACATACATACATACATATATATATATATATATATATATATATATATATATATATATATATATATATATATATATATATATATATATATATATATATATATATATATATATATATATATATATATATATATATATATATATATATATATATATATATATATATATATATATATATATATATATATATATATATAACTTCATTATGTACCTTCTTGATGAACAAAGAAGTGTCTACATTACTTGAATTGAACCCATGATCTTGTAGATAGGTGACTAGTCTAAGTTTCAAAATCTAAGAGCTTGTTTTAGGCCATACAAAGCCTTCTTAAGTTTAATAACATGAGTAGGATGATTAGGGTTTTCAAATCTTGGAGGTTAGGACATGTATACATCTTCATTGACCCACCCATTGAGAAAAGCATTCTTTACATCAAGTTGAAGTAGCTTCCAATTTCTTGTAGCTGCTACACTAATCAAATTCCTAATGATGGTCATCTTGGCAACTGGTGAGAATGTTTCCTCATAGCCTATGCCAAGAGTTTGAGCACATCCTTTAGCAACCATCTTGGCTTTGTACTTGCAAATGGATACATCGAAATTCATTTTCAATTTATAAAGCCACTTGCAACCTATTACCTTTTGATTAGTTTGCATTAGAACTAACTCCCATGTATCCATTTCCTTTAAGGCTTCTATCTCCTCTTTCATGGCCTTCTCCCAATTAGGGTTTCCTTCAGCTTCTTCATAAGTTGAAGGTTCCTCTAAAACTAAGTCTTTGGCCAAATAAATGGAATGCTTTCTTACAAACGTAGAGTCATATCCATACCTTTCAAGTTGATTTCTCTCCCTTGTTGATCTTCTAGGAGTGTGTTTGGAGCATTCTCCACATTCTTGCATTTTGACTTTTCCTCTTTATTTCCAGAGCTTATAGTCTCTCTCCTTCTTCATCTTGATCATCATCAAAGAAGAAGGTATAAAGTGCATCCAAGGTTTCTTGTGATGTCTTGGATATGTGTGGTAACAAGAAATCAAAAATAGATTTTTAAGATATATGACTTGGTTTGAGCATCTCTTGCACACCATAGTGTGAGCTTCTTAGTCTCCTCTTGTGTAGGTCCTCCTTCGGATCTTGGACTAGGCATAACTTCATCACCTGCCACAATTCCATAAAGATTTCTACTTTGCAAGTAGGATTCCATTTTGATTTGCCAAGCAGCATAGTTGTTCTTATCAAGCTTCTTAATTATTGAGGGAAAACAATCACCCATCTTGATATAATCTTGATACCACTGTGAATACTTGAAGAAGCTTGAGTAGTTGAAATTAGTGTTGCAAAGTGTTGAAGTTTGGTCCAACCAACTAGCACACAACTAGCCCTTTTTCTCTTGAAGAGTTTAATAAACCTTATGAGATTGAAATTAGTGCACTAAAATACCCTATGTGATTTACAATATCACTAAGGAAGGTTAGATTCAAAACAGATAGATTTGCACATTGACTAGTTCAAGGATCTTGCTATTTATGGATGGATCATAAAACTTTTAAGGCTTAGTTCTTCGAGCTCATGATTGCAATTAGCTAAATTAACTTTAGAGGTTGTAGCTTTTAGGAAGAAGTTGCTATAATGCACATTAGTTGAATTTATCAACAAGTTATGTGCTAATTACAAGCTTATCATTGATAGGTGGTGATCTCGAATTTTCAAGGGATGTGCGGAAATAGACCTCGAGACCATAAAAAACCCATTTTTCTCAGTCTACTAGACCAAATGATGAAAACATTGTGGACACAAAAGTAGACAATAATACCGTTTGTGTGAGCTATTACACATAAGGATTGGATGTCCAAGGAATGAGGACAAGCCTTTGCAATTTGATAGATCTTGGAGAAGATGATGCAGGGAAATGGAAGATGAGAAAGGTGAAGATAAAAAATGAATGCATATTGATCTAACATACAATGCAAGTATTTGTGAGTCTTTATATAGAATATTTGGAGGTTCCATGACTCCTGTACATTGATTTTGAGTTCAAGTTAGCTTGTAGGCTTGGTTGTGATTGAATAGCACTTTTCCTATAGTATAGGATAGGAAATAATCATGCTACTTTATGGATTCTACAAAGAATGAAAATCATGCCAAATATCATAACTCTATGGTTTTCTTCAAACAATGTCTTCATCTAGAACAAAACTTCCTTCAAGCATGGTGCAAGCTTGAATTTGGTCTAACAAAATGCATACTCTTATATTCATCTATTGAAGATTATGCGTGAACAATGTGAGTCTTGAATGATGTGTTCAAGGGTTATCCAAAGAAGAGGATGTCTAAACTACAAGGAATGGGTTTTGAATTTTTTAATTGATTGATTATATCTGTGTGTGTGTGTATACACTGGCCCAATGAGGCATGCAACATAGATGATAGGAGATATTACACTTGATGATGGATGGCTCCCCCCTCCCTAGTGGTCATTCAAAGTTGGAAGCTAGAGAGAATGAAATTTGTGGATGAAAATCTTTGATAATCGCCACAATCATGATGTGTGTTTTGAAAGGTACACTTCTTGATATTCTTTGACAATAACCGTGAATTGTGTCCATGCAAATGGTCTTGAGAAGGACATTATCGTTTTAAAGCAGTTACTCCATGAAAATGATTGATAATAACTTTTCCTAATTGGACCAACTATCTTGTAATTAATGTGTATCTTATGAAGAAGACAATCATAATCTTCACTTAGCATCATCTATTTGAAATTTCCCAAGTTTTCCTAATGAAGAAAATAATGCGGATTCTCATGTAGCTTGTGTGTTCTATTAAGTGAGCTCACCAGAAAGAAAATGTGAGTGAAAAAACAAAGTATACAAGTGATGTCCCTCACTCCACGGTATCACTATTGTGCATGGAATTTAATCAACCATGTCTTATGTATGGCTATGTAACATGGACCCATGTTGGATTCGTAATTTAGGTGCAATTGATCTTTAATGGTACAGAAGTCAAGGTCATTCTTGAAGCACACAGTAAGTCCATGAAGATGCATCTTGCTCTTGACAAACTAGCTCGTTATGCATGTTTCTTGTATCATGTAAACATGAAGTACTGGATTTCTAGTGTTAGTAGTGACATTTAAAAAGAGAAGAACATAGATGTACACATTTACAATTGAATGTGTTTTCTTTCAAAATGTATGCACGAATTACAAGAGAGTGAGGTGGCAAAACCGGAAAAGAAATGCTTTTAAACCTGATGCCCATTCTTCGTTGTGAGTCACTTCTTTTGTTTTGTGAGAGATGAAGAAAGGACTATGGGATTTTGAAGAGGAATGGGACATCTCATTGGAACCCAAACAATAAGCACTTTTTGCTTCACTTATTTTGGTTGAGATCCCTTGGTCACCCACTTTTGTATGTTCCTAGGCTTTTGCATCCGTGGTTGCTTATTCTTAGGTCCGTTCACCTAGTTTTTGTTGATTAGACCTACGATTCTTTGACTTCATAGAGATTTGGAACCCATACTTAAGTGGATGAATCTCGATGAAATCAAAGGGATTTGGAATCCAAATATATCTAACTACTAGTCATCGGTCAATACATTGTGGTTTGGCCTCTCAAAGTGGCATTTTGTGGGAGGCTTACTTCTTGTTGCTGAAATGGGAAGAACCCTTGGAAAATGTTAGTTAGTCTCCTAGGCACCCAAATTTGTGTTTGCAATGATTGAGCAATCAAAAGAGATTAGGTAACTTGTCTTGTCTTACCACTTGAGTATTGGGATTTATCTATTTCTCGGGCCACTATTGTACTTGCCTAGGTTTCTATTTGGTAAAATTCTAATTGACAAGTGGTGGTGGTGGGATTTTTTTAACTTCATGATAAGGTTCAAAGACTTTTGGAGTTTGTTTGGGTAGAAATCCATTGTGTGAATAACAAGTGAAAATAGGTACAAGGATACATTTTCTTTTAAACTTGAGAATCATTATAGCATGAGCTAAATTAGACCCATCAAATTCCCTAAGAGGCAATCTTGGTTGAGTATGACATGCAATTTAGCCTTTCCTAGATGCATGTGAAGCATGAATTCTAAAACGCATGGGGTTTGGCTCCACCTAAGACTATCAAATAGGCTTCAATGGGTGCTATCTTGGCTTTCATAGTTTGTAAAAGAGAACCTCTAATGACGTTAGTAATGACATGTCTATCAATGATAAATTTTACCTTGTGTTTTGGGTGGTGCCCTAATTTAGTAGCTATGTGCAGTCTTCTATCTTTGATTGACTAGGTTTTATAATGCACATGGCATAAAGTCATAGTGATGACTTCGAAATCATTTGCTAACTCCTTGGAAACGTTGTCTAGAAATTTCAAAGCATTGTCTACCAAACGACAACACCTTGCTAGACATCGCCCATCTAATTTCCCACTTAGGTAATATTTTTCATGGTGTTGTTAGTCCAAATTCTCTTTTTTCAATTGCATCGGTAACAAATTCTATAGAAATGTTGACTTTACTAACAGATAATCTGGGTTCTTGGCTAGTAGGGCTAAGCTATTATGCTAATCACTTCATTTTTTCCTTTCTACACCACAATGAATTCCCAGTTCATCTTGAAATCACTCGGCTTACCATAAATGTCTTTGCATATAGTGCTATTACACACTCCACCAATACAGACTTAAACCATTGCTAATTACACAATCGATAACTTCCAACATAACTAATCACATAATTACTGTTAATTCAAACAATAGTTTATTGCTAAATTACACATCAATAACTTCCAACATAATTAATCACATTGTTACTGTAAATTCAAGTAGCTGTGTATTGCATTATGCACACACCACAATCGTTATCCACTTCAAAATTAGAATAGACAAACAAAATTACAATTTATTTCATTAATAAGGGAATGAATACAACAATTCTCTTTTTGCCTTTTTAGTTTATGTCAATACTTCACTATTACAAATAAGTTAAATATGATTCTAGTGGCTAACAATACCTAGTTGACTATCCTCCATGAATCCTAACAGCGTATGCACATAGCAACCTATCCAAATCATGCGTGACTAACTCAAGGTGTAGGTATGGATTGATGTATGGTACTATTGGTTCACTATTCAGTTTATGTATCTTGAGCTTGATTTCCCATTTTGCTGATCTTATCATTCTTTTGTTGGATCTTCATCAAGCTCCACAATGTGTCTTTTCCACTTTCTTTTGTCTCCACCTTTGATTCTTGCAAGTCGCCTTTCTAGATGAAGAGACTTTGGTAGGATCCTCTTCAATTTCTAAACTAATGGGATTGAGCTTTTTTTTTTGTTTTTTGCATTTGGTTTATGGTTTTTTGATGCCTTAGTGAATTTGAATACCACTAGTGTTATCTTCTCATCCTCTCCCTTGCTAATAGAGGGGATTACATTCACCATGTTTAGTGATGTAGATTTGTTCCTATCTCTATTATATGGTTAATACTTATATAGGTGTGTTTCAACACAATCATTACAAAAAGTTTCATGGGTTGAGATGTGTGGAATTTTTGGAACTTGCATAGTTAGACAATCTTTAATGAAGTGGACCCATTACATCTATCCCACGGATTTCTCATTTGAGTAGGTCCTAACTGAGGTCTAGATGTGTTCTATGGTGGAACATTTGTATAGTAGCTTGGCTATAATCAAGTTTTCTATTAAGTTAGTGTTGATAGTATTAGTCATCACATCCATATCAATAGTCTTTTTAGTTTTGAAAACTCCCTTGATGGGTCATGATATTGTTCATAAGCACTTGATTTATTACTTTCTATAAGGTTCTCTTGCTTAATAACTTTAGTAATAATTAGAGCTCATGGCTTTGTATGCTTTATTTCTAATTGATTGGGATCATGTGTTGAGGAGCAAGTGGTTGTTGGCTTAATGTAGGCCCTATCATATGTGTAGTGTACTTCAACATGGGTTTAGGAAGGTATTGCACTTGTCACCTTACTGGGTATGAGTATCCTAATGGATATTGGTATTGTTTTTTAGCAAAATGCCTTTAGGCTTGATAATTACCCATGATGTCAATTTTCATACTAGCCCTATTGAGTGGGATATTGTAGATATGGAATGGCAAATTCTCCACCTTCGAATTAGGACTAATGTAAATGCTAAAAAAAATTATGGGACTCCTCAATGATATAAACGTTTCCTCAATGATAGAGAAAAGTTGGGATACCTCTTCTTTTTGTGCCCAAGAAGTTTTGTGGTTTTGGAGACCTTAGGGAGACTATTGTCTCTACAATCTCAAATCAATCGGAAACCAGCCTTACTTGGACAAACCATCAGTTGCTTGGGGGCCCTGTGGAATGCGATTAGAGGTGAAGCTCTTTGAAAGATTTGGAAATAAAGATCCAGTATCACTTTTGACATCCCTCCTAAAGAATGGTCAATCAAAAAAATTCTTAGCTTTTTAGGGAGAGCATTTGTAATAGTGAAATGGCCCCACCATTTTGACACCATAGGGTGTTTGTGTTGGAGAAGAACAAGGTCCATAGAAAATGGGCTCCCCATGAGGGGACAAAAAAGACTCCTATAACGTGATGGTGAGTGTGTGGAGTTGACATACACCATTGATGTGACATGTCTAGAGCTCCTATTTTTTTCATTCGAGTGATGCTACATGCATGTGAATATGTTCATTCTTCTTCACTTTCATAGAGTTTTTCCAAAATGGCTTGCTCTTGGTGACAAGTGTCTATGTGTGAAGTCATGGGAGCAATGGAAGTAGGTGTAAGCTTCTTGTGAGTTGCAATGGTGTCAATGATCACATGTGCTCCTAGTGGGTGTTTCTTTGTGTGTGCTTGTTTGGCGTAAATGTCAACCTTTGATGGCAAGGAAGATTGTATGATAGCTATGATAGAAACAAAAATGATCAAGGTGGATTGAATGAGTGGGAAGCAATTGTGAGTATAGGTTTAGGAAAGCAAGTGGGTGGAAATGGACATTGGTTGTGAGGAAATGGGCATGAAAGTTGCTATTGGTGTTGCAATGGGATTGATTTGTGTAGTAGAGTGTGTTTGGGTAGGTCTAGAGCAGTGGACTATGAAGTAGTGGTTTGTAGTGAAGATTTAGCTTCTAAGAACCTTTTGACATAGGATATTAGAGATTGAAGAGTTACAAGGGTTGGGATGGGATAAGACTTATAGATGGTAGATTTGGTCATCTTTGGATTGTTATAGATGTGGAGAGCTTGGGGTTGACATGGTGGTGATTATTCAAGGTCAGTCCATTTGCGTTTTGACATCACTTTGAAAGTGATGAGGAGAGCCAACCAACTCGGATATTTCATATACATATCTAACATGCTTCCCTATCCCCTTGTGACTTAGCTTGAGATAATGGCCCAATTTTGTGGCATAGTAGGTTGGGATGCACTTAGGGAGGTACTATAGGTCTATAGTATAGTAAGGATATGAATAAATACTTGAGTACCCCATGCACTCTGATGTTTTTCCTACTTTTTAAGTACCATAGACACACTTTTCAAATAGTTGCACTGAGGTTCATCGAGAATGTGGATGATACACTAGTATTTGTTTGTTTTGAAGGTGGTGATTTGTTCTCTAAACTTATCAATCTATGTTACTAATGACGGCAATGATTTGTTGGCCTATTGTAGCGTGAGCTATAGTTCTTTCACTTGTTCCTTCAACTGGTTATTTTCTTTCTCAAAATTTGGAAGTATGCCTTTGCATAGGCTCTATTGTTCTTGGTGGCTGCAAAGCTGATGGGCATGTGGGCCTTCCTCTAGGTTTTTGCTATTGTCAGATCATTGATGTTCATTGTGAGCTGACACATGCATTATTGATTGTGGACATTATGTTTATCAAAATATGAGATCCAACAACACATGGTGTGTAGTTTACAATGGTAGTTCCTTGAGTATAGAAGTGTTATAACGATGCTTGTAAATAGGGCTCTTCACTTTTAGAGATGGGCTCGATAACCATGGTTTGGTGTATGTGGATGAAGGCTTGGGTGTTTTTATGGAAAGAGAGATGGAAATAGAGTCCTTGGATGGTGAAGGAGGTCCATTGGGGACATGAACTAGAGTGCCTATTGGAATAATGTGTGTTTCTTGAAGCAGTGGTGTGATTTTGGATTCTAGAACTAGGTGTCACATGGTGAAATATGTATAGAGATGCGTCCATTTAGAACAATGTGCCCATTGGATAGGGAAGCATGGGTTCTAAGTGTAAATATTGCAAGTGTGATAGTGTAGGTACCACTACTTTGGTTTCATTCCACTAATTGATAGTGATAGGAGAGTTTAGAAAATTTGGTGATTCTCTATGATCATGACAAATTACAGGGATAGACTATGATTCCATAGGAAAGGAATAGATTTTTAACTAATGGGGTGGGTGACACAAGTCCCATGTCCAATCCATGTATGGATAATCCCAAGAGAGCCTCTTCTAGAGACTCATTCTGAGTGTTATCAGATGTAGAACATGGTGTTGATGGATGGGATGGCTCTTAAACTAGTTGTCATTTCACTCCTAGGGAATGAGAGGGAGAACCAAATGAGCCAATAATCTGTGGGGTTAGTAGGTGTACTCAAAGAGCCACACATGTGGGGTGGTATAATTCTCTAGATGGGGGTTTTATTGAAGGAGATGATGAGCCTTGTGAGTCAAAGTCTTTGGAGGTGAACACTAATTTCCATTTGATCTCTTTTTTATTATGGTAAGAAGTCCACAAGACTACATAGTACAAGTTTAGCATATTGATCATGTGGGTCCAATGCATGTTAAATGATTATGGGTAGCACTTATGTTGTGTACACCACATGTTGCTTGTCCCATTTTTGCACTATTATGGCTAAACTGTTATATATGCATGACTGAAAGTCTATGTGTTAATCTTGGGTGATATAGAATGTGTGCATTTATTGAATAATACTTTTGTATGATGTAGTAGTGAACTTATCTAGATTAGGGAGGTCAAAATGCATGTGGAAAAGGGCTAGAGTTGCCACGAGTGCTGAATGTTCTTTAGGAGTTCCTAGGTAGTGGGGTTGAAGTTCTTCAAATGTTTTCAATGTCTTATGTCCTTACACACTTTAGATTCTCCTCTAGTTCAAAAAATCAAATAACTTTAATGCATTGATGATGGTTTCTATAGATATTTGCAATATGACTAAGCAATCCTCAAAATTGGTCATAAATATCATCAATTGGTCATTATAGGGGGGCTCTTATAGTGGAGCTAACAAATATTGGAAGTATGGTTTGAGAGAGGGAAAGGAAAAAATTCACCTAGACCTATCATTTGTGAGTACACCTTTGTTAAAGAAGATTGGACAATTTTTTTCTTTTGAGGTAGTGAATCTCATGTACATCTTGTAGTCATGATTAAGCAGCTCCCACATATCAACATTTTCAACCGATTCATTTTAAGGAGTTGCTGTGTATTGCAACCAATGCAATGTCACTAGGCTTATGGAGTCATTGGGATGGACATCTAGTAGGATTTGTTATTTACTTTGCATAGCTTTCCCATTTTCTAGCTATTCATAGGTGTCATTAGTGATCGATTTTGGAAGACATCCATAAACTCAAGATTATAGTGTTAAAATTTTGGAAGCATGTGTGTGTGGTTTTGATTGTTACTATTTTCGGGTCCTCGAGGTTAGTGTATTCATGATGAGTACTTACATAGTCAATAAAGATAAAAAATTGAAAAGGAGGGAAACATTTTAAGCAACCGTATTTACACAAGGACTTAAGTTGAAAATGTGATAGAGTGACATACCAAAAATAATTTTATGCAAAAAGGTAGCACTTTTAATAGTTGTGCTTGTTCTCGTAAAGTGAGTGGGGTTGATCAAGGGTTATCCATGAGTGGTGTAGTTGGTGGATTCATATACTCATGCTATTGTTGTTTTGCATCCCATCTAGCATTTATCATTAAAGGCACTCCATGTCCTTGAGGTTTTGAGCCTAATAAGGGCTTGGGAGATTTATCTTGCATTGGATTCGTGGATTCTTGCTCATTTTGTTGGGTTCCAATGCTTATTTGTGAGATCTTATTTCTCCAAGCTTCTTTTTTTGTGTCTTAGATATTTGATGTGCAATGCATTGTAAAGGTGACACATTTTGATTCGTGACATGGATTGTATCTGATGTTTGTAGTGTAGCTTCTAATGCTCATATGTATGTCTTCTGTGGTTATTTTCTCAAAAATTTCCTAGGCACCCAAAATTTCCTAATGGATTTGAAATATGCTCTAGGTCATGGACGGTGAATGGGCTTGGTTAGATGCTATGCCAAATTCAAAGCTGACATGGAAGTTTCAAAGACTTATGACATATGGACTTTTGAGTCTTGGAGGTGTCTCCATATGCTCATGAATGCAATTGATGATTTGAGAAGAGTGATTGAGTCTTATCCAATGTTTTTCTCCATGATGAAGGAATGATAATGTCCCTATGGCTAGCTTTAGTCCTATAGAATTATCAGAAATCCATTATTGTCCTAAGATGGAAAGCTTGATAATATCTTCTTCTTCATAGAAAGGCAACTATGTTGGTATGGTAACATCATGAATCTAAATTGAAAGCGTTTCTTCTCCTACACATCGTGTATGTGTTCCACTATATCCTAGTAAACAAGCTTCAATGGCAATCACTATTTTGATTGATTGCATATCTTTTGTTTGATTTGAAAAGGCTTGCCTCTCTTCTACATATTCTATGTTGATGATTTCTAGTAGAGCCATGGATTTGGCTTGTATCGCTCGATGATCTTCCTTGTTGTTGCCCAACACTCCCGTCCCTCTTGCCTCTGTCATCCTTAACAAAACCTTGTTCTTGGGAGTGATCAATGTAGTTCTATAGGAGGTCATAGCCAAGGATATTTTTGCTACTTGCATGCCATGTGCTAAGTCATCCTCCAACTTCTTCCAATCAATGACATGTGGTGTATCTAGCTCGTGTAAGTGATAACAGTTTGAATACTGAACCGTCTCATAGGAAAAAATATGTAAGAGATTTGTAGGACTAGATATGAACACTTCTAGATGGTACTCTCAAAAGTTTTTCATGAAGGCATCCTAAAAGGTTTGCTTGTAACATATGGGTAGGTATTTAATATGGCAATACAAGGTGTAGAATACATTGATTGAGGGTGTTGTGCTCATGTCATAGACAATATTTAAATCGCCCTTTTCAAATGTAGGTGCATTGACATGAGGAGCTTTTACCTTTTTGAAGACTTTGAATACCATCACCGTCATGTCAAAAATCTTGTCTAACATCTTGGCTGCAATATCTAGCATCTTGGATAAACATGGTAGCAAATGACAAATTGTGGCAATCATGTATGTGATTGTTGGGGGGCCTTGGGGTGGTGCCAAATTGGATGATTTAGCCCATCTTTGCATTTCAAATAATTCTTTAGTTTGATAGAACATGACTTCTAGTTTCCATGATGTGGGACCGGTCTAGAGGAAGATTTATAAAGTGTATGTTGTTGTTATATTTTGGTCGTGATGTGTCTGAACACCCTTAGGACTACTGAGCACTTTTTTCTCTCTTTTGGAAGTTTTTTTCCCTTAGCTTGTATATATGACTATAACCCTAACAAATGACTTATCTCTATACATTCACTTGGTAATACATTTTTTATTGTGTTGTGCTCCAAGATTTTTCTTCTTCGTTGTGCTATTTTTGTGCTTCTGTAGACTTCAACCTCCAATAATTGATATCAGAGTAGATCATCACTTTGTCTAGGGGAGTGTGGAAAATTCTATGGTTACAATCTCAGCATCATAGGAAAATTGGTGAGCATACTCGAGATAATTAAGAGTTCAAAAAAAATTCTCTTTGTGGCATCAAATTTTTTTTTTGAGCTCATTTTAAGCTCTGAACATACTATCATAGCGACTATGTAGGCAATTTCTTCCTTTTGTGCCAAACATATATACATGTTTCAGTTTGCAAGTACAAGCTCATTGAAGTCTTGTAGAGGTTTAGCAGAGCTCAATAGGGTGTTCTATTCAATTTTTTGATATACAACCAAATTTTTGCATCATGATATTTAGTCATTGGCTAAGGTTGAAAGCAATGACGTATTATGTATATTGGTTGTTGAGGATAACTTGGATGGTACTAATTACCCATTGTGCGCATATATGATGCATCATGTATCAGCATCATGCATCATGTATCATGTAGTGTATGTATGATGTAGACTCACATGTTTGGTAATTGATAGTGGTGCAACCAAATACATTATCTCACATCATAATTTCTCCAGCTCACTTGAGCTTGTTCCTACTAGGAATACTATCACATGTGCTAAAGCCTTCTCTTATCCTATAATCGGAGTTGGAAAGATCATTTTGTTATGGCTAGTGTCCATATGAAAGGCCAAATGACCATCAAACACTTGTTTTTATATGTTCTTTAATAAAACATATAGTGGCATGGTCAGCCATAGACTATAAGTTCAAGTGCATTTTGTAACACCTAAGAAGTTTGTGTTTATGCTCTCTGTATATTGTGTTTTTCTGCATATTCCACAGCCTTTGTGCAGAATACTGTGTGTAGTGCTTGGAGATTGATTTTCTACTCCGAGGATATCATCATAGAGCCCTCGAGAAGGAGATTGCACTTTGGTGCATCGCCATCAAACTACTTCACTAGTATGGGAGTGTTCCGATGCAAAAGCTTTGTTCCTTTTGTGCACGCAAAGCGAGCACCCCCCCACCCACCCAAGGCTTTCTCTAAGGCTTACGATTAAGGTGGTGACCAAGGCATAGACCTTGGCATACCTTGTCATCTGAGTCACCAAAGTCACCGCTGGTGCCATTGGTTGCGCCTGAGGGAAGACCTCAATGATCAAGGAAGATAGAGATTCCCGATACTTCTCGAGAGGTCACCCATCCCAGTATTGTTCCCCCTAGAGCTCACTTAATCGTGGCAATCTCTTGCCACTAAGCTACACTCCTGGTGTGTGAAGAAGGGGAAAGACTAATGTTAACATTACCTTGAACATGTTTTGGTTCCTCAAAGCTTCATTCTTTGCTTTTAAAGCCTATGTTTGAAGCATTTTTGGGGTGATTTTTGGAGCCATTTTGGAGTACTTTCGTGCATAGGTCTCTTCACAAAGGTTCAAGAACATCAAGAAGAGTGTTCTTTGTACTTCTCTAAAAATAATTATTCACCTTTGGGGCCATGTTTTTAACCACACCCGTAAAACTATAGGTTTCTCAAAAGGTTTTCAGTTGTGGTGGGAGCAGCCACTACAAATTTATGCAGGTTTTTGAACCTAAACAATAGAGTTGATAGACACTTGCGGGTGTTCTTGGCTAGTTTTTGGGTTATGCATTCAACCTTTTGGTGCCATTTTACTAGATATATTGAGCACATATACACTATGTATGATTTTGCAGATACTGCTTATGTACGTCCATGTGGTCATTCATATAGCGGTTACGTTTTTGCATAAAGCCTTTTACATTTGATAAAGAGGGTCATGGTGAGGTTTTCTTAACTGGGAGACACCCAGATGTCAGGTGTCTTTGGTGATGTAGGTGGAAGACTTACCTAGCCTCACCATAGGAGATCAATGTTAGTTGTTCATAGGTGCTCGATAAGCCTAGTTGGCTTCTTTCGGGTAATTGATTATATGCACTAGAGTTAGTGATTCACTATGCTGCTAAACGTGTTAGTACTTGTAGTTTTATGAGATTTTGACACTAGTCACATGCTCATTTTGCAAAGGATACTCTCACAAAATTTTTTCCTAGATTTTTTGGTTTTGTCAATTATAAAGTGGTCGACTTACTCCTTGGTACACTTATTGGTGTGAGCACATTTATTCTCACATAATCATTCTGGTTGGTCATTACTGTTCATTAATTCATTTTTTTGGGAAGATTGTTGAATTCTCTCCCAAAATCTAACACTTGGTCACCCTTCTTTGAGCCTTAGAGGTGCTTGGACTCTTCTAGCTCCATTATCGTTCTATTCAGTTCTCTACCATCATGGCATTCGAGGTCTCAGGCACGTCTGGTGGATCAGGGTCTAGTGCTAATGTTTCGAGAAGGAGCTATAACTTGCAGGGCAAAGACCATTTTGAGATCCAAAAATTTGATGGCACAAACTTTGCTCTATGGAAGAATCAAATTAAAGATGTGCTGATTCAAAGGAGGCAATGGAAGCTAGTAAATGGAATCTCAAAGAAGCCTACTAACATGGATGAAGGTGATTGGAATGATTTAGATGAAATGGATAGATCTACCATTCCGTTGCACCTAGCAGATAATGTTTACTTTACAATATTAGACTATGAAAGTGTAGAGGAGATTTGGAAGAAGTTATGAAATACATATGAAAAAGAGATGGCATCAAATAAAGTGTATCTGATGAGAAATCTATATGACCTTTGCATGAAGGACACAGATAGTATTGTTGCTCATCTAAATGAGTTTGATGCTATATTTTCCCAATTAGAGGCTCAGATAATGGATATTGATAACACGGAGAAGACGATGGCTGGAATAGCTCTCTCTATTGATTGATGAACTGTACTGAAGTAAGAGCTGAATAATTTCTCTAAGTACAAAGTACCACCACATATGAGAGTATCAAGTATGTGGTAACATGGGGAAAAAACCTCTAGCCAGCACTAGAGTAAAAAGTGCCCATGTATAGGGAAAAGGTTCACATCAAAGCTACTCGAGGAAGACATAAGTGTAACAAACCCCCGTGGAGCAAATGATGTGAACACATACAGGGAGTGACAGATCAGCCCCCACAAGATAACAAGCCTAAAGCTTTGCAAAAAGCTTCAAACTTTTCCCATGGAAGAGCTTTGGTGATTATGTCTGCCACATTATCTTGTGTAGGCACATATACCAAATCAATATCTCTTGCATGAAGGCTCTCTCTCACATAGTGATAATGCACGGTGTGTGTAGAAGTGCAAGAGACACACGAGAAGCACACACAAAGAGCACAAACGCAGCAAGACACATGGAGAAGACGATGGCTGGAATAGCTCTCTTTATTGATCGATGAACTGTACTGAAGTCAGAGCTGAATAATATCCCTAAGTACAAAGTACCACCACATATGAGAGTATCAAGTATGTGGTAACATGGGGAAAAAACCTCTAGCCAGCACTAGAGTAAAAAGTGCCCATGTATAGGGAAACGGTTCACATCAAAGCTACTCGAGGAACACATAAGTGTAGCAAACCCCCCTAGAGCGAATGATGTGAACACATACAGGGAGTGACAGATCAGCCCCCACAAGGTAACAAGCCTAAAGCTTTGCGAAAAGCTTCAAACTTTTCCTGTGGAAGAGCTTTGGTGAATATGTCTGCCACATTATCTTGTGTAGGTGCATATACCAAATCAATATCTCTTGCATGAAGGCTCTCTCTCACATAGTGATAATGCACCTCAATATGTTTGATCCGTCCATGAAACACTGGGTTTCGTGCAACAGCCAAAGCACTCTGACTATCAGTGAGAATATGCATAGAAGCATCAATCTCCATGCAAAGATCCATCAATAGGCATCTCAGCCATATACACTCTACTGTCGCTGTGAAAACTGCCCTGTACTTAGCTTCACAACTTGATGTCGCCACTATAGGTTGCTTCTTACTCAACCAAGATATTCATGAGTCTCCAAGGAAAAATCAATTACTACTAGTGGACACGCGAGTATCATAACAACCAGCCCAATAACTATCTGTAAAAGCATGCAAGCATGGTTGAACATCTTTGCCATAAAAGAGACCTAAGCTCAAAGTGCCTCGGAGATATTTAAACACACGTTTCACCGCTTGCCAATGCTTAGTGCCAGGGCTTTGCATGAATCGACTCAACGGGGAAACTGCATACTGTATATCCGGCCTTGTGTTGCATGCATATATAAGACATCCCACAACTTGCTGATAAAGAGAAGTGTCAAATGCATCACTGGAATCCTCAACTGAGAACCTGAATCCTATCTCAACTGGTGTGGAAACTGGCTTACAATCCTCAAAGTCAAAACGCTGAAGTAGTTTTTCAACATACTTTGCTTGATGCATAACAATTCCCCCCTCAACGGATACAAAATGGATGCCAAGATAGTAGCTCAAAAGACCAAGATAACTGACATCAAAAGTATGTTGCAAATCAGCCATAAGAATGTCAAGTTTTGCATCAAATGACCCAGTCAAGAGTATGTCATGGACATAAAGAACAAGCACTATAAGATCAGCCCCATTTTTGCGTACATAGAGTGTGCTTTCAATCGGACTACATGTGAAGCCAAGAGCAATCAAGTGCTTATGTATTTTGTCATACTATGCACATGGAGCTTGCTTGAGACCATACGAAGCTTTATGCAAGCGACAAACCATATGCTCTTTCCTTTTCATAGCAAATCCAGGAGGTTGCTTCACATAAACCTCTTCTTGCAAATCACCATTCAAGAAGGTTGTTTTTATGTCCAACTGATGCACTTTCCAAACTCGATGGGCAGCCAATGCAACCACGGTACGAATGGTAGTCATGCGTGAAGTAGGTGCAAAAGTTTCCTCATAGTCAATACCATATTGTTGTGCATATCCTTTGGCAACCAATCTAGCTTTGTCACGATCAATGCTACCATCAGATTTTCTCTTAATCTTGTAAACCCACTTTGTACCAATGTCATTCTTTCCTTTTGGCAATTCACATAACTCCCAAGTACCATTCCTATGTATGGAATCCATTTCTGATTGCATAGCACTAATCCATTGTGGATCGTCACATGCATCTTCAAAAGAAAGTGGCTCTTGATTACATGCTATAGCAATAAGAGAATAATCCAAAAAATTACTTGATGCATGGTGAGAGCTTGATCTTGTTCTAGCAAGTAAAGGTGCACTCAATTTGCTGTCCTGCAAAGTTTGTTTCAACCACTTTGGCATAGATTGTGCACTCTTGATAGACATGCGTTCATTATGTAAAACATCTTCAATATGTACATCATGCGTGGGCTGCATTTCATGCTCAGTTTCAGCCATATTTTGACGCAAATGTTCAGCCATATGAGGCTGGAAATTTCCAACAGTTTGGACATTTTTTGACTGAAATTTTTCAGCCATGTTTGGCTGGAAATTCTCTGCATTTTCAGCCCTATTTGGTTGGAATTTTTCAGCCCTTTGAACCTCAGTTGGCTGGTCTAAATGGCCGTAGTCAAGCGCACCATTTTGGAACAAAGGTATGAGTGTATCGAACACATCTTGTGAGCTAACTGTTGGCAGTTTTTTGCATTCAAGTAGAGGGAAAACTGAATTTTCAGCAAATACCACATCTCGACTCACAATAATTGTGTTTGTCAATGGATGGTACAATCGATATCCCTTACTTTCAGCACTATAATCAACAAATATACATTTCTTTGCCTTGTCATCAAGTTTGTGACGTTGTTGTGATGGCACAAGAGCATATGCCAAACAACCAAACACACGCATATGACTAACCATAGGCTTATGACCATTCCAAGCCTCATAAGGAGTGATGAATCTCAATGCTTTTGTAGGGCAGCGATTCAACACATAATTTGCACACATGACCGCTTCCATCCAAAACTTATCAGGAAGATGCTTTCCTTTAACCATACATCGTGCCATTTCAAGTAGAGTTCTATTTTTACGCTCGGCAACACCATTTTGTTGAGGTGTATATGGCACCGTACATTGGTGTGAAATACCTCTTTCACGAAGAAAAGCATTAAACTCATGTGACATCTATTCACCACCACGATTCGTGCGTAGAGTCAAAAGCTTTTGTGAAGAAAAATTTTCAGCCATAGCTAAAAATTCTTTGAAGCAAGGATATACCCATGTATATCCTTGCTTTCATAGGATATACCCATGTATGGCGAGTAGCATCATCAATGAAGGTAACAAAATATACATGCTTCCCAAGAGATGGAGTCTTGATGGGACCACATACATCACTATGAACAAGTTGTAACTTTCTTGTAGTGTGTGTATGACCATCTTTTGGAAAAGAAGCACGATGCATTTTTCCAAGAGTGCAACCTTCACATGCATGCTTTTCAATGGACTCAAGTGTAGGCAAGCCAATAACCATGTCCTTCTTTTGCAAGTAGAGCAAACTATTGAAGTTTAAATGACCAAAACGAGCATGCCAAAGCTCCATTTCAGCCATGGAAGAAGTATGAGCAACTAAGGTATTCGAGGCAGCCCTCTTGTATGTATCCATGTGATACAAACCATTACATAATGTACCGGACATCACGATAACATCGCCATTGCTGAAATCATGAGCTATACACTTATCATCAACAAAGTGTACATGAAGTCCAGCTTTGGCAATCAACGGAACTAAAATTAAGTTCTTCTCGATACCGGGCACATACAATGCATTTTTCAAGAGAATCACACCTCCAATTGCAGCCGTAAGCTCAATTTCTCCTACTCCAATGATAGGATAAGAGGCATTGTTTGCACACACCACATGTCCTCCTTTAGGTGCATCTTTCAAAGAGGCAAAAAATCTTTTGCATGATGTTATGTGCTTTGAAGCACCAACTATCAAAGAACCAATCCGAAAGCCTCACTCACAACCATACATTTAGAATGTAAAGAAGCATCATACATGTAACAACACATGCCCAAAAACCTTGAGCCATGTTAGCTTCATCATTCTTTGCATTTGCTGAATTTTCAGCAATAGACATGCCGGATTCCTTCTTCTTTTCATTGCATTTAGCAAGCTTTCTACACTCATCAATAGTATGACCAGCCTTCTGACAATATTTGCATCTCTTCTTCTTTTGCAAATCACTATCATTAGAGGAATGAGTGGAAGAGGAAGCTTGAGGCTTTGGTTTTGATGAACCCAAAGCTTAACCATACTTGCTTTTCCCCTTTTGTGAGATAGCAAGTGCTTGCGTTCCCTCAATCAAACCACTCATATTCACTCTAGATTGCTCTTCTTGCAAAAGAAGAGACACAACCTCATCAAATGCATACATATTAGGATTTCCTTTTGCAACCAAACGAAGTGTAGTATTTGAAAAGATTCCGGTAATCCTTTCAACAATGTAGAAATGAGAGATGCATCCGGAATGATCTCATCTATGTTTGCCAATTGCTCTTTCAAGTCCTTGATGCGTGTCACATACACATCCACCAACTCATTTTCAGCCATACATACATCCTCAAGTTGCTTCCTCAAGTATGCAACACGTGCTTCATTACGCACGGCATACAAAGAAGCAAGAGTGTCCCATGTCTGTCTCGATGTAGAACATGATCGAATGTGTGGAACTATATGACGCTTCACTGAAAGCGCAATCAAAGCATGAGCTTGAGCATGTTTTCCATCCCATCTAAGCTGCTCCTGTGTAGGTGGAGAAGGAGAAACCACTGTACTCGAAGAAGAAGCTCCATCTGTGATAGTAGACTGTGAAGTAGAAGAACCTGCCAGTCTTCGATCTACATCTGCCACTATGTTCCAAAGTTATTTTGCAACAAGAACATGCTTCATCATGTAAGAACACATTGGATAGTTGGTCCCATCAAGGTTATCTTCAGCTTGAAGCATGCCAAAAGTCATTGCTGCCCGCCATTTCAGAAAGGAACAAGAATGTGACAAAAACTTTACTTCGATGAAAGCTGAAATGAGTGCTGAAATTTCAGCTCACAAACCGTCACTCTAATGGCAATTCTGACTGCACGAATGGCTTTGAAATGGGGGTAAAACCCCAGTGCACCTGATGGAAATGTTTCTGGGTTGCTGAAATTCACAGTTCTATGCTCCGAAGTCGATTTGCACTGTTAAAGTGCGCGCGCGCCGCGACACGAAAAACCACTGTTGGGTGTGTGTAGGAGTGCGAGAGACACACGAGAAGCACACACAAAGAGCACAAACACAACAAGACACATGGAGAAGACGATGGCTGGAATAGCTCTCTCTATTGATCGATGAATTGTACTGAAGTAAGAGCTGAATAATATCCCTAAGTACAAAGTACCACCACATATGAGAGTATCAAGTATGTGGTAACATGGGGAAAAAACCTCTAGCTAGCACTAGAGTAAAAAGTGCCCATGTATAGGGAAAAGATTCACATAAAAGCTACTCGAGGAACACATAAGTGTAACATGGAATGGAAAATCTTTCTCATTCTGGCTACTTACCTATGTTATCTTTCTCTGATTTTTCATTTTGTGAGCATTGTGAATATGGAAAGCAAACCAAAAATGTTCATAGGACACACATTGACTCTTCAATTCAGGCTTTAGATCTTGTTCATATATATGTGTGTGGTCATATGCCCACAAGGTCCTTAGGCGGTTCTCTTTACTTTGTCACTTTCATAGATGATGCTACTAGAAAAGCTTGGGTATATCCTATCAAATCAAAGGATGAGGTATTCCCTACTTTCAGAAAATGGCTTGCTTCAGTTAAGAGTGAGAAAGGAACTAAGTTGAAAGCTTTACATTCAAATAATGGGGGTGAGTATATCTCACATGAATATAGCCTTTTTTGCTAGTCTAGAGGAATTTGTAGAGAGTTTACACCTCCCTATACCCCAATACAGAATGGTGTAGCTGAAAGGATGAATAGAACTATTCAGGATAGAGTAGTCTCTATGCTACATCATTCACAAGGCTTTTGGACAGAAGTAGTATTGATTGAAGTTCATGTGATTAACCTTTCACCTAGTATTGACAAAGGTCTAAAAGTGGCACAAGAGTTATGGACAGGGAAGCCACCATATTATGATCATCTTTGAGTTTTTGGGTGTGAAGCATATGTTCATACACCCAAGGCTCTTAGACAAAAGATGGACCATAAGTCAAACAAATGCATTTTTCTTGGATATGGTTGAGAATGAAAATTTGGATATTGCTTATGGGATCCTAAAACATGGTCAGTGATCAAAAGTAGTGATGTCATTTTCAATGAGTCTAAGATGCATAAACAGCCCATTGAGGAGGCTAAAGTGAGAAGAGTGGTGTTTGAGGATACTAGTCCTCTAGTTATCATGCATAAAAATGTTGGACATAGGGACATTCAAGAGAATGTTGGATTAGATCAGTCTACAAATGTTCCTGTTTAGCAACCATTGAGACGCTCTACACGTGTCTCACAACCACCTGATAGATATGCTCCAAGTTTAGATTTTGTTATGCTAATAGATGTCGATGAGTCTTCTTGCTACAAAGAGGCTATGCAGGCAGAGGATCATGTCAAGTGGGAGCGTGCCATGAAGAGTGAATTGTATTCTATTCACAAGAATGGTACTTGGGATTTAGTACCTTTGCCAAAGGGCAAGAAAGCTTTACCATATAAATGGGTATATAAGCTGAAATTCAGATCAGATAGTGCTTTTCCAAAGTATAAAGCATGACTTGTTGCAAAGGGTTTTAAGCAACAACATGGTGTTGATTTCGAGGAGATCTTCTCTCCAATGGTCAAGATGACTACCCCGTGTATGTTGCTTGGATTCCTTGCAATGGAGGACTTAGAGCTAGTCCAAATGGATGTGAAAAACTACTTTCTTGATAGGAGATCTTATAGATGATATCTATATGGAACAACCACAGGGTTATGTAGTTCTTGGCAAGGAAAGTCTAGTTTGTAAACTCAAGAAGAGATTGTATGGACTTAAACAATCCCCTAGACAATGGTACCAAAAGTTTGATGCTGTTATGAAGTCTCAAGGCTATTCTCGAAGCAATGAGGATCATTGTCTCTACACAAAGAGATGCTCAGATGGTAGCTTGATATGCTTGATACTTTATGTCGATGATATGTTGATTGCTAGAAAGTCCTCTTATGACTTATCGATTCTCAAAAAGAAGTTGAGCCAAACATTTGACATGAAGGATGTTGGAGTTAGACATCTGCGGAAGCACGTGAACATCACAAGGAAGACGAAGAAGCTTGGAGCACAACACACAATACTGAATGTATTACCACTAGAATGTACAAAGATAAGTAGTCCTTTAGGGAAATAGGCATATATACAAGTCGGGGGAAAAAAACCTCCTAAAAAGGTTAAAAAGTGCCCTAGTGGTCGTAGAGTGTTCACACACATCACTACCTAAATACATCAACAAATCCCCCCTGGGAGTGATGTGGTGGAAAAGGAGCTGGAAATCATGTATAAGGAAGTGCCAAGCTATGTGGAAATCATTCCACAAAAGGAACTAAGCCCAAAGCTTTGCGAAAAGCTTCAAACTTCTCCCTAGGCAGAGCCTTCGTGAAAAGGTATGCAATGTTCTCCTGTGTGGGCACATATGCCAAGCTGATCTCCCCAGCAGAGAACCTCTCCCTAACACAACGATACTATACCTCAATGTGCTTAGTGCGAGCATTGAACATAGGTTTCCTCGCAACTACCAATGCACTCTGAGTGTTAGTAAAGATGGTGGTAGTAGAAGACTGGCCAACACCCAAATCAGCCATAAGGCATCTGAGCCACAAACACTCAACAGTCGCTGTGAAAGCTTCCCTATACTTAGCCTCACAACTGGAAGTGGCCATAGTAGGCTGCTTCTTGCTCAACCAAGATATGCATGAGCTACCAAACATGAAGCAAAAACCACTAGTGGACACACGAGTGTCATAGAAACCAGCCCAATCACTATAAAAGAAAGCATGCATATTTGGCGATAGTGATCCCTCCTTTGGATAAAACAATCCAAGTAGCTGAGTACCACTCAAGTAGCAAAAGATGTGCTTAACTACCTGCTAATGCTTGATTCTTGGGCAATGCATAAACCTACTCATCTATGAGACAACAAAACTAAATATCTGGCTGAGTAATGCATAAGTAAATCAGGCATGCAACAGCCTGCTGATAGAGAACAACATCAAATGCATCTCTAGCATCATGAAGACTGAATCGTAAACCTTTCTCCATAGGAGTGGCAATAGGCTTACAGTCTTCAAGGCCAAAATGTTGTAATAATGTGTCAATATATTTCGTTTGACACAAAGCCATTCCACCATCAACATGCATAAACTGAATGTCCATATAATGATGCAAATGTCCCAAATCAGACATCTCAAATGAGGCATTCAAATCAGCCTTAAAATCAGCAATATGTTTTTGATGAGGGCCAGTGAGCAACATGTCATCAACATACACCACAATGATGAGAAGTACATAATTAGCATGCTTAATATATAAGGTGCTCTCAAGTGGACTGTTCTCAAAACCATGTGCAATCAGATAGGCATGTATCTTTTCATACCAAGCACGTGGTGCTTGCTTTAAACCATATAATGCCTTCTTTAACCTGCACACCTAGTTTTCATGCCTTTTCTGCACAGAGCCACATGGCTAAAAAACATACACTTCTTCATGCAAGTCACCATTCAAAAATGTAGTTTTAATGTCCAACTGATGTACATTAGCTTACGCTTTAGCTTGTATGCCCACTTTGTGCCAATGGTCTTCTTGCCAGGAGGCAAGTCACATAAAGACCAAGTACCATTTTTTATTATAGCATCATATTCAGAATGCATAGCAACCATCCATTTTTTTGAATTTTGTGCTTCATCAAACGAAACATGCTCATTCTCATCACAGAGAATGCAGCCATAACATAGCAATTTGATGCAAAAGAGGCACTACGAGAGCCTGATCGAGTACGATATGACAGAGGTGCATCTAATTTGCTGTCACGCAAAGTCTACACCAGCCATTTTGGCATAGTTTTTGCCTGCTCAATATCAGCTCTCTTATGAAGAAGTGCATCATGTAAATTTGCATAAAAAATAGAATGATTTGCATCATCACATGAAACTTGCAAAGGCTGAGAAGTTGCCTCATTAGAACTAGCACTAGACTATCCACCTGTAAAAAGACGCAGCAAAGTATCATACATGTCTTTGGAGCTAACATATGTCTCCTTAGTACATGAAAGCAATGGCTGAATAACATCTTCCATAAAAACATCACAGATAACCAAAATCCATTTAGTCTGTGGATGATACAGATGATAGCCTTTACTTTTAGAACTGTACCCAACAAAAATACATTTTACTGCTTTATCATCCAATTTTCTGTGATGTTGTTTAGGCACTAATGCATATGCCAGACAACTAAAAACATGCAGATGAGCAACAGATGGCTTGCATCCATGCCAAGCCTCATACGGAGTGATAGACTGCAGTGCTTTAGTGGGACACCTGTTAAGTACATATGTTGCACACATGATAGCCTCAAGCTAGAAACTATGTGGTAAAGCCTGACTCTTGACCATAAACCTCACCATCTCCATGAGTGACCTCTTCTTTCATTCAGCTACTCCATTCTATTGAGGTGTATACGGCACTATACACTGATGTTTTATACCACGTTCAACCAAAAATGCATTAAAGTCAGAAGACATATATTCCCCCCCCCCCGGTCAGAATGGAGGGTTCCCATTTTACATGCTGAGAGATTTTCAGCCAAAACCAAAAACTGTTTGAAGCACATGAACACTTCAGACTTTGCTTTCAATGGATATACCCATGCATGCCTAGAAAAATCATCAATGAAAGTCACGAAGTAAAGATAGTTTTCAAAAGAGGGTGTCTCTATAGGACCACAAACATCACTATGTACAAGCTGCAACTTCTAAGAAGCCCAAACTGAACCATCTTTTGGAGAGGAGCAACGTTGCATTTTTCCCAAAATACAGCCTTCACAGACATGTTTTCGGAGTGACTCAAGTTTGGGCAAAGAGGACACCATTTTAGATTTTTGCAGGCATAAGAAACTAGAAAAATTTAGATGACCAAAGCATGCATGTGAAAGCTTTGCATCTGACATAGCCTGAGAATCATGTACTGCACATACCGAATCATTCATAGATCTTTCATAGACTATGAGCTTATACAATCGACGACATAAAATGCCAGAAGCAATAATCACATCGTTGTTTGACAGATCATGAACTGTACATCTGTCATTAATGAATTTCACAACCAAGCCAATCTTGACTAAAGCCAAAACTGATAATAGATTCTTCTTGATCCTTGGCACAAATAAAGCATCTGACAAAGTGAAAGAAATACCATCAGCAGTAGTCAGAATGATCTTACCAACTCCCACGATAGGATAAGAGGCATTGTTGGCACATGTGACTATATTCCCTGTAGGGGTAGGCTCGAGTGAAGAGAAGAAACTGCACTACGAGGTAATATGCTTGGTCGCCCCACTATCAAAGTACCAAACATCTAAGTCTACTGTAGACATGCACTGCTCATGAGGAGATGGATCAAAACTACAAACAATAGTAAACACCCATTCTTCTTCCTGCACAAGATTAGCAGACTCTGTTTTTGGTGTAGAGGCCTCTGAAACAAGCATTTCGGCCTCTTTCTTCTTTGCCTCTTTAGGAGCTAGTTTTGGACAGTTATTTATGATATGATCATTTCCTTTATAGTACTTGCAAACAATTTTTGCTTTTCTGATTTCTTCTCATCTTTGTCTTCCTTTTTTGAATGTGCAGCATTTGCAAATTTCTGCTTGCTAGTAGATGAGGTCCATTTACCTTTGCCCTTCTGACTAGCTAGGAAAGCTTGATCTGCAACACGCATGATGGACCTATTCTACCTAGACTGATCTTCTTGCAATAGAACAAAGACTAACTCCTCAAATGACAAAGCATTTGGATTGCCTTGCATGATCAAATGAAGAGTAGAAGAAAAACTCTGGTATGAATCAAGAAGACCATTCAGAACGGTCTGCATAAGTGAGCTATCTGGTATAACTTCATTAGCAAAAATCAATTGTTTTTTCAAATCTTTGATCTTTGTTAGAAAACTATCAATAGAATCACCTACATTCATGTGCTCACTCTCCAACTGTTTTCAGAGGTAAGCAACACGAGCCTCATTCCTAGCCTGGTACAATGTGGTAAGTGTATCCGAAGCATCTTTAGCTATTCTACAAGAGCAAATGTGAAGAATAATGGCACATTTGACAAACAAAGCTATCAATGCATGTGCCTAAGCATCTTTCCCATCCCAATGGTTTTGCTCTATAGTAGGCGCAACAGAAACTGTAGCACAAATAAGAATATGCAGAATATCATCATCTTCAACACCATCTCCATCAGCTCCAGGACCTATATTTGTAGTACCTGTATTCGCAGGTGTAACTAGACATCTTTCAACACCCTGCACAATATTCCATAGTCCTTTTGCAACCAATACATGTTGCATCATATAAGCCCATAATGGGTAGTTGGTACCATCCAACTTATCCTCAACAGCCAACATACGGAATACATCACTGCTTTTAGCCATGGTTGGTGACTAAAATACCTTGATGCGGAAAATTGATTGTATCTCAAAAAGTTGAACTGAACTGCACAGATAAATTTTGCTAAACCTGTAGCAGACTTCGAGAACCTTATACTGGCGAACCAAAATTGGTGTATACCTTTGGCACAAAAAGAAAAAATAGCCTGCATAAGTGCTACGATTCTGCATTCAAAGGCCGAAACGAGCTCAGATCGTGATTTTGGCACCACATAGCAAAGCTGTTTTGATCCCTGAAACACCTTGAGTATGCTCACTGAAATTCGTGCGATTCTGAGAGTACAAACAAAGGAGTGTTGACGATGCCCTAGATGAAGCGGCGACCTGCTCTGATACCAATTGTTGGAGTTAGACATCTGTGGAAGCACGCGAACATCACAAGGAAGAAAAAGAAGCTTGGAGCACAACACACAATATTGAATGTATTGCCACTAGAATTTACAAAGATAAGTAGCCCATTAGGGCAATAGGCATATATACAAGGGGGGGGGGAACCTCCTAAAGAGGGAAAAAAGTGCCCTCATGGTCCTAGAGTGTTCACACACATCACTACCTAAATATATCAACAAAGGATTTGGGGGATGCCAAACATATTCTTGGCATGTGCATTACTCGTGATAGGAATAAAAGATGCATATAATTGTCTCAAAGTAAGTACATATCCAAAGTACTTCACATGTTCAATATGTAGGATGGAAAGGCATTGAGTACACCTTTACTGACATATGTGAAATTGACATACGTGAAATTGAGCAAGGATGATTGCCCAAATCAGATGAGGAAAAGTAATTCATGACTGAAATTCCCTATCAGTGTGTTGTTGGTAATCTCATGTATACTATGGTAGCTACGAGAGTAGACATTGCATTTGTAGTGGGAGTTGTGAGTGGATATATGTCTAATTCTAGCAAGAAACATTGGGAAGCAATCAAGATGATTTTGAGTCATTTGAGTGGCACTAAGGACAAGTGTCTATGCTTAGGTAGAGGGAAAGCATCCATTATTGGTTACACAGATTCTGACTATGCTGGTTGTGTAGAAAATCATAAGTCTACATCAAGGTACATTTTTCATTTTGTTGGAGGTGCTATCTCTTCGAGATCTTGTTTTCAAGAAGCAGAGTATGTTGCAGCAAGTGAGGCATGTAAGGAAGCATTGTGGCTTTGTCTTCTTGCCTGTGATATGGGTTTACCTCACCATGTACCTCGTTTTCTCAGTGATAGTCAGAGTGCCATTGCTTTGGCTAAGAATCCGGTCTATCATGCGAAGAGCAAGAACATTGAGGTGAGGTATCACTTCATTAGAGATTTCTTAGACACTAAGTGCATTATTCTTGAGAAGGTTCACACTCAAGATAATATTATAGATGCTTTGACTAAAGCTCTAACACAAGATAGCTTTTGACACTATTGTCACTTGATGGGGGTTACTTGATTCATGATCTTACATAGTCACTTGTATACTGTGTAACATGCCCATCAGGATGGAGGTATAGTTTGTATACTTACACTCAGGTATTCTTTATCATTCTTTATTTTTCTCCCATAGTTACTTTGGCCATATTGGCCTTTAGTGGGAGATTGTTACCATTAGTGCCCATGTGAAAGGCCAAAAGGCCACCAGACACTTCTTTGTATATGTTCTTTAATAAAACATATAGTGTCCTGGTCAGCCATAGACTGTAAGTTCAACCGCATTTTGTAACACCTACGAAGTCTATGTTCGTGCTCCCTATGTAATATGTTTTTCTACATATTCTGTAGCCTCTGTGCAGAGTACCGTGTGTGGTGCTTGGAGCTTGGTTTTCTACTCCGAGGATATCATCGTGGAGCCCTCGAGAAGGAGAGTGGACTGTGGTGCATCACCATCGAACTACTTCACATTCTCACTACTTCTGATGGAAGTTCTTTTCCATTGTTAGATTCCTTCTATGTGCCAAAGATGAAGATGAATCTGTTATTAGTTTTAGAATTAGCAAAGATTGACTTAGTTGTCAAACTTATTGGTGACATATGTATGGTTCATGATCTATCGTATGGTGACGTTATTATTGCTTTTGACATTTTTATAGTGGGCCGTATAATTTCATTGACTATGCAAAATCTCGCAATGGTTTAGCATGTATAGTTTATGACTCTTAGGCTATCTCAGATGCAAGGTTTTGGCATGCACACTTTGGTCATTTGAATCTTTGCTAGTTTGCTATGCCTTCATAAATATGAAATGGTGCCCTCTTTTCCCAAACTTGAGGTGCCTTCTGAACAAGTCCATGAAGGCTATATTTTGGGAAAAATGAAACATTTCTCCTTCCCAAAAGATGGCTTAGTTAGAGCTTCTCATGAATTATAGCTTGTTCATAGTGATGTTTGTGGTGCTATGTAGAAACCTTCATTTGGAAACCACCTATACTTCTTGACTTTTATTGATGAATTTTCTAGGCATGCGATCAAAGGTTATAGTGATGCTGATTGGGCAAGTAGCAAAGATGATCGAAGGAGTTCATCAAGTCATGTTTTCATGATAGGTACAAAAGTGATCTCATGGAGCTCTAAGAAGCAACCCATTGTTGCTCTTTCATCCACATGCTAAGTACAAAGGTTTAGAATTAGCTAGCTATGAGCTATTAGGGCTTAATAAGCTACTTATGGACTTGGAAGTGAAACTGAAGGAGTTTCCTCCTTATGGAGATAACATTTCAAGCATTTATCTAGCTAACAATCCCATGTTTCATCAATGAGCAAGCATAGAGGTTCATTACCACTTCATTGGAGAAAAGGTAATGGCAAAAGAGCTAGATATAAGTTATGTAAACATTAAAGTGTAGGTTACACACATGATGACAAATTTTCTTGAAGGTATAAAGCTTGGAGGATTCAAGGAAGCAATCAACAAGAGAGACATAGGATGAAACAATGAAGGAAAAGGACTTGAGCTTGAGGGGGGGTGTTGGAAGTTAAGTTGCATTTCAAGCCCAAGAGTGTGAGAACATGCCCCAAGATTCAACTTCCACATCATCCACAAAGGAAGATAATTTCCACAAGTTGGAGGCATCAAATCATGTCTGTAATGGAAAGTTTTATTAGAGAAGAAATAGGTCACCTCTTGATGTGATTGGACCTCAATTTGACATGTATATGATTTTGATTGGTTGAAGAGGTTAGTATGTAATCTTGAAAACCTCTAATGAGTTGTAATGTGAATTAAGGTTGTGAAAATATGTGCCCAAGCTGGATACTTGATTAAGCACACATACTACTAGCTATTCTCTTTATATTTTGCAGAGATTTCACTTTTACATACTCTATCTCTCTAGATGATTGTCGCATACCCCATGATCTTGTAATTGTTGTTTCTCCTTCATTCCAAATCCATTTGTAGTGATTTTTGTCTTGTTGGAAAGCTTATAAATTTTATTTTGAGTGGTGTAAGTCTTGAGCTCAGTGCATACACAAGTTTAGAGAATGCCCAGAATAGTGTTTGTATAGTTAACTAATAATTTGTGAAGAGATCAAGTTATATGATTTGTTGTAGCTAGTTGAGCCATCATCCAGTGTCAAAATGGAGTGATTTTACTCTCATTCGAAATCTTTGTAAGTTTATGCTTGCAAAGTTTCATGTTCATTCTTTGCATGCCCAGAGAAACCTATAAAACACAGAGCCTATGTCTGAAAAATTTCAAGATCCTAGGAGGGCTCATTAGCTTTTGTTGTGCACATAGGAGTGTTTATCCTCAAGCACTTACTATATTATGAGGCTAGATACATTCTTTCTTATTCATGGTCCAAATGTTTTACTTTTCTTGGGTTTCAAGTTCCTTGACTTCATATACTACGAATGCACCCTTCATGTAAGGATTTTTGTTTGGAACCTCCAAAAGGCTTCTTTCTTAGCCTTATTCATAAATAAGTCTATGATCATATTATCCTGGGGTATTTTCGATCTAGCATACAATGTTCTTAAAATTGATTTTCCTCTTGGAGTTCTAGGTTCTTCATTAGGATCCTCTTGCTTGGGTTCTCTTACTTAAAATTCAGGAAGGATTCTTCCGAAGTCATCGGTCCTATCCGAAAAGCTACTTATCAAATACATGGTTCCTTGCTTTTCCAAGTATGATCCCTCTTCAAATTAGAAGAGAGGATGATAAGGATGTTCAGGGTTTCTAAGTTGGATAACTTATCTTATTAGACAATTCTCATAGATGTGAGCACTTAATGGGTTGGTATGAATATATTCCAATTGAGTCTTGTGAGACCCTTGTAGATTTTTTATGGGCACTAACCTCAAACTAGTTGTAGGTCTCTCCATGCTATACAAAACATCTCACTCACATGTTTTTGATATCAGATTAGAGGGATGAGTACCTAATTTGCTTAGACGATGGTTTGGCCATGCGATTAACACTAGCCTCAGAAGACCTTAAGCTTTGTCGCTTCACCTTGCCAAGTTACTTTCCTCATCCAAAGTTCATGAAACTATTAATACTTGAACTTGATGGTACTTATGATACCTTGCACTTTATCATTCCTATCGCAAACGTAATTGCTAAGTCTTTAGGCTAGGCTAGGATTGACCAAGGGGTGTTGGTATTTTTTAACCTCTATCCAAGTGCTCTACGATGTTCTCCAAAGCTCAAGATGTTGTCCACGGCCTTTGTTAATGTTGATGCATCGTTACATAATGCATTGGGGGCACTTGCATGCCTTGGATCCTTGATAGACCCTCAAAAATCACCAAGCATCAAATTTGGCCCAAAAAATGACTTAAACGATTTTGGCTAATTGTTTGTCTCTCACGATAGACTATCTTGTTGTGATAGACGAGGTCTCTCATGATAGAGCCATATTCCATGATAGAGGGTGTCTTTTGCAATAGAGTGAGCCTATTGAGTTTTTCGTATGTCATGACAGAGTGGTCTATAATGATATATGGTACCTATTGTGAATCTAGTTTTTTAGGTTAGAGTGGCCTATTATATAGATGATAGTCCATTTGGGTGCTTTGCCACAATAAAAAGGGTCTATCATGATAGAGTGGTCTATCATGAAAAAGCAATACGTCACAATAGACGGTGTATGTGGTGATAGATGGGGGCTTTGTCAGATTGTTCTGTTGCAATAGATAGGCCTTTATCCCAATAGATGGGATTTGTCACAACAAAGGGTCTTTGTCAAGGCCTTTGGTCTATTGCAATAGATAGTGGCTATCTCAACAGACAATGTCTATCGTGGGGTCAGTTTATCACGATAGACTAGGCCTATCATGATAGGCTAGTCTATCATGATAGATCTAGTCTATAGTGGGATTTACTATCAGAATAGAGTAAGATACACAAGGCTTTTTTTATGTACCTAGAGCTCTCAAAAGGCACTAGGGAGGCCTATCGTCTAGTGTTGATGCAACTTTCAATCGATCACAATAGACCGAATGTGTCTCAGGACCTATGTAGAGGTCTATCTACCTGTGTGACCTTCTTGAGCTAATGATGAGTCAAATTTGCAAGAAAATAAGAAATATACACAAAACATGCAAGCTCTTTTGCTCTCTCTCTCTCTCACACACACACAGGCACACACACACACACGCACACACACATACAAAAAAATGAGAAATGAATGGGGGAATGTGGGTATATGGTCTCCGAGGTGAAATTTTGACAAAGAAGGAGATGGCATAGCAAGGTGAAGGGGGTTAAATGGAGGTAGGAATGAGAAAGACAATGGAAAAATTTACAAAAAACCTACCTTCTAATGATTCTAAGGTCTCTTCTCTATACTCTTACCATGATGCGCTCCTCCTTCGAGTAGCTGTCCTCGAAAGCTAAGTGTCTCTTGTATAACAATGGTGAGTACCTATGTCAATGAAGATCCACCTCAAAGTTATTATCCCATGGAGAAAAGAGGGTGATATGAAGATCATGAGAAAGCGATGTATACAAATGTGAAGGTGAGAAGCACACACGGTGCTAGCACATACACACACACATACAAGGAAGAGGAGGTAGAGTGGAACAATGGAAGCTTCTATTAATCCAAAAGATTACAATGAGCTCTTCTTATCTTTGCAGTCTCCCAAAAGCTATTCAAACCCTTGAAAATGAGCCTAAAAGCTTTACTTATAGTTTTTAGTTTAGTTTTGAATGATTTCTGCCCTAGCATCTAGCACAAACAAAAATTAACCTTTAGGACTAATTTTTGTCTCAAGATTTGAAATTTGATACATACATTCTACCTAAGCTTCTCAAGATCAAGGAATCCTTGGCTTGGATAAAATGGATCTACTACTTATGGGATGAGTTTCCTTACAATAGTTTGGTGATAAAAATCATTCTTTTGAATGATCACATATCTTTTGTTCGACATGAACTTGTCGAACTCTCTTCTACATTCGCCAAGAATGTTTTAGCATCCATACAAAGAGTAGGCCACCACATACCAGCAAAGATAAGCATCTTGACACCTCAATCTCCATCTTGATACTTCAATCTAGAGAGATATGAACTCCAATGACCGGTGTGTGTTTTTACAAGAAAGGGAACTAATCATCCTCATGAATAGACAAGTGGACAAAATTGTCCTTGCACTTCTTGTACAATTTACTGCCAACTATATTCTTTGCTTTATCCACCAAAAGTTTCTATGGTGGAGTGATCATATCAATTGGAAAAGTTTCACGTTTAAGGAATTCCATTATGCACGTGCTTTGATTGTAGTCTACTGATTGGTAATGCACTCTAACAAATTCCATTAGTTGGTTACATCGGTTGGTTCCTTGGGACCTATCGATGAGTTGGTCCATATGTCACTACAAGTATCACAAATTCTATCCTCCTAGCACTATCTCTAAGTAAATATGATACTCTTACTAGAGGTCGTCATTTAATCCATATGGCCCGGGGGACTGATTTTCAAGGATTCTTTAAATGTGAACAATGCTTACATGTGTGTTACCTTATTCCACTACTACCTCAAAAGTCATACTTCATGAAGAGTAAAAACCATCTCACCAATCTGCCTATACTGCATGGCTTATTGAAGAGGTAAAGAATTGCTCCACGGTCAATAAGAATTTTAAATTTATTGGCCATTAGATATGCTTATAATTTCTTAATGGCATAGACCAACCCAAAGGCCTTCTGGTTTTGTAGCAGTATACTGCTACTCATCACTGTTGAGTTATGAGAAGGCATATGCAATACAAAAATTTAAATTTCTTGCATCTAGTAACTGAGCAAGAAAGGCTTTTAGGATAGGTGTTAATTCCAGACATTTATTACGTTCCAGAAAGGGTTTTTGACAATAATTCATCCATTGAAAGTTGGTAGGCAAACATGCAATGGCTTTTCTATGAAAGCGTTTACTTGTACAAATCTTCTATAGTAGCTAGAATGACACTAAAGGCTTGTACCTCTTTTGCATTTGTTGGTCTTGTATAAATCGACTACTTTTAGATAAGTGATCAGACAAAGCATTTTGTACATTTCAAAAAGGTTTCTTCACACTCATTTGTCCACTCAAATCTAGTGAGCAACCCATACAATGGCTTTTCTATGAAAGTGTACATTTGTATAAATCTTCTATAGTAGCCATAATGTATCTCCTTTACATTGGTTGGTATTGGTCATTCAGAGCACATGCATAGTTCATCTACATACGCCTCAAGGCATTTATGTAAGAATTCTTTGAACACGTGATACATAAGATGTTGAAAAGTTACTACACCATCTGTGAGCTCAATTGACATCATTCAAAAGGCATAAGTCTCCAATCTTTGGAAAACATTGTCTTGTGCTGATCTTCTCATAGATGTGAGCACCTAATCGGTTGGTATGGATATATTCCAATTGATTCTTGCGAGAATCATTCTGGAGTTTTTACTTGCACTAACCTCAAATTAGTTGTAGGTCTCTCCATGCTATACAAAACATCTCGCTCACATGTTTTTGAGATCAGATTAGAGGGATGAGTACCTAATTGCTTAGAACATGATTTGGTTGTGCATTGAAACTATGCTCAGAAGACCTTAAGCTTTGTTGCTCAACCTTGCCAAGCCATTTTCCTCATCCAAAGTTCATGAACTATCCAACCCTTTTTCTTAGACCATTGTTTACACACACATAACTTCCTTAATTCTCAGTCACTTGTACTTTTTTGAATATGAATTATCTCATTCTTATCTATGTATACGGATGTGAAAAGTAACTTGCATGAGTTGGCTTTTTTGTTCAATCATTTGTTTACATTTTGTCCTTTAGGTTTTTGTATTTGAAATGTGCTATTGATACTTGAACTTGAGGGTGCTTATGATACCTTGCACTTTATCGTTCATATTGCAAATGTAATTGCTAACCCTAGACCTAAGTCTTTATCCTAGGCTAGAAATCTGGATAAATCTTCTATAATAGCCATGGTGACCCATAAAGGCTTGTACCTCTTTTACATTGCTTGGTATTGTTCATTCCGTGTACATGCATAGTTCATCTGCATAGACCTCAAGGCATTTCTGTAAGAATTCTTTGACCACGTGATACATAAGATGCTGAAAGGTTGCTAGATCATTTGCGAGCTCGAATGACATCACTCGAAAGGCATAAGTCTCCACGAAGAACACTATCTTGTGTTGATCTTTGGGTGCTACAATCATTTTAGTATAGCCCTAAAATCCATGAGAGAATTTATAGACCTCCTTTCCAGCCACACACTTTAGTAAGTGATGTATAATTGGCAAGGGATAGCTTTCTTGGACTATGCAAGCATTAACTTTCTTAGGTTGATGCATTGAATTACATGTAATTATAGGTGTATGGTCCTTGTTTTGAGGGTTTGGCATCTGATGCTATTGGTATGCAACATTAATAGAACTTTGATTCTAATCCCTTCAAGTCTTTATAATTCTAGGTGAAGACATCTCGATATTCTCTCAATACTTATATGACACCATCTTCCTCATCTTGAGAAAAAGCATTGGCTACATATGCGAAATTCCT
Organism: Ceratopteris richardii; assembly: GCA_020310875.1. Lineage (NCBI taxonomy): Eukaryota > Viridiplantae > Streptophyta > Polypodiopsida > Polypodiales > Pteridaceae > Ceratopteris > Ceratopteris richardii. The sequence goes on along the minus strand of CM035424.1, from coordinate 80,597,639 downwards.
TCCCATCTTCTATCATGATTATTTGTTTCTTAGTATCGTCCTTTCTTGGATAGGCCTCACCATGTATGACTTCTTGGTCTGGCTATTACAACCTTCCACTCTTCTACTTCTTAAAAGTTCTCACATTTCGAATTGAGTCTTTTGGCTTTTTAATTAATGCGCCTATGTCTTGAATGTACTATTCTTCAATCCCGTAGGGTCCTACTAAGACTACGTTTTCACACCCATCCTGTTTCCGATACTTTGCTTTGTTTGTTTTGAGCCTCATACTGTTTTGTATCTTCTTTGTTTTCTTCCTAAATTTCTTAAGACCATATGTTTGCTTGCATTCTAGTTCAAGCGACTCTAAGGTAGGTACCATGAACATGTCATATCTCTCCTTGTCTCACAACATAGGGTTAGTTGTTTCTCAATTACTCCTACTTCCATGGCGCCCAAAATATTTTCCCCCCAAAAGGAATCAAATTTCTCTTCTTTCAAGTTTTAAGTAGGTATATATTTACGATACTCAACATGCTTATCATGAATTGTTTTAGAATTGACCTCATCAGCTCAATACATCCAAAGGTGGATGGGCATGAGTCCATGAGGGTTGGCACTTTTAGATTCATTCACGTAGTGTACCCTTGATTCTATAAGTAAATAGCCTCTCCTCCCCAATCGCAAACTACTTTGAGTTGGCTCAAGAAGGGTCTTCCCAAAAGCATTTTGTAATTGTTATCCTGATCCAAATTGCAAATGGCTAGTATGTGTTCAAAGTCCATTCCACATCCTCAATATAACCACCTCAAGGAGGCCTATTGTTCCTTGCTTGTGGCCATCTTGCAACTGCAATCACATTCAGATGGGTCAAAAGGTTGGTTTGCCCAAGTTCTCCCAAAATTTCTTAGTGGCAAATGCTACACTAGTGGAAGATTCTACTATAGCCTAGGAAGTAACACCATTAAAGCTGATGGGTAAGAGTGTAATCCCTCACTCACCTTTGGTTTAGTCTCCCATTGTATCAATTGGTACTTGATGGGTATTGTGGGTGGGCTTCTTTTCTTGAGTCAATTGTTGAGCCATCTCTTCCCAACAAGTGGAGTTTCACCTTAAGCAATCCCTTCAAGGTTACTGTGCATTGGATTTTAGTTTCTTTGAACTTTTCTATCAAAATAGTGTCAGTTTCCAGTCATTATGCAATCATTGAAGTATTAAATCCATGATTTTTTGACATTTTGATGTTTTTTCATATGTGCCTATGTACCTTGTTAAGGACTATAGACTTGAGGTGATGCCACTCAAAGCATTCTAATCCATGTCCTCGTCTCTATGCCCATTCACTTCTATAATTGTACTTTCAAAATTAAAGTGTGAAGAAATAGACGCTTGTCAAATCTCCATCAAAATTTGCTCAATCTAGAGTCTCACAGAACATGAATTCTCTGCTGGATGCTAACATTTCCGAGAACAAAATTATCGAGGTCATTGATGCTCTTCCCAATGGAAAAAGTCCGGGTCCTGATGGCCTCACCAATAAGTTTTTCAAGTCCTTCAAGCACGTGGTGGCCACCTCGTTGCGTCTGGTGTGGCAAGAGGCTCTCTCCTTCGGTGCCCTCCTTGAGTGTCTTAATAATGGTGTCAATCAAGTTAATTCACAAAAGGGGAGATAAGAACAAAATTGAAAACTCGCGGCCGATTACCATGCTCCAAACTGGATACAAGGTAATTGCCAAAGTTATTGCCAACAGAATCTCTTATCATTTAAAGTCATGGCTTTGTGAAGACCAGAAAGGTTTTATCAAAGGTAGATCTATACTTGAAGCAATTGTGGATATTTTGGAAGGCCTTGCGTCTGCTGAGGAGTCTGCACAAGATCTGGTATTCATTAAGATCTACTTCGACAAAGCGTATGACAAATTGGAATGGGACTTTATTCTTCAATCACTAAAAGACCTTGGATGCAGCCAAAAGTTCACGAAGATGGTTTCCACTCTTCTCGAAAATGCTTCGACGAGAATAAATATCAACGTTAAGCTCTTTGAGCCCAGACATTTAAAAAGATATATCAGGCAAGGTTGCCCACTGGTTCCACTACTCTTCGCTATCACCTCGGATGGCCTCAATCGCCTGTTAAAGCATCACATGGACGCTGGCAATCTCAAGGGTCTTTCCCTACCTCTTGATCATGGCCAAATGATTGCAAGACTCTTTGCCAATGACATGAATGCCTTTTGTACATAACGATATGAACAACATTGAGGTGTTCTCGAGTTCCCTCAACACCTTTTGTGTGGCGTCAGGTTCAAAAATCAACAATGCTAAAACTGCTTTCAGAGAAATTCATGGACCTCCACCCCAATTGTTGTTAGATCAAGGGTGCCAAGTTATCCCTAGAGTTCAACTCTTCCATCTCCTCGGAATTTTAATGGGCTTCGACATCGCAATGGACCAATGGTGGAACTGGGTGCTATCCAAATTGGATAGCAAACTAAATCATTGGAAATGTATGCAAGTTAACTTGGTAGGGCGTGCAATGGTTGTTAACATATTTATGTTTTCTACGACTAGTTACTTTATCTCGTGTTGGAGGCCTAAGGAGAAAGAGTTGGCCAAAGTGGAAAGAATTTGCAGAAACTTCCTATGGACAGGGGACCCCAACAGGAGGGGGATTCCCAAAATCAAATGGGAAACTTACATTAGCTCGAAAGACTTGGGGGGCTTGGGTACTTTGGATATCATTGGGTTGGATGACAAGTTGGCAGCAAAGTGGTTTATCAAGGCTTGGAGCAATACTGAGTCCTCTTGGGCTGAATTGATCTTCAGAAACATGAAAGACCTTACCTTAGTTGGCCATCCTGGTTGGAAGGACATAGGGATCCTCATGCTTTTGTTCCCCCTCTACCCGGTGTCCCCTAAAGGCTCTAGCCTCGTGTGTTCCTTATGGAAGAGTTAAAACAAGGTAAAGCAATTCATCAGAATCAGTGATGAGTGGAAGTGGGCGGCTGGGATAAGATAAAATGACTCTATCTGGTCCCCAATCATTGGCATTAGGGGGTGGAGTCTTGGAACCTCCAAACTGCTAAGCGGCTTTGGAACAAGGGGTTCAAAGAGTGGAAACAGCTCTGGAAACAAGAGACCGGCCAGTGGATCAGGTTTGAAGACTTAGACCTGAGACATAGAGTTACCCTCGAGGAATGGACTCTTCTTCAAGGCAGGTGTTTAGCGTGGGACCGTGCAACTACCCACCTTCTCTGCGGACAGGATCTTCCTTGCCTGGAGGGCCTCAAATGGATCAATGGTAAGAAACTATTCAGAATCCCCAACTTCAAAGAGAACTTAGATGTTCATCACACTCTTAACAAGATGTGGTGCCTTTCTTGGACCAAACTTCGATGGGAACTAAAGTTCATGTCTATTTGGCACCCCCTAATTGAGATCAAAAAGTCCGTTCTCATGTGGCAGATCTTGCATAAGGGTATCTGGTCCAATGCAAAGGCTAATAAAATTTGTGGTGTTCCTCCATGGTGCAAGCGTTGCCATCGATACATTGAAGATTTAGTTCACCTTTTCTTCGATTGTCCCAAGTACCGTGTTATTTGGCATCACGTGACGAGGGTATTGAAACTCACGAACCAAATCAATTGGCAATAGGCGCTGTTGGGTGAGGCGGTTGGTTGCTCATCAAGGCTGTGGAATGCCATAAGGGGTGAGACTCTTTGGAAGATTTGGAGGGAGCGATGTGGTATCAATTTTGGCCAAACTCCGAAGGAATGGTCGATTGAGAAATCCTTGTTTCTTGTAGGTAAAAGAATCTCCCGAGATAAGAGATCTCCACCCTTTAGACATCACTGTATTTATCTCCTCGAAAGTAACAAGCTGAAACCGAAATGGGTCCCACATGAGGGAGATGATAGATTTGTCCACCTCATTTGTAATACCCTCTAGCTTGCTATACTCCTTCCCTACATTGTGGGATTTGAGGGTTCCATGGGCATTAGTCCCAGTAGCTTGTGACTTTTCTTCTTTATTTTAATTAGAGTTTGGGAGAATAGGCCAAGGCCGAAGTTCCTTAAAAAAATCTCCATCATAATAATAATAATAATAATAAACTCAGTCTAATTGAGGGAAAAGAATAGGCTCCAAAATGCTCAGAGCTCCCAGCCTTCCATGTGAGGGCCGAAGCCTCCAGAGTCCACGGCTCAGCGGTTGGAAGCTCACCAATGACCATCGTCTTTCTGCTAGCTCTCTGACGTAGCTAATCTATGCGCCTGATCGGGACCATAAAACAGCGATTCCCCGTAAGATGTTGATGTGATCTGATGCCAGGAAAAAGGAGAGAGAGAGAGAACCTAGCAGTCCTATCGGCATGCCTACTTCATGGAGTTTTTCGTGCAGAGTATGCGATTCCCTACCCGTGAAGAATGATGGGGATTCAGGAAATTCTCCTGTTTTTTCCATCACCCTAAAATTCAGCGTAGACTTTCCGTGATGACAGCATAAGCTTCTCTCACTGTATGACCAAAGCGAGCTCCAGATGACAGTAAAATAACTCGCACAAGTAGGTACGTTTCGTTCTGTACATTGCGACTTCCTCCTTGCACTCTGGAATCTCCTCCTTGCACTCAGAAATTCCTCCTTGCACTCTGGAATTTTCTCGGCTGTGCGTTTCAGTCTATTTTCGGATGCACTAACTTCGCTGTCGATGCCGGAGCAGCTCTAAGTTGTGACGCCATTGACGTGTTCGAAGATAAACGAAAGTCCTTCTACCTCGGCAGTCATGAGCTTGTGCTGAGCGTTCCCTACGACTTCCAGATGGCTGTATCCTATGATATGTCTGCAATGCACTTGCCAAACACAGAAAACCGCTTCCATCATATACATAAACATCATTTGCTGATAAAATTGCTGCACTTGCCAAACATAGAAAACCGCTTCAATCAGATACATAAACATCATTTGCTGATGAAATTTTAGGCGCACCTCATTGTCTCAAATCTACTCATAAGTTTCTCTGCTTCTGCTCATTGTGTGCTCACTCAGTTTGGTATGCGAACCTGGTGGAGTGAGATGTGTGAAAATCGAGTGCAAACCAGCTCTAAGTTGTGACGCCATTGACGCTTTCGAAGATAAAAGGAAAGTCCTTCTACCTCGGCAGTCATGAACTTGTGCTGAGCATTCCCTACGACTTCCAGATGGCTGTATCCTATGAGATGTCTGCAATGCACTTGCCAAACACAGAAAACCGCTTCCACATACTTGCCAAACACAGAAAACCGCTTCCATCATATACATAAACATCATTTGCTGATGAAATTGTTGCACTTGCCAAACACAGAAAACCGCATCAATCATATACATAAACATCATTTGCTGATGGAATTGTAGGCGCATCTTATTGTCTCAAATCTACTCAGAAGTTTCTTTGCTTCTGCTCATTGTATGCTCACACAGTTTGGTATGAGAACCTGGTGGAGTGAGATGTGTGAAACTCGAGTGCAAAGAAAGGATATGCAGCATCTCATTGTCTCAAATCCTGCTCCAACACTGTCAATGGGCGCCTTTCCGGATGTACAAATCAAGAAAATCATGCTGCTTCGACACTCAAGGTAATAATCTACGGTGCATATCGTGTGAAAAGTAAACAATGTGTTGAAAGCAAGGTATAATCTACAGTGCATATGATCTGAAAAGTAAACAATGTTTGCCATCGTCGAGCCTACAGTGCGTGAAGGACATCGTCGAGCCTACCCTGTATACCATTCTACCCAGCTTGGTGGAAGTAGAGGTATTCAAAGGGGTGATCCAAATGGTGGAATTGGTGGTCTGAGGCATATCACCTTTGTACCAGTCAATGTTAATAGGGTTTATCAATGAAGGCTAATCTCTAGGCCCTACATACATACATGCACGCAAATATGCATACATGTGTACAAATATATAAATACATGCATAAATACACATACATGCATGCATACATATGCACATACATATATGAACGCATTATTACATACATGTATGCAAATGCATATATCAAACACACACACACACATACACACACACACACACATACATATATATATATATATATATATATATATATATATATATATATATATATATATATATATATATATATATATATATATAGAGAGAGAGAGAGAGAGAGAGAGAGAGAGAGAGAGATATACACATTCATGCATACATACAAACATAAATATGTATATACATACATACATACATATACATATGTATATACACACACACATAGGGAATATATACATACATATATACATATGCATATATGTATCCATGCATTTATAACTATAGGCATGGTGGATTCTAGAACCATGAGTGAGGGCTCATCTGTCATCTTGGTTGTTGCTCCTATATTAGAGATTCTAAAGTGTTTTAATTGAAAAGCAAAAATCAATGATGAAAGGTGAAAAGTGCTTGAGAGAAGAAGAATGGATGCAATGTGTAGCTCCGAGTGATGAGGTTTGATTCAACATACTAGTACAAAATCAGCCTATTATCACTTGGAGAATTTGATTCATTTTATAGGCTCATTCTTAGTGCAATTGTCACTCTAGCACAATGGTGAGTACCAACGTGAGGAGCTTCATCTCATAAATGTCAATCCGCGGAGACGTGAGGACTGGTATGAAGACCAAGAGCAAGTGATGGCACAAGTGCGTGAGTGGAAGCACACAAGCATGCACACACATACACACACACACGCAGAAAGTAAGAGCAAAGAGTGGAACAATGGAAGGACTTCAATTACACAAGAGTTCTCTTAGAAAAGCTCAAATCTACAACAAGCTCACCTCAAAAATGAGCTCTCCAGCCCTTTTTACAGTTTTTTGAGTGTTTTTGGTCTTGTCCAGACCTAGTGTCTGGCCTAGTTAAATTCCAAGGCTTATTTGGGGACTCAAACGGAATCTAAAAATTATGAAAATTGGTAGGATAGTACTTCTAATACTCATCAAGCTTGAGGACTCCTTGGCTTGAATAAAATGGAGTTATAAAAATAGAATTGATATTTACAATGATTTTTAGTGAAGAAAATCACTATTTTTATAGGGAATTTGTCTGAAAATTTGGCATGTGCTTCTTGGAGCTCCCTACATGCTCCTTCTTCTTGTGTGTCCACTTCATTGATGCGCTTCGCTGCTTGTGTGTGACCTTGTCTGTCAAGACTCCCCTCCCTCTAGAGTCTGTCATCCTAGATAGACCCTTGTTGTAGTGGTTGTTCCATGTAGTGTGTGGAGAGATAGTGTCCATCATGTATCCACAAGAGTGGTCCATCTTCCAATTGTAGTTTGGGTAGTTCTTTGATTCGTCATTTTGTCATTGCTACCTTTGTATGGACTTCTTCCTTGTATTCCAGCTTAATGGTATCTTTGTGAGCTTACAAAAATTCTTCCAAAGATGGTTGTCCTCGTTTTCATGCCAAGTACTTGGAACCCATAATGGATGATGGGTAAGTGCATTAGTGCATGGGTTGGAAGAAGAATGTGCCTTGTGCATGACCTTGTAATGTAGCCCTATGCATGTATACTTGGGAAATGCATTGGAAGAAGTATGGTGCAAGAGTTGGATCTTGAGCCAAGTGCTCAAGGGTATGTCGACGAAGAGGTTTCCTAATCTATCATGGTTATAGTATTGTTGAAGCATGCACATCTTACCATGTTGAAAGGTCCGTCGATCTTCATCTCTTTGTGTTGTACTCCATCATGATGATTGACCATCAGCTTGTCTTCCATTGTTGATGGATGTCCTTGTTGACGGTTTACATTAGGGATTCTTCAAACACACAATCCCATTCTTTAGCTCGTCTTCTTCCTCTCGTTTTTTTTGAGTGGAACAATGTCATAGAACAAGAAGAAAGATGTTAGTATCAATCAAATATTTTACATATGTCAAGTGTATTGCATGTGCCTGGGATTCTCAATCGTGTCTATGCATGCCGTGTAATGTGGCCCTATATTAATGCACACTTTGGAAATGCATGACTTGAATGGTGCAAAAGACAAGATTATGCCAAAGGTACATGATTGTTGTTCGTCGAGGCTTTTGATGTTACTTGTAGACTTGATGCAATCTTTGTTTGGAGGTGTCGATTGAATCTTGAAATGATCTAATCCTCCTTATAGGGAGATCACTTCTGGCCCTGTGGAGATCACTTCTGGCCCCTTCATCGTTGGATGGTTTCAAAAATTTGACATCCAGTGTGATCGACTCTTTGGTGGTGTAGAAGTTGCAGGTACTTTTGGCTTCCAAACGCATATCCTTGGTGATTATCTTTTTATTTTTCCCGAAGAGTTGAGTTTATCTTCCTTTGGTATCTGTGCTCGGTTCTGACCCTTGTCTCTCCTTGGCTTCTTAGGTGAAACTTTTCTAGTGAGGGAGATCAGTGGTATTTGTGCATGTAGGAGTGCCTTGGGTACCCAAATGTGTAATTGTCCTTGTTGAGCTACAACTAATTTCTTAGGTACCCAAATTTTTATGTTATTATGGTCGGCCTTCATCGATTGCTTCGGTATCCAAGTCGGTCGGAGACCTTGGGATTGAGCTTGTCCTTGTTTCTTGGTGCTTCTTTTAGCATGGTTAGCTAGCTTCGATGGGAATGGTTGTGGCACAACTGGTGGTTGTTCTCCTTTTCGTACCCATATCTACTTCATGCCCGGAGCTTCTTTCTTCTTGAATTCTGTTTGTCTAGTTGATATAGCAGATGTCTTTTTTGCTTGCCTCTTTGGTCGAGTTACGCTTGCAGGAGTCTATGAAGAAGAAGAGTGGGTTGCTGGCCTTTGAGCTTTTGCTCCCATGACTGAATCCTTTTGCTTCCTAGGGTTATTAACACACACAACATTTTCTTTGCAGAGATTAGTTTCGCAAAAACAAGGAGAATGTGTGACCTCTGGATTTGTGAGCATGAAATTGTCTAATTCTAATGTAATACATTGTTCATGTGCCCAAACTTGAAGAATTTGACTTCTTAGGTTCAAGTTGACTCCATGGTCATAAATCCAATCTTGACCCAAGACAAGTGGCTCCATAAGGTCCTCATCATGACGCACTAGCATTTTGACTCTCATTGGAACATCTTGAAGGTAGATGGGAAGCTCTACCTCGCCCAAACAAGGAGTTTCTACACCTTTCAATCCTATGAGATATGCTTCAATGGAATTGATGTTCAATTGTAGATCTTGGCAGTATGAAAGTCTAACTGCACTAGTTGCTGCACCTAAGTCAATCAATGCTCTCACAATCCTTACACTCTTCCCTTGTCCTACTGCTATGTTCACAAATGGACGTCGGTCAATTTTGAGAAGCCTTTGCACTTGATATTTGATACATGGACATGTGGTATCTTGGGTGTTGGAATACAAGTCAGATGAAGAGCATACTAGCGCAACGGAGGAGTCATGCACAATACGGCAACAAGGCCCAATCATTTTTCCATGGACCATTTACAACTCAAGTGATTTTAATCACTACACAAACATTGTAAATTCCGTTTTTGGTAGAATAGACTCCATTTTGTGCAAGCCGAGGAGTCCTCGAGCTTGAGGAGTATTAGAACTAGCTACATATCAATTTTCATAATTTTTAGACTCTGTTTGAGCCCTCAAATAGGCTCTAGAACCTAATTTTTAACTAGGCCGGACACTAGGTCTGGACAAGACCAAAGCTAGTTAGAAAACTATAAAAAGAGCTACAGAGCTCATTTTTGGGGTTAGATTGTTTGTGAATTGAGCTTATGTAAGAGACTTTTTTACTAATGCAAAGAACTCCATTGTTCCTCTCCTTGTTCTTGCCTTGTGTGCGCGTGTGTGTGTATGTGTGTGCATGCTTGTGTGCTTCTCACTCACACACTTGTGCCTTCACTTGCTCATAGTCTTCATACTAGTCCTCACGTCTCCACAGATTGACAATTATGAGGTGAATCTTCTCACGTTGGTACTCACCATTGTGCTAGAGTGACACCAAATTTGGCGCCGTTGCCGGGGAGAGAGCTTCGAGGACGAGCGTGTGATGGTAAGACGTCGAGTTGAGACATTGGAGTTATAGGTAATATCCTTCCTTCTCTTTATTTCTCTTCATTTTTTCCTTACTTTCGCATCACCATCATCACTATCATCATCCCCACCATCTCCCACCTCCATCTCCATCTCCACAAAAAATTTCAGTTTTTTTTTTGTCATATTACACTCCCCACCTCATTTCCCTCATTTCATTGTGAGAGAGAGCGAGAGAGAGCTTGCATGCTATCTGTTTTTGGTGTGTTTTTGAGCTTTTGTTGCAGGAACTAGCTGTACCACCTTCTCCAGTAGTGTGCGCAGGTACGACAGACTCTGCACAGGTCCCGGGACGACGACTTCTGTCTGTCGCGACAGACAGAAAAACTTAATATTTTGTGAATGCGTGTTTGGCACGGTAACCTACACCATTAGAGCACTCCAAATCACTAGAAGTTTCTCAAAAATTTGCGTTTTTTCAGTCTATCGCGACAGACACCGTCTATCACGACAGACAGAGATCCACGATAGACCCCGTCTATCGCGATAGACACCAGTCTATCGTGACAGACCAAAATTCCACGACAGATCCAATCTATCGCGACAGACACCGTCTATCGTGACAGACCAAATCACGACAGACGACAGACACCGTCTATCGTGACAGACACCGTCTATCGCGACAGACAGAGACCCACGATAGACCCCGTTTATCACGACAGACCAAAATTCCACGACAGATCTAGTCTATCGCGATAGACCAAATCACGACAGACGACAGACAACGTCTATCGCGACAGATACCGTCTATCGCGACAGACCAAATCACGACAGACGACAGACAGCGTCTATCGCGACAGACCACTCTATCGCGACAGACACCGTCTATCGCGACAGACCACTCTATCGCGACAGACACCGTCTATCGTGACAGACCACTCTATTGCGACAGACACCGTCTATCGCGACAGACCACTCTATCGCGACAGACACCGTCTATCGCGACAGACAGCCCCCCATGATAGTTTGTGTCTATCGCGACAGACACCGTCTATCGCGATAGACAGACATTTTCGGCAAAAATTAAGGGGTAAATTTTTTGGAAATATAGGCTAAATTTTGGGCATATTTGCACTCTCAAATACTCACACACTTGCAAAGGCATTAGAAAAATGCATTAAAACTCCTGAAAGGTTCTATTTGTCTGATTAACCCCCTAAACCCTGAACGGTCATAACTTTTTCATACGAAATCCATTTTTTGAGCTCTAGGGCTTGTCGGAAAGCTCGTGGCATATACTACACGCCCTCAACTGTTTTTTATAAGAATAATGCGTTGATTTTCAGATAGGATATTTGGAAGTTGACACACTGAGGGGTAGGAACACCAAGGGAGCTCTAGAGGAAATTTTTAGCAATACAAAAGGGGGAACAAGGGTCATTAAAAAAGTGTCTGAAATAAATTGTCTGTCAATTGAAGGATCAACTTGAAGCTAAACTTGGGATTCTTACAGGATCATCGAGAGCTCTTGGAGAAAGCAAAGTAAGTGCCAAGGCGAACAAGCTCGAGAACGTGCTTCCTGGGTAGACCAGCATCGCCAGGAGGAGCGACTTGAGGTTGGAACATCACTTAACCCCCTCAGTCTATTCTTAGCATAGGCTAAGTGCGAGTAGTTGTTCTGATTGACTAGGGGTACGATAGGAACACTCAAGTTTGAAGAGCCCTTAATTTCTCAAGTGCAAGGGTAGGCAAAATTGTAGTCAAGGGATAACTTAAAGGAAAAAGAACTTAAGCTAAGCGGACGCAGAACATCAAGTACGATCCACGAAAGTGCTCCTGATGACGCTTAACTAAAAACAAGAAAACACATCCAAAGGAACTTAAAAGGAACAAGTGACTGGTACCAAAGAATCAGCAACGTACAAAGGGCATATGAACCTTAGGTCAGGTAGACACCTAGGGAGAGACAGACAAAGTCTTAGATCTTCAGAGCCTAGTGTCAATCATATTGCGAGGTCTTGGGCCCAGCAGTTGAGCCATCATTCGTATTACCCTAGTTCTGAGACTAGCGAGTCTGAGATGTCCCACGGTATGGAGAGACCTACAGGAAGTTTTGGGGTGCCATATTTACATAGGGTGGAAGGCCCTTACAAGATGCAACTCGAGTACCTTAGGACCAATCGATTAGGTGCTAGCATCTATGAGGACGGCCTAGGAAGGTCTGTGGTACAGATTAAGAATCCTGATCAATCCATTGGACTAGAGCACCCAGCTGTCAAGTTTGAAAACGGAGCATACTTGGACAAAGAAGGAACCATATACGTAGTCACCAGTCACCCAGATAGGACGGACGAATTCGGAAATGTGATCCCAGAAGCGGACTTAGGCGACCTAGAGCAAGGAAACATAGGTACAGAACCTAGAACCCCTCGAGGCAAATCGGTTCTCACTAGGATTATCACACCAGAGTGGATCCCCCAAGACAACAAGAGCATAGATCTGCTTCTGAACTGAGAGACTGACGAAGCCTTTTGGAGGTATAAATCTGATCGGCCAATTGATATAGGAACAATCATGATCTATGAGTTTAAGGATCCTGATAGCCCAGGCAGAGTGACCTACTTGGATCACGCTTCAGAGAGGATCTTTGTGGTGACAGAACATGATAGACATGCTTACACTTGGAAGGGTGAATTCGTTTTTCCCCAACCAAGATCGAATGTATCCTATGGTCACCCTGGAGCTGGAACATCCCAAGCTCATGGAATTCAAAGAGACAGAAGTAGAGATAGGCCAGAAGTAAGCTTTGCCAACATAGGGGGCAGAGAAAGAACAAGAATGGAAACAAATAGAGTAGAGCCTGAGATACTTAGAGCTCACAGGAATCAAAGAAATGCGGATGAGTTCCCTCTACCACGACCTAGAGAGCACACAAGGACTTTGAGACCGACTCAGCTAGTTAAGTCCATGAAGAACTACTTCGATGGCACTGGAGATCCATACGATCATGTGGCTGAGTTTAGGAAAGTCTTGAGAGCTGAACAAGTGGAGGATCTATTCACGCAGTACAATGCCTTTGGTTTAACCCTTAGGAACACCGCCCTGACATGGTTTCAGCCACTAAATGAGAGACAGTTCAGGAGCATAGAACAACTCCTAGAGGCTTTCATTATTGAATTCTCTAAGAGTGGCATAAGACATAATACCTCCTCATTGATTCACAGCTTTAAGCAAACCCCTCAAGAAACCGTGAGACTTGCAGGAAGAAGATTTAGACAATATCTTGAAAGATGCCCTGTTTCGGAGCTCCCCACACCAGCTAAGCAAGTGGCTCTATTCTTGGACGGACTGCTAAGTACCAAATTAAGATCATATGTGTACTTGAAGGACCCTAGGACCATAGAAGAGTGTGTACGCATGTGTATTGACATTGAGGATAACCTAGGGGAGGAGTTAGAGCTTTCCAAGATATACAAAGATTCAGATAGTACCTCTAGCCTCTCTTCCACACAATCCACATCAATTGAGGAACTTGCGGAAAAAGTAGCTCAAAAACTAGGTGTCTCTAGTAAACAAATTCCTAGATTTGCCCCAGTAAAGAGGTGCTATACTTGCGGTGGTGACCATATGGCAAACGCATGTCCCATCACGGCTCAACCCCAAGTGAATCCTAGCAGCCAATATTGCACCATAGAGCGAAGGTACACAAATCACTCAGCACAAGACTGCCCATACAATAAGCAAGCGGTTAGGCAAACCTACCCTCAGCCATACCCTCAACAAGGCAGATACCAGAGTCAATATTCACAACAACAGTATATTAGGCCTCAGCAAAATTACCAACCGCAATATCAGGCCCAACTGAGACCCCAGCCAGTGCTAGCACAGCAACCACCTGCTCCTACTAATGTGATTCCGGTCAAGTATGCTGCTGCAGAAGAAAACCTGAATAGAGCGATAGTCCCAGTAACACCATTGATCTCAAAAAGTGATCCCAGTGACCATAGCTTTGATTCTACACATGTTGGTAGTCCCCAGGCTTACTACATGCAGTCTCCTGAACATGGTGAGTCTTACTACAGTGAGGAACCGAGTGAACCTATTTGGGAGCCTGAATATGCTAATGTCATGTACACAAACCCCAACTCTAGACCTCAACCTAGGCAGATACGACCCCCTTTTCCTAGCGGACCTTGCTTCAGATGCCAGGGTGATCACCTCATACGTGATTGCCCCATGCCTGCACCTACACAAACCCAATTAGTGACGATCCAAGGCTTTTGCCAGGAGTGCAGAAAGGAACATCTCTTACGAGATTGTCCCAAGAATCCAAGCAATATGCCAAAAATCACTCCGATTAATGTTATTGGGTTAGTGGTCAATTCCACAGGAAGTGTCACTTCCACTGCACCAGTGCAGGTAATCACTAGAGCTCAAGCATTGCAGCAAAACCAAGGGGTAAGCCAGGAAAAGAGCCCAGACGCTAGCGATACTGAGAGCCAAAATAAGAAGAGAACAAGAGCTTGGAGAGATAGCCGTGAACGTATGAAAAGGCAATGGGCAAAGAAGATGAGTGAACTTGAGGAAAGTCTACGAGAAACCAAGGCCAAAATCATAGAGATCACATCTCAACCGCACTCTCACACATTCCCACCGCTACCATCCCCATCACCCTCCATCCCTCCACCCTCTAATACACCCCACGTAACCCACCCACCACCCCCAGCAGGATCAGTATTAGCTGATCCCACTCCTGAAGACATAGACATGATGCTTAAAGCATATCAGGCTAGAATCCAAGAAGGGCCAAATGTAACGGATCATGACAAGTGCTACCCTAGAGCTGACCTAGAGATAGAAAGAACCAAGCTTTGCGCGAAAATGGTCGCATTGGCTCAGACTATGTTTGAAGCCAGTCGCCTTTTCAATTACTCGGGCTCAGCCAAGACGCAATTACACTGGATGGACTTCTAGAGAAGTTAGAGGGCATAATTGCAAGATCTGCCAAGGAAGAAAAAAAAATCAAGAAAGAGATAAAGCAAGCAAAAACATGACCCATCCCCCACCGAAAGCTTATGTGCCCAATTCCACTGAACCAGACAACCCCCCCTCCCTAGAAAGGATAGAGAATCTAATTGCACAATCACAAAAGGAACCCGCCCCTCAACACCATGACAAGGCTAGTGAAAGAGCAGGTCTTCCTACCCAGAAAGCCTATGTGCCTGAAGCTTATGTGCCTAACTCCACTGAACCAGACACCTCTTCTTCTATGAATCAATACACACCAGAATTCTTGCAAGAGATTCAAGAAGAGAAATGGGCGAAAGAGAGTGAAGTTCCTCCTCCTATTGAACTTGTGGATGACACACACGATCAATTCCCTCAAGACCTTCCTTCCATTTATGGAGAGCAGGAGAGTGCCCAATCTCAAGAAAGATTAGACTTCGAGTCTAATTCTTTACAAGAACTACCCCATTTCACAGGCCCATGGGAAGCAAAGTCCACCTGTATGAGAGCACCTACAGTCATGGTAAGAAACGAAGATTCAGTCATACCTAGGAACACAGAGGTAGTGAAGAACACCAAAGTGAAGTGCAATCTCACTTTGGAAGAGCTGCTTAAGGTTAGACCAGAAGTGTGGAAACATGTAGCCAATCAAGTGCCCGAGATAGCAAAACCTCGTTCCCAGGTAGGATCCCAGGGGACAGTGCCAGAAATACCCTTGGATAAGATAGGAGACATGTGTGAAGGTGAAGAAGGAAACACCTATCTTCCCATTACCTACTAGGGGTACACCACCAAGGCAATTTTGGACTCAGGTGCAGGAGTTGCAATTGCCACCACTTCCCTATGGAAGCGTTGGGGCAAGCCAGCTCTCAGGCCAACGAGAATGAAATTGCAGATGGCTGACGGGCACATAGAAAGACCCTTAGGACTACTCGAGGGGATAACTCTCACTACTTGTGGTGTCGAGTTTGAGCATACATTTGCTATATGTGACTTCAGCAAAAATCATGCCTATGAGATGATCTTGGGAAGACCCTTTATGCGACAGTTGCAAGTGGTACAGGACTGGGGAACCAACTCCTTGTACCTACAACACATAGGTGTTACGACCAAAGTAAATCTCAAAGATTACTCTCATAGAGATGTCCCTCCCATCCAATGGAATCCCATCCATAGAGCCAAAGATGATACGGAATCTGTGCATTCCATAGGATCAGGATCCTCATGGATGCATGAAGACACCCACTTATGGATGTGCAAAGTAGTAGTAGAAGAGGAGAAAAGAGAAAAGGCCAGAGATATAGGTGCAAACGAAACACATAGACCCATTCAAGACCCAGCCTATGCACCTGTAGTATTTCCTGACGAAGAATTTGAACCCCACAGCTGGGCAGAAATCCTAGCAACAATGGATGTAGCCATCAATGAAGAACAATGGACACCTCACTGTGATGAAGATGGCTATGACATTTCAGTCTTCTCCATAGAGCCGATCATGGGAGAGGAAGTTTTAGAAGAATGCGAACCTAGCCCTGATGCAGTTGAAGATGCGAGCGACTCCGATCTAGAGTCAATCATTATGGATCCACCTTTTGCATCAGATGAAGAATACTTCCATGAAGTAGAATTTCAACCCGAGAGGCATGGAGAGCTTACAAATGATGTAAGATTAGCCACACATGTGACCCCGAAGGAAGAAGGCAAGAAACGAAAGAAGAGAGAAGTCTCACCAGAAGAGGAAGAATCTTTGTTTGAGGTCCCGGAAAATTTTAAGAAGTATGAGATAGATGACAGGAGAGTCATGATAAGAATGGCTAAACGAGAGGCACAATCAGGAGAGGCCTATGATAACAAAGAAACCACCAAAAAATAGTAGTGGCCCTAGAAGAAGGAGAGGAGAGATGCACGTACATAGGCCATGACCTAACATAGGAAGAAGAGCGTGCGTTAATAGCCTTGCTAAGAGAATACAGAGATGTATTCGCTTGGAGTTACAAGGATTTGAAAGGTGTTGACCCTGACATATGCTCACATACGATTCCCATGACTACAGAGGCCAGACCCTCAAAACAAAAGCCATACACATATAATGACAACTATGCTGCCAAGATCAAAGAAGAGATAGACCACCTGATTGAAGCTGGATTTATCTATGAAATTGAGCACACTGAATGGGTATCCCCCATTGTGGTGGTGCCCAAGAAGAATGGCAAATTACGAGTATGCATTAACTTGAAGAAGGTTAACGCAGCCACGATCAGGGATAATTACCCGCTTCCTATCACTGAGCATCTATTAGAAAGGGTGGCAGGCAAGGAAGTGTACAGCTTCCTAGATGGATTTTTGGGCTACAATCAAGTAGCCATAGCTCCAGAAGATCAGCATAAGACAGCTTTTGCCACAGAGTGGGGTATATTTGCCTTTCGTGTAATGCCATTTGGGCTTACCAATGCTCCTGCAACCTTCCAGAGACTAATGTGCCATGTATTTAAGGAGTTCCTGAGGAAGAATCTAGAAGTCTATGTTGATGATCTTTGTGCTCATTCCAACATTAGACAAACCCATATTCCTGAACTCCGACAAATCTTTGACAAATGTAGAGAATATCAAGTCTGCTTGAACCTAGAAAAGTGTGTTTTTATGGTCAGGCAAGGTAAGATTCTAGGACACATAGTGTCAAAGAATGGCATATCCACTGATGAAGAGAAAGTGAGAGCCATAGCCGAGTTACCTAGGCCAAAGAATGTCAAGGAAGTACAGGCTTTCATGGGGCATTGTGGGTACTACCGCCGGTTCATTCACATGTATGCTGTCATTGCAAAGCCCATGTACGGACTTCTGACTAACTTTGAGTGGACTGATGAATGTGAGAATTCCTTCAATGAGCTTAAACGGCGATTATGTTCAGCAGCGATCTTGACCACTCCAGACTGGAATAAGCCATTCCATGTTCACGTGGATGCATCCAATTATGCTATTGGGTGTGTGCTTGCTCAACCTACTGGTGAAGGTAATATGGATCTTCCAATTGCCTATGCTAGTAGACAATTGAATGCAGCGGAACGAAATTACACCACTACTGAGAGAGAAGGCTTAGGCATGGTATATGCAATTAAGAAATTTAGACACTATTTGCTTGCAAATAAGTTTAAATTTTTTACTGATCATCAGGCATTGCTATACCTCGTGAACAAGCCATGCAATACAGGAAGATTAGTAAGATGGTTTCTCTTACTAATGGAATATGATTTCGAGGTTGTGGTCAGGAAAGGGAAGACTCACTTGAGAGCAGATCACCTTTCTAGGCTCACATCGGGAGAAGCCCCACAAGGAGTGTCAGATGACCTTCCTGATGCTCACTTGTTTAATTTGGAAGTGGTGCCGCAGTGGGCTAAGCCATTGGTACCAGTGTTGACATACGGACCTAACCACCCAGTAATAAACACTCAAGGTAGAGAGGTAGTAAAAGCCCAGAAGTACCATATCATGGCATGAAGCATGTACAAACAGACAGATCAAGGGATCTTGGCTTGTTGTGTAGAAGAGGACGAGTACACTAAATGGTTGCATTTAGCACATGTAGGTGCATTAGAGAAACACTACTCAAAGCAACAAACCTTACAGACACTAAGGAGACTCGGAGTGCATTGGCCGACTATGGAGGCTGATGTCCAAAAGTTGTGCAAGGAATGCCCAATCTGCTGCACTAAACCACCTGTGGAACATGCCACTCTTTATCAAGTGTCCATAGTGCCAGATTGGAGTGAGCCTCTAGTATCCTTCTTAAGGACGAGAACATTCCCTCCAGACATGACTCTGGCTAGGCAAAGGAGTTTAGAACAAGAAGCCCATGATTATTCACTCATTGGTGATAATCTATACAAGCGTGGTAAAGATGGTTACCTGAGACTATGTGTCCATGAGAGTGAATATCTCAAAATCTTGGATACTGCTCACCAAGGTGTAGCAGGGGGACACTTTGGACCAGATCGGGTAATCAAGGCAATACTATTTGCGGGCTTTTGGTGGCCAACCCTTCACATGGATGCACATACCTATGTGAAATGGTGTGATGATTGTTAGAGAACTCAGTACCCTATACGCAAGGATGAGATGCCACTGAAGCCTATGATGGGCGGACGTGCGTTCTCTAAATGGGGAATAGACTTTGTTGGTCCTATTAATCCCCCAGCTAAGGGTTCACATGCTGAATATATCATCGTGGCCACAGACTATCTAACCAAGTGGGTAGAAGCGAAAGCTACTACAAAAAATGATGCTCAAACAATAGCAAAGTTCTTATTTGAAAATGTATTCACGAGGTACGGATTGCCAATAGAGTTGGTAAGTGATAGAGGCACACACTTCTTGAATGAAGTCATAGAAAACCTTCTCCAAGAATTCTTGGTGATACATAAGAAATCGGCCCCCTATCATCCACAAGCTAATGGCCAGGCTGAGAGCACTAATAAGATCTTATGCAATGTGCTGACTAAACTAGTGAATAATAAACGCTCTGATTGGGACAAACAGCTACACCATGTTGTTTGGGCATACTAGGTTGCCTATAAAACGGTACTCCAAGCCACCCCCTTTCAGATGGTATTTGGCCAAAATGTTGTACTACCTCTGGACTTTTTGATACCTACATTGAAGGTAGCACAAGAGCATGACTGGACAAGCCATGAACTCTCCTCTCGAATCTTTGATCTTGAACGTCTAGGCGAAACACGATTGAGAGCTGCAGCAGGAATCTATGCAGCGAAGAAGAGGCAAAAGGCATATTTTGATACACATGTGAGGATAAAGGCTTGAAAGCAGGCGACCTAGTCCTAGTCTACACATTGAAGCAGCATGCACGGAAATTAGAGAAAAGAGGTTACGGGCCAATGATTATCAATAGAATCTCCACAAGTGGCGCAGTTCAACTAGCCACTTTAGAGGGCGATATTCTACCAAGTTACATAAGTGGATGCAGAGTCAAGCTATATCAGGAACCCCTCACTGAAGAGATGCTAAATCGACTCCACACTGCCAAGAAACATAAAGAAGAAGAGAAACGAATTAGAGAAGAAGCACAGGCAGAAGCTTTAGAACGCATCCGACGAATGAAATTGAGGAGACAAGGTAGAGACCCACCTATGCTTGACACTCAAGAATCTGTAGGCTATCCTATGGCCATGTGCGAGACTTCAGGTGGGCATCCCCATAGAATAATCGACCGACGGCCTTTTGTAACCCTAGGAGTAGGACAAGGAAAGGGTGCAAAGATTGTAAGAGCTTTGATTGACTCAGGTGCATCCACTAGTGCTGTCAAGTTGTCTTATTGTCAAGAATTGAAATTAACTGTCGATCCTATAGAAGCATATCTCATAGGATTGGGAGGTGTGGAAACTCCTTGCATGGGCGAGGTGGATCTTCCCATCTCCATTCAAGACGAAGTGATGACAGTCAAAGTACTAGTGTGTCAAGATGAGGACCTCACTGAGCCTCTTGTCTTGGGTCAGGACTGGATCTATGATCATGCAGTCAACCTCAACCTAAGAAGTGGACTTCTTCAGGTATGGGTAGATCATAGCCAAATTACAGTTGAATTGGAAAATGAGGCACTCAAGGAACTAGGCAAGGCACAAACTCTTGGTCCTTCCAGGGGCGCACATGAAGTTGACAATGCTATTTTTGTCCAAAACTGTATGATGCAGAAAGAGGCTAATCTCAACAACGGAGCCAGGGAGAGGACGGAACTCCCTTCTTTTCCAAAGACCAGAAGGTTGCAACAACCCACGGCAAATCAAATACAGAAGAAGCAGAACACTACCGATACTAAATGCCAAAAAAAGGAGCAAAGCAGATTGTTTCAGCCATGGAAGCAAGTATGGAGGCGAAAAGGCAAATACCCTGTTTAGACCAGGCCGACCCCACGGCCAAAACCTCTTATTAGTAGTCAACAACATGACACTAATGAGAAGTCCTTCATTAATTCTTCTACGAAGGTGAAGTCTATTTGGGTACCCAAGAAGTCAATGAAGGCCAGCCCACAATCACGACAAATCTGGGTGCCTAAGGCTTGCTTGCGGGCTCAAATAGCTACACCAAGGCCGCAACCGGTACAACATGTTCCACTCACTCGAACATCTGGGGCCCAGTCTTACGCATCACGCACGGACACATATTCTTCCATGAGCACTAGTAGAATCACTTGTAAATGGGTTCCTAAAAAGCCTCATCTTCAAGCAGTTACCCCTATCAAACTCTTCAGAGTCCCCACAAAATCAAAATCAAAGCCCATCCACTGCATTTGGCAACCTAAAACTTGTAATAAACCCCCGGACCCCAGTTGTAAATCCATGCCCACCTACTAACTACGTCACTCTCACACTACATCATTCCACTTAGTTCTTAGGTCCAACCAATTCCTAACTACACACACAAGCACCGAGCACTTATTAACCTACTAAACTCTCCCGAACCTCATGATAATGTTGTAATGGGGACAAAAACGGTTCTAACTTGTCCTTTATAAGGTTAACACATGTTTCTATATTCTCACAGAATCAGAAGGCAGGAAGTAACATGGCAGAAGCGACAGGTCCGAGCTCACAAGTAGGAATACTTACTGCAGGAATCAATGTGGATAGTCTACCTGTGGATGTGCCACCAACTGAACGACCTGTGGAGCTGCAACACCTTCAGCAGATCCCGGTACCGGATCCACCCACAGGGATCACAGAAAGAGTCCATGCCAATTCTCATTGGTTCAATGGCATGCCAGGTCCGTTAGGAGAGGCCAAGTATATATGGGAGTCTAAGTGCGAGTATGATAGATCATGGGTTCGATTCCAATTTTTCTCCAAGGAGTTTGAGACTCTACAGAACACCGAGGATCTCCAGACCATATGGCAACGTGCAGGGCTAGCAGAATACTTTGAAGCACCACTACCTAAACCGGATCTCCTCCGATGCTATTATTTGGTCTCCACATTACAAGCTAATGAAGAAAAGGACAAACCATGATCATTTGTTCTTCCTTCCTTGCTGGGCAACAACGAGTTAAAGAGGTTTGAACTTACTGTGGAGTTGGTGAGCGCTGCTTTGAATATGCACGGCACACATGTACCTTCTGAGAAGGATGCTCTTGTTCCTACTAACATGAAGGATAGGAAACTATTGAAGCTTAAAGACATGGCAGCACTCACACCAAACGTGTCCATCCCTCTCCGTATGTGCATGCAACATTTTGCTTTCCCCGGCCAAGACCACTTCACACAACCACACAAAAGAATCTGGTTCGCTCTCTACTTAGCGGAGGCAGGTGCGTTACCAATTAAGCTGCCGGTATGGATTATAGATCAACTGTATGAAGTAAATAAAAGGTGTTCTAGGAAATTAGTGGTGAACGGTTGCTGTGCAATCACACGCATTATTTACCGGTGCCTAGCATACGATGTTCCCATTGAACGTGCCTTAACTTGGGCACAATTACAAATGTTTAAGAAGCTCAAGACGTCCACACATCAATCCAAGTGCATGAGGGGTGCAATCCCTTGTGTCCAGACAAGGGAAGTTCTGACTACTCCTGAAGTATCGCCACGAAGGGAGACCACTGTACCTCCCTTTACCATTAGGATACCCAGGTTTGGATCTGAAACTACGACACAAGCTACCCCTTCAGCTCCTCCTGCTCCATCTGAATTTGAATTTGCTACAACTGGAGATGCTGAAGGAATGGATCCTCAGGACTTCGAAGCATTCTTACAAAGTACACAACTCTCTGATGTAGAGTATTATTCAGATGCAGAAGAACAAGGCACATCTTCACAAAGAAGAAGAAAATCTACAGACGACCGCCATGTACATTGGAGTGATGCCCAGCAAGGTCAACAACAAGGACACCTAGAAGAAGAAGGAGCATATGAAGAGGAGACCACTGAAGCCCCAGCCTATACAGCAGAACTCCGAAGGCTGTATCAAATTATGGAACGAGTGCGATTGCAACAACTGCTCACTGAACAGAGCAGTAGAGTACTCATGACTCAGCTGTTGGAAGAAGCAGGAGTTGACTCAGAATATAGTGAAGGTCTCTTATTGATGGCAGAAACATATGGGGTAGTAGAAGCAGTGCGGACCGCCATTAGGAGGTCTCCAATTCAATATGATCCACGAAGATTCCAGACACGACCACGCTCAGGTAAGAATATCCAGATCCCCATTACAACGACAGAAGGGCCAATTATTACATCCGAACCCATCAGGACGACCTCCCAAGCAACAGAAACTGCTAGCCAAGAGCACCCAGTCACCCATGAGGAATCCACCGAGCCACTACCACCCACACCCCCACCATCGCCTCCTAGAGCAGAAACCGTGGAAATCACCTCGACCACTCAACCCACCGAACCAACCTTCATCTTCCGTACTCCCATCTCTAGTTCAACCCTATTTTCCACCTCTGATAACCCAATCTATGAAGCAACCCCCATCACTACACAATCCACCGAATCGCTCATAGAGCCTGCCCTAGGACAACCATCCCCCATGCCTTCAGCCATAGGTCATCCTGACCCTAGATCCATATTCATGGGTTTCCCTGCTACCACGCAACCCTTCATGCCATCCTCAACTCTACAACCTCAACCCCCGACCTCCATCTCTCCACTTCTCCAATCCCTCCATAACTTCCTTGCTAGAACTTTTCAACCCAGGTCTCAACCATTCCCTTTATTTTCAGCTCCCCACCCCACTTCTCATCCATTCACCACTTTCACACACACACCACCTACCATTCCAATGTATATGGTAGACCCCACACTCGCACCCACTCTTGAAAGTATGGACATTTCACCACCCACGGCACCTCCCCCTCCCCCCACGCTTCCACCTCCTCCCATTCCCCCTCCACCAATTTCACCCACACACACGTCTTCAATAGACACATCATTCACTCTTCCCCTTCCCCAATTCCCTTCCCATGCATCTTCCATTGTAAACACCACCCCCTCATCTATAGGAAATGCATTGGACACCATGCTAGCTTGTATATCAAACTTAAGGACAGATTACAATCAGCTCCAGCAACAGAATGAACGCATGCAAGAGCACTCGGAGACACTACAACACAGACTTGCTGCACTAGTGGAGGAAAATGCTCACCTCCACACACAATTCCAAACTCTCCAAGAGGCTCATAGCATATTGGAGGTACAATTACAGAACACAGATCAGGAAGCAATACAAGTGGTAGAAGGTCATCTACGGACACAGCTAGAACGCAATTCAAAGCTTCAGCGAAATATGGCCCTACTCAAGCGACATCTTGCTGCCGCTCATGAAGAGAATCGACGCCTGCAATTACAAAATCAAGAGAACCTAGAAGCAGCTATCGAAAGCACACCTGGGGCACCCATCAGCCCATCAAAGTTTCAAGCAGTGACCCCCGACAATATCAAGATCATATTGGAAGACTATGCCATGCTGCTTGAAGCACATGACCTGCTATCAGAGGAACTGGGTCAACTGAAGCAGAAACACCAAAAAGAAACAACAGCAGCCTCTCAAACCACCTCCTCCGCGGCTTCACTTCTCACAGACTCAGAGGCCTTAAAAGATCTCCAGAAACAGGTCACCGAATTGCAAGCACGTCTACTACAATATGAGAGACCACCTTGCCCTCCAGAGGCTCCCACCGACGAAGAAGGAGTACAAATTCCTGTGGAACAGACATTTGAAGAAGAATACGACCCACAACCCTTCCCAGGAGGCCAACAAACGGAAGAAGCTCAGGACACATTCGAGGCACCACGGCCTCCATGGCTACGTCAAGTGGAGGAAATCGGGAGTTCTCACGAAGAGCGCACAGTAGTGCAAAATCAGGCCATGAGGGTCATAGAGGAAACTGTGCTACAATCTGCTTACTTCAAGAACCTGTCATCGAGACGCCTTATCCTCTCATATGAACTCCAATACAGGCCCTATTATATTATCCTGGCTTATTATAATGCAGAAATACAGAGTGTCACGGGTCAGATTCCTACCTTTGCTACCCAATTTCAACCCGAAGACCTTCCTCCAGAGGCGCAAAAAGGCAAAATTCGTCAACCCACCTCGTGGCAGAAACTTCTAGAGACATAACCAGAAATGCTACGCACATGGAACAATGCGCCTTTACATCTCCTATACAATCCATGCTACGGCCCAGTTCCACGCCGCAGGTCTTAGAAGGCATTCAATATCAAAGTGCAGAACAACGCGCAATGCCAGGAATGGCTAAACTACCCGTACATTGCGCCACCACAGGGACCACCGTCGGTAGCATACATGATGGGAACAATTCACCATTGGATGCCGCGATTAAAGCCCATGCCAGATGTAGCAGCTCAAATGATGCTTAAAATTTTAGATATGATGCAGGTAGTCCTGAAAACTTTTAGAAATGCAGCCGCACCACAGGTACGTCTCCCGGGGTTTACCAATGGAAATTATGATTTGGTGTATGACATGAGCACCACCCCCAGTATTCGTGTGGCTTACGCCTGGCATGCACGCATCAAATACCTCCCTGCATGTTACAAACAAACCTTCGAAGAAATGTTCAGATCAGGTTTCTGGGAGTATCACTCGGAGATCTTCGCACCGAAGCCAACACACCTGCTCCATCTCTTTGCATGTGAACAAGCAATGTACTCTGAGTACTATACCACACCACAACCAGAGGTCCCTGGCGCAATAAATTGGGATGCATTGGAAGCTGATCTAGCAAGAGGCTTAAGGATAGGAGAACACGAACTTGCCACCAATGTCATCCAATACTATATCGACCACCCGATAGAACAGAGGTCTGTCAGGGGCGACAGACGCTAGGAAGGGGGGTGTGTTGGAATACAAGTCAGATGAAGAGCATACTAGCGCAACGGAGGAGTCATGCACAATACGGCAACAAGGCCCAATCATTTTTCCATGGACCATTTACAACTCAAGTGATTTTAATCACTACACAAACATTGTAAATTCCGTTTTTGGTACAATAGACTCCATTTTGTGCAAGCCGAGGAGTCCTCGAGCTTGAGGAGTATTAGAACTAGCTACATATCAATTTTCATAATTTTTAGACTCTGTTTGAGCCCTCAAATAGGCTCTAGAACCTAATTTTTAACTAGGCCGGACACTAGGTCTGGACAAGACCAAAGCTAGTTAGAAAACTATAAAAAGAGCTAGAGAGCTCATTTTTGGGGTTAGATTGTTTGTGAATTGAGCTTATGTAAGAGACTTTTTGACTAATGCAAAGAACTCCATTGTTCCTCTCCTTGTTCTTGCCTTGTGTGCGCGTGTGTGTGTATGTGTGTGCATGCTTGTGTGCTTCTCACTCACACACTTGTGCCTTCACTTGCTCATAGTCTTCATACTAGTCCTCACGTCTCCACGGATTGACAATTATGAGGTGAATCTTCTCACGTTGGTACTCACCATTGTGCTAGAGTGACATTGGGGCCTCAGGATTGACATCTAGGCCTAGGCATCTTAACTTATTTCCCCTAATGCGTTCTCTAGCCTCTGCCTGTGATTCTTCTCTAACCCTTAACTCTTATTCTTTTCGCTTCTTAGCAGTGTTGAGTCTCTTTAGCATATCCTCTATAAGAGGTTCTTGATATAGCTTGACTCGACAACCACTAATATAGTTGGGAAAGATATCACCTTCTAGTGTGGCCAATTGAACTGCACCGCTAGTGGAAATTCTATTAATGATCATGGGTCCATATCCTCTTTTTTCCAATTTACGGGCATGTTGCTTTAGTGTATAAACCAATACTAGGTCTCCCTATTTCAAGCCTTTATCTTTGATATGTGCATCGAAGTATGCCTTTTGTCGTTTCTTTGCAGCATAGATGCCTGCCGCTGCTCGTAGCTTTGTCTCACCTAAGCGTTCTAGATCAAAGATCCTAGAGGATAACTCGTGTCCATTCCACTCATGCTCTTGTGCTACTTTTAAAGTTGGGATTAGGAAGTCCAATGGTAGCACAACATTTTGTCGGAAGACCATCTGAAATGGGGTGGCATTGAGTATCGTTTTGTAGGCAACTTGGTAAGCCCAAACAGCATGATGAAGTTGTTTGTCCCAATCAAAGCGTTTGTTATTTACTAGTTTTGTCAGTATATTACATAGGATCTAATTTGTGCTCTTGGCTTGTACGTTAGCTTGTGGATGATGGGGGCAGACTTCTTATGTATCACGAAGAATTCTTGGAGAAGATTTTCAATGACTTCATTCAAGAAGTGTGTTCCCTTATCACTTACTAACTCTATTGGTAATCCATATCTCGTGAACACATTCTCAAATAAGAACTTTGCCGTTGTTTGAGCGTCATTCTTTATTGTGGCTTTAACTTCTATCCACTTTGTAAGGTAGTCAGTGGCTACAATAATGTACGTAGCATGGGAGTTTCTAGCTGGGGGGTTAATAGGACCTACAAAGTCTATGCCCCACTTCGAGAATGCACGTCCTCCCATCATTGGTCTCAAAGGCATCTCACCTTTTCTAATTGGGTATTGGGCACGTTGGCATGTGTCACATTTCTTCACATAGGTGCATCCATATAAAGAGTGGGCCACCAAAGTCCTGAGAATAGAATAGTCTTAATTACTCGATTAGGACCAAAATGTCCGCCTGGAAAACTGCTATGGCCAGTTTCTAAGATTTTCAAATAGTCTGATTCATGAACGCACAATCTTAAGTAACCATCTCTGCCTCTTTGGTATAGATTATCGCCTATGAGGGCGTAGTCTTGAGCTTCTTGCTCTATGCTTAGTTTCCTTGCTAGATTAGCGTCATTGGGTAATGTTCCTGATCTCATGAATTCTACCAATGCAGCACTCCAATGTGGAATTAATGATACGTGATAAAGAGTTGCATCCTCCACCGGGGGTCTCTCCTAGCACATTGGATCATTCTTAATCCACTCATGAATTTCCTTGTCCATACTAGGCCAATACACTCCTAAACGTTTTAGATTTTGCAATGTTCGTTGTTTAGAATAGTGATTCCCTAGAAATTCTTCATGGGCTTGTTGCAACCAACTATTGTGTTCATCGTCCTCAACACAACAGGCTAATACACCTTTCATATCTTGTTTGTACATGCTTCTTGCCAATATTTGATATTTTTATGATTTTACAATTTCATCTTTGTGTGTCTTCACATTCTTATTTCGAGGTCCAAAGGTTAGGACTGGTACCAACTTATTTGCCCATTTAGAAACAACTTCTAGATTGAACAGATAAGCATCAGGCAATTCATCAGACACTCCTTGCAGTGACTCGCCTGAGGTGATGCGAGAAAGATGATCCTCTCTGAGATGGGTCTTACCTTTCCTAACAACCACTTCAAAGTCATATTCCATTAGTAAAAGGAACCATCTTACTAAGTGTCCTATATTGCAAGGTTTATTGACCAAGTATAGTAAAGCTTGATGATCAGTGAAAAATTTGAACTTGTTGGCCAATAGGTAGTGTCTAAACTTCTTCACAGCATATACCATGCCTAAACTTTCTCTTTCGATTGTGGTGTAGTTTCGTTCAGCAGCGTTCAATTGCCCACTACCATATGGAAAATCTAGGTTTCCTTCACCAGTGGGTTGTGACAACACACATCCTATTGCATAATTGGATGCATCCACATGTACATGGAATGGCTTATTCCAATCAGGAGTAGTCAGTATTGGTGCTGTGCACAAGCGTCTCTTCAGCTCATTGAAGGAATTTTCGCATTCTTCATTCCACTCAAACTTTGTCAACAAGGCATAAAGAGGCTTAGCTATAATCGCATACATGTGAATAAACCTTAATATCCACAATGGCTTATAAAGGCTTGTACCTCTTTAATATTCCTTCGCCTCGACAGCTCCGCTATGGCTTTTACTTTGTCCTTATCTGTTGATATTCCGTTCTTAGAAACAATATGAACTAAGATTTTACCTTGTCGTACCATGAATACACACTTTTCTGGGTTCAGACACACTCGATAGTCTCTACACTTGTTGAAGATCTGTCTGAGCTCAGGGATGTGGTATCTTCTTTGTTGGGAATGAGCACTTAAATCGTCCACATATACTTCTAAGCTCTTTTGCAAGAACTCTTTGAAGACATGACACATGAGCCTTTGGAATGTTGTAGATGCATTGGTGAGCCCAAATGAAAGGCAAAGACTCCCCACTCTATTGCGAAAGCTGTTTTGTGTTGATCTTCAGGGGCAATGGCTACTTGGTTGTAGCCCGAGAATCCATCAAGGAAACTATACACTTCCTTGCCTACAACACGCTCCAATAAATGGTCAATGATTGGAAGCAGATAACTATCTCTTATCGTGGCGGCATTAACTTTTTTAAGGTTAATACACACACGTAACTTCCCGTTCTTCTTGGGAACCACTACAACGGGGGACACCCATTCAGTATGCTCAATCTCATAGATGAATCTGGCTTCAATCAATCTATTGATTTCCTCTTTTATTTTAGTTGCATAGGTGTCATTATATGTGTAGGGCTTCTGTTTGGTGGTCTTGGCATCTGCTATCATGGGGATCGTATGAGAAAAAACCTTTGGATCTACTCCTTTCAAGTCTCTATAGTGCCATGCAAACACGCCCCTATATTCCCTTAACAAAGCTACCAACTCTGCTTCCTCTTCTTTACTTAGGTCATCTCCTATGTACATACATCTCTCTTCATTCTCTTCAATGGTGACTATGATTTTTTTGGTCTTTTCTTTGTTATCATATGCTTCTCTTGTTGTGGCCTCTCTCTTAGGCATTCGTACCAAAATTTTTCGGTCCTCAACTTCATATTTCTTGAAAATTTATGGTACTTCGAACAATGATTCCTCCTCTTGTTTCATAGCTTTTCTCTTTTTTTTTTTTTCTTTTGTCCTCCTTCACTTCCATCCTTTGAATTGACAGTTTTAATGCTTGTGAGAGGTTCTTCTTCCTTTTGGGTAAATACTCCTATATCTTCTAGGTAGTGCTTCTCTGAGTCAAAGCAACTATCCATTACAATGGACTCTAGATCGTCTTCGTTCTCTTCTTCTTCTATGAAGTCACTAGGGTCACATTCTTATAGCAAGGGCTGACACATGAACATTGAAATATCATAACCCTCCTCATCACAATGAGGTGTCCATTGTTCTTCATTAACTGCAATGTCCATGGTAGCTAAGATTTTTGCCCAACCATGAGGCTCAAATTCCTCATCTGGAAAGATCATCGGTGTATAGGTTGGGTCTTTAACTGGTCTATCTCCTTGAGAAGCTCCTTTTTCTCCGGCCTTTAAGCGTTTTCCTTCTTCCTTTGCAACCTTGCATATCCACAAATGAGTATCTTTTATCAGATGAACTTTTAGAATGCACAGAGATTGAATCTTCTTGTTCCTTGTGGATGGGATTCCACTGTACGGGTGGTACATATCTGAAGGTTTAATCCTTCAAATTGACCTTGGTAGTGACCTCTAAGCATTGCAAGTATAAGGAATAGGTCCCCAAATCTTGTACAACTTGCAGTTGTCGTAGGAAGGGTCTTCCTAGAACCATTTCGTAGGTACTAGTTTTACCAAAGTCACATATAGCAAAGATGTGCTCAAACTCTACACCAGAAGTGGTTAGAGTTATCCCTTCTAGCAATCCTAGAGGTTTTTCCACATGGCCGTCATCCATCTGAAGCTTAATTCTAGTTGGTCTTAATGCGGGTTTACCCCATTGCCTCCACAGGGAAGTGGTCACAATAGCAACACCAGCACCAGAATCTATGATCGCTTTGGTTGTGTAACCTTGGTAGGTGATCGGAAGATAAGTATTACCTTCCTCACCTTTGCTCATGTCCCCTATTTTGTCTAGAGGTATCTCTGGAACTTTTTGCTTAGAGTCTGCTTTTGGCATATTGGAATCAAGTTTTGGAACCTGATCCTTCACATGATTCCAAAGCTCCAGTTTGGCTTTGAGCAGCTCTTCTACAGTGAGATGACACTGAACCTTAGTGTTCTTCACGACGTCAGTGTTTCTTGGAGCCACTTAGTCTTCATTTCGTACCAATATTGTGGGAGCTCTGATCTGAAGAGATTCAGATTCCCATGGGCTTGTGAACTGTGGCAACTCTTGTAAAGAATTGGATTTAAATCCTGAACTTTCTTCCTCTTGTTGCTCTACTTGATCTCCATAAATAGATGGAATGTCTTGTGGGAATTGATCATGAAGGTCATCAATCTCAAGAATAGGAGGGGGATTATCCTTCTCCTTGGCCCATTTCTCTTCTTGTATTTCCCGCAAGAACTTTTGAGGGTGCTGTTGAATTGAAAGAGGTTCTCCATCATCTATGGTGTCAGGAACATAGACTTTCTTTGGTGATGAGCTTTCTCTTTCAATAGTTGGTTGAGCGTGTGGAGGTAAAGAAACTTGAGGTTTATTTACCAACTGCTCTAATCTATCTAGTAAGCCCTAGAAGTGCAAACCCGGTGTAATAACATTTGTCTGATTGAACGATTGATTGGCCTCGAACATAGCTTGATCTAGTTCCACCATTTTTATGCACATTTTTATCCGTTCAATCTCTAAATCTTCCCTAGGGTAGCTCTTGTCTAGGTTTGTAGGTGTTGGCCCTTCTTTAAGTCGAGCCTGGTATGCCTTGAACATCATGTCCAAGCCTTCTTGGGTTGAATATGCAAGAACAGATCCTGGTTATGGTTTATTTAGAGTGGTTGGTGGGTGGTGATGAGGTTGGGGATGAGGTGGTGTGGATGGGGTTTTGACATGCGAGGGGTTTTGAGAGGCAACACCTTCTATTTTTGTTTTTGCGTCTTTCAAGCTTTCTTCTAGTTCAGATAACGTTTTAGTCCACTTGCGATTGGCTTTCTCCCTAGTATCCTTCCATGTTCTTGTTTTTCTCTTACTAGGCTCTCCTGACTCACTTGGCTCTGATTTCTCACCTAGTTTAGCTTTTTGTAAGGCTTGTGCCCTAGTAACTGCATGTATAGGAGCCACATTATTGCTACTAGAACTTGAATCCCCTACTAAGCCTATTACATTAACTGGTGTAACCTTTGGTGCACTAGAGGGATGTCGAGGACAATCTCTCAGGAGTTGTTCTTTGCCACACTCAAGAAAAACAACTTGTTTTGTTATGTTCTGCCCTTGTATCGGAGCTAGTGGGTGGGGTGGTTGTTGTCCTGATATGGGTTGAGGTTGGCTATATCCTCCATGTTCATACTATCTAGTTGCTCCTCGTGATCCTGGACATGGGTTATACCTAGGAACTTCTCTGCCTTGTTCTCTAGGAGGGTACCAGTGTGGTTTACATGGGGGTGGTACAAACGGTCATGGATGTCTATTCATTGGATTGTTTTTAGTGTTGTAGTTGGGGTACTTTTGCTCACTATAAGAGTACATGTTAGGCTCCTAAGTTGGTCGTCTATCGTAAGCATAAGGTTGTGATAACCCTAATCCTTCTCTGGCACATACATGAGATGGAGGATCTCCACCACAAAGTGTGCAACTTCCTAACATTGGCAATCTCAAGGAAGAGTTCTGGTAGTTCCTTTGTCCTTGTACCCTTAATTTCTTGGCCACTAACTCTACCACTTCCTCCACATAGCTCGAACTAGAAGTTTCATTGCTCCTTGTATCTTTTGATTTGGTAGGATCTTGTGTGATTTTGAGATCCTCAGCTAAGTTGTCTTCCAAATCTATGCACTCTTGAAGACACTCATTCAGGATTTGCAATTGTTTTACGTATACCAAGATTCTCAATGTTCCATTGGTTAGACCTTCTAAAAATAGGGATATCATTTTCTGCTGAGAAGGTCTCTCTGTCACAGGGTATTGATTTACATATTGATTAAATCTTCGCGCTGCATTTTTTACTCTCTCATTAGGAGCTTGTTTGAAACTATGTAGTAAGGATGACGAATTGTGCTTGATCCCTCGCTTAGTGAATTCCCAAATAAATTCTTGGAAGAATTGTTCTATATTTCCAAAGGAATTTGGATCCAAGGATTGAAACCAAGCTAAGGCTATTCCCATGAGAGTTATCCCAAAGGATTCATATTGCATGAAAAAGTCATCCACTTGCTCCGCTCGCAAGACCTGCTTGAATTCTGCAATGTGGTCATAGGGTTCTCCTGTGCCATCGCAACGATTTCGCATGCATTTGGCCAATTGGATTAGTCTCAATCATCTGCCTGGCTTTGGGGACTGAATTATGATGGGAAAAGCAGGTTTGATTGGGTGTATTCCAACTCCTACACCTTGGGGTGGTTCTGCCCTAAAAGTGGTTCTATTCATATTTCCCATTTCCTGGCAAGTTTGGTTGTGGGGATTAATTCATGGCATGGTGAATTCTTCCTGTGGTATGTTGGGTATACTCCATTGGCTCGTTTGTTCTAACATTGCATTTCACGTTCTTTGCTGGGTCTGGAATGGGTTTTGTGAAGTAGTTGACTGATCTCGAGGAGGGAATATAGGCAGATCCATGTACTTTAATCTAGACCTCTCTGCTTCATCTACATGCCAATATCTCCTTTGATTTTGGTCTAGGTATGTAGCTCTAGATGGATTTTCCGGATCCCTTAACTCGTTTATAGTTGTTGGACGGATGCTTTCACCTTGTGTCAATGAATCAGTTTGTAGGAGTAGGTGGGACCCATGGATTAGGTATATGTCCAACAGGTAATCATCTTGAGGTATCAAATCCCCTCTCAAGACTTGAGTCACCATAGACTTGCCCCTTGGGGTAGTCACCAGTTCTTCTCGGTTAGATTTTTTGGAAGTTCCTTGTCCCTCTAACTCTCCCCTTTCATTAATCTGATCAGGGTTTTCGGTTACTACATATATCTGGTCCATCTTCTCCATGTAAACTCCACCATCATACTTAACAGCTGGTCTTGGAACTATTTCAGATTCTGTAGTGTTTATCATTCTTGCTACCGGCCTGTGTAGACCATCGAGGTAGATGGGTATTCCTTGCAAGTTAGTGGATATGTATTGAAGAGACATCCGATATTCCCCTTCCACACCAGACATAAAATCTTCCATAAGTACTAGACTATGCATGTCTTCAGAACCCAAGAGTCTCTCCCAGGTAAATGACACTTCTGACATTTCTCAATGGTTAGCACTACGTGCAGAGTTGTGAGTTCCCGACTTGGTTGTGTGGTTGACACTAGCCTTGGATGAGTTGGTACTTTATCTATCACTTCCTAAGGGTCTACTTGATCTTAGGTTCAAAAGCCTTGTCTACAAGTCCACAATTTTCCTTTGTATTGCTCAAAATCTTGTGGAACCCCTTGCTTCCTAGTCCAACCTGAGGGTCAACTTCAAAATCCTATATTTAATTATCCACGAGCTTTCCAACAAACCCAAAATCACTCCGAACGGATTTCGTATGAGAAAGGTATGCCAGTTCAGGGTTCTGGGGTTAAAACAAGGAAGCAGGATCCCTCTGGGAGTGCCTCACAATAGGCGATACGATACCAGATTTTCCACGATACCTTTACCACTATGGACGATACTACCTTAGACGATACCAACTTGCACGATACGATACTGGGAGTGGTCACGATATGATACCAAAATCACAGGATACGATACCAAGGTAAGGGACGATACGATACCATGTGGACGATACGATACCAAAAATCACATGATACGATAACGGATTGCTCGCGATATGATACGAAGGTGACAGGCGATATGATACCAAAAATTTACACGATACGATACTGGAGCTCTCATGATACGATACTGGTTCTATGGACGATACGATACCGAAGGGTCAGACGATACGATACTTCTTTTTGCACGATATGATACTAGCATTGGCACGATACGATACTAGCATTGGCATGATACGATACAAATCATGCACGCGATACGATACCGGTCAGTCAACGATATGATACCGGGACCGACACGATACGATACCACCGGGATGATTACAATCGTGATACCAACACTTGACGATACGATACCAGATTGGCATCGCGATACCTCAAGTGGGCGTGCACGATACGATACCTCGACATGTATCCCAATACTCGAGAATCCTGGTATCACGATACCAAAATTCAACCAGACATGATACTTGGAGATTTTGACACCCAAATTCAAAATTTTTTGCAGATATGGTAACCTTAGGTTCTCCTTGTCACTGCTATGTGCCTGTAGGTGCAAAGTCACCCTCCAAACGCACGATATCATCGTCGCGATACCAAACATAGGTTTTGTCATGCCGCGATATAGTCACTCAGATTGTGGTGTTTTAGTGGCACACATCTCTGTATTTCAAGGGTGCCTAAGATCTGAACCATCTCTGAATTCCTCGCATAGTCAAGAAGAAGAAAAAGAGGCAAAATAGGAAATGTACAGTCAAAAAAGCAAAAAAAATTAGAGAAAGTGAAGATGAGAGGAGATGATGGTGATGATGATGATGAAGAAGAAGGAAAAATCAGAAACTGAACTGAAAATGGTGATTTTTTTACCTTCCAACGTCGCTACTCTACGTCTTACCGTCACACGCTCGTCCTCCAAGCTCTCTCCCCGGCAGCGGCGCCAAATATGGTGTCACTCTAGCACAATGGTGAGTACCAACGTGAGGAGCTTCACCTCATAAATGTCAATCTGTGGAGACGTGAGGACTGGTATGAAGACCAAGAGCAAGTGACGGCACAAGTGCGTGAGTGGAAGCACACACACACACACATGCACAAAGTAAGAGCAAAGAGTGGAACAATGGAAGGACTTCAATTACACAAGAGTTCTCTTACAAAAGCTCAAATCTACAACAAGCTCACCTGAAAAATGAGCTCTCCAGCCCTTTTTATAGTTTTTTGAGTGTTTTTGGCCCTGTCTAGACCTAGTGTCTGGCCTAGTTAAAAATCAGGTTCCAAGGCTTATTTGGGGACTCAAACGGAATCTAAAAATTATGAAAATTGGTAGGATAATACTTCTAATACTCCTCAAGCTTGAGGACTCCTCGACTTGAACAAAATGGAGTTGTGAAAATGGAAAATGGTATTTACAATGGTTTTTAGTGAAGAAAATCACTACTTTTATACTAAATTTGTCTGAAAATTTGGCATGTGCTTCTTGGAGCTCCCTACATGCTCGCTCTTCTTGTGTGTCCACTTCATTGATGCACTTCACTACTTGTGTGTGACCTTGACTGTCAACAACAATAAAACACCCTATTTCCTTTGGATCATCACCAAGAACAAGTTAATGCAAAACAGGCTATCAACTTAAGAAGTGACTGTGAGTAACCTTCTATTTATGGAAGGAAAGTTCAACTTCAAACACTGAGTGCTCTCATCTTGACTACAATCGACCTGATTCCTCTAGAGAAAGTTGTCTAATATTGTGAAGACTCTATTGTGCACAAGAATTAGAATTATAAGCAAAACATGTTTGATTATGAGCTTAGTATCAATAGGGGATCACCCCAATTTTTCAAGGAATAGAAGAAAATGACACCGAGGCAAAGCAACAATTGGTATAGCACACAGTAGATGAATCCAAATGGTACAAGATTTTGAACAATGCAAATAGATGCTAATACCTTCCAGTGAGTCCTTAGTCATGAAGTATGGACTTTTGGGCTGTGAGAACCAAACTGTGACAATCATGTTGACTTGGAGAAGATGACATAGAGAAGAAGGATAGTGAGCAAGATGAAGATATAACTTAAATGTATATTCATCTATCATATATTAAAAGTGATTAGAATGTTTAAATACACTCTTAAGATTCTCCACGACTCTTAGCAAGAGAAAAATTCAAAATTCCTGGCAGGATGAGTTAGTTGTGACTCATTCCCTTTATCCTACAAAATAGGAGATGAGGACTTGAAGTTCAATCTTGATTTGCAGTTGTTAGTTGAACACCAATCTTTTGGATCTGGGCTTTTAGGTCTTTTACATTCATCTTATTATTAATAAGGGTGAAGGAATAGAATCCATAAATAAGCATGAATGTTTACAAAGATAAAAATCTAATGAACCACCAAAAGACTATGGTTCATTCCAAGAACGAACTTGGCGTATTCATGATAAATTCTTCTTCCAAGCATGGTGAGAGTTTGATGTTCTAAACAAAAGCAAAAATCAAATGGATTGAATAGAATTGTATAGGATATGGATACATGGTCACTTAGATCGATGATGGTGCCAGTGGTGGAAGTGATTAAGCATCAATGGAAAGGACACACATGCCTACATGTACTATCTTTGAGGGGCTTTCTCATAAAATTCTCCTTGATCCTCGTCATCCAAAGGTATGGGTGCATGTAACTCGATTTCTACGTCATATCTTATATTTTAGGAAAATTGCCATGAGATCTGCATATGTGGAACAAGGGCATATATCAGATATCCAACAAATCGCTGATAGGCAACAACATCAAATGTAGCATCTCCAACATCATGAAGATTTAACTCTAAACCTGCTTGCATGGGACTGGTGATTGGTTTTGCAATCTTCAAGGACAAAATTCCGCAATAAAGTGTCAGTGTATTTTGTTTGACAAAAAGCTATTTACTCATAAAAAAATTCCCAAACAATAATGTGAATTCCTCAAATCTAACATCTCAAACACTACAAAGAATACGGGCGTATAGCGACGGTTAAGGTGACAAAATTTCGTCGCTATAAAATTGCAAAATGCATCATAATGAGCGTCGTGCGTGCACTGTCGATTAAACGATGAACCAAACGACGTTTTTTGCGACTTGTGGTGTGACGGAGTCTGCGACGCTCGCATAGAGCATCACCTACATGACGGTTTTAAATAGCGTCGCATAAGCGATGCTACGTCACCTAAGCGGCACTTTTTGGCATCGCATAAGCGACGTTCAAAACATGTCGCTTATGCGATGCCAACTCGACGCGTAGCATCGCTTACACGACGGTCCGTTGACAAAAAAAATTAAAACGTTGGAGGCTCTTCGATCGGCATTTTCATGCATCTGATCGAAGAGCTCTCCGACGTTCGCAATTGCGTTGCGCTTATGAGCTAAAGCAAGTATATGCAGAATTGTTCTTTTGCCTAAGCTCTCTCTTATTGTCTCCCTCTATCTCTCTTTCTACATCTTTCTCTCTTTGAATTCTCTCTCTCTCTCTCCCCCTCTCTTTATTGCAGGTTATTCAAGAAGCTAACCAAGCAAAAAGTATGGCTAACTATTGTAAGTACAATTTCTATTCTTTGTATATCATTTGAATTGTGTTATTTTCATTAGATAGCATACTCACACTTATTGATATGCACTTATACACTTATACATGATGAAGATGCACTTTCACACATATACACATATACAGATGCACATACACACACATATATACACACAGATACATGTGCACATACACTTAGACATACACACATATACACATGCATATGCACAAACATTTCTACAACCACATAAAAAGACTTACATGCATGCATTATTGCATATATATACACATACACACATTAACATATACGCAAATACATGTATATGCACATCCACATGCATGCACATGGATGCAAATGGAAATGCATCCACATATACACATGCATATACATACATTATACACATATATGCACATACGTACACACACATATACACATGCACACACACATGCACATACCTACATATACACATATACATGCACATACACACATATACACATAGAGTTATACATATACATGCACATACATATACACACATATACACATGCACATGCACATACTCATACATACATATACAATTACACATGAACATGTGCATACCTACATATACACACACATACACATGCACATACATACATATACACATAGAGAAGAATGTTGAATCTAAAGCTTACTTGGAATCCTGGGCTTGGTTTTATTTTACGGATGTCCTTATGCATGAACAGTAGCCACAGAATGCCTTCATTCATAAAAAATGTTATTATGAAAGTATTATTGTAATTAATACACATGTATCATATGATCTCATTACATAAATTTATAATTAACGTTTTCCAACAAACTTTAAAATTACTCTTACAAGTCTCATTGCCAGCGGAGTGCTTCTGTCATGGGAGCATGTAAGACCGAAACATACAAAGGCCTTCATTCTGCTTCCTCTGGGGCTAGCCGTCCTCCTTCATCACCGCTCCCGTTCTTGAACCTTCCCGGCGGAGGAGCTTGCTGCTGTGATTTTTGGTTGTGACCATGCGACTTACAATGAATGTGTCAGACAACTTCTATTTGGTATACTTTATCTATCCTCTTACTTTCTATCACAGATATACGTCTCTCCCTTTAAACCATAATGCATCATATCATGGTTTGGATTTCTCATTTTGAGATTCCACTGTGCTTTCGATAGTATGTTTTTCCACGTCCTGGTCATATCGACACCATTTCCTTCTGTGCCCTTATTTCTCTCTCTCTCTCTCTCTCTCTCTCTCTCTCTCTCTCTCTCTCTCTCTCTCTCTCTCTCTCTCTCTCTCTCTCTCTCTCTCTCTCTCTCTCTCTCTCTCTCCACATATTACTGCATGTTCATGTGTGTGCATGTTTTTGGTATGGCTTTCGTGCGAACGTAGAGAAGAATGCTGAATCTAAAGCTTACTTGGAATCCTGGACATCCTTATGCATGAACAGTAGCTTCATCATTAGCTTTTGTGCATGTCTAGGCCTTCGAGCTTCTCATATCAGCTATGTACTATTTATGTTTAATTACATGGATAAAAAGTTGCATGGTATTTTTGAGGCAGACAACTATGGAGAGATGAACATCAATCCATATGCCTGGACTGATGGGAAGCAGAAGACACAGTTTCCAGCTCAGGTTCTTTGCTTAGATTTAATAATCTCTGATATTACATTAGGTCACTGACTGAGGCATAATGAGGTTTTGTTTACATGTAGCCACGCGTACGGGTGAGATGTTAGTGTGCACCATTGAATGAAAGCATATACAAGGGAGCATTAGCATCAAATTATGTGAATTATTCATAGGAGAAAATCCTATTTGAGTTAAATCATGTGCAGACAGATAAGCTTATATCTCTTTTCATGAGAAACTCGTTGAGTGCCAGTAGACAGGTTGTGGGTTTACAACGTGGGATGTCAGGGGACAAAGGAGAAGATGTTGACGGTTGCATACAAAGACCTTCATTCTCCTTCCTCTAGGGCTAGCCATCCTCCTTCATCACCGCTCCGGTTATTGAACCTTCCGACGGAGGAGCTTGCTGCTGTGATTTTTGGCTGTGACCATGCGACTTACAATGAACGCGTCACACAACTTCTGTTTGGAATACTTTATCTATCCTCTTACTTTCTATTTCAGATATACGTCTCTCTCCCTTTAAACCATAATGCATCATATCATGGTTTGGATTTCTCATTTTGAGATTCCACTGTGCTTTCGATAATATGTTTTTCCACGTCCTGGTCATATGGAAACCATTTCCTTCTATGCCCTTATCTCTCTCTCTCTCTCTCTCTCTCTCTCTCTCTCTCTCTCTCTCTCTCTCTCTCTCTCTCTCTCTCTCTCCCTCCCTCCACATATTACTGCATGTTCATGTGTGTGCATGTTTTTGGTATGGTTTTCGTGCAAACGCAGAGAAGAATGCTAAATCTAAAGCTTACTTAGAATCCTGGGCTTGGTTTTATTTTACGGACATCCTTATGCATGGAGAGTAGCTTGATCATTAGCTTTTGTGCATGTCCAGGCCTTCGAGCTTCTCATATCAGCTATGTAAAGAATGTCCGACCAGGGATGCCACTATTTTTGTTTAATTACATTGATAAAAAGTTGCATGGTATTTTTGAGGCAGACAACTATGGAGAGATGAACATCAATCCATATGCTTGGACTGATGGGAAGTAAAAGACACAATTTCCAGCTTAGGTTCTTTGCTTAGATTTAATAATCTTTGATTTTATCATTAGGTCACTGTCTGAGGCGTAATGAGGTTTTGTTTACATGTAGGCACGCGTACAGTTGAGATGTCAGTGTGCACCATTGACAGAAAGCATATACAAGGGAGCATTAGCAGCGAATTATTCACAAGAGAAAATCCTATTTGAGTTAAATCATGTGCAGACAGATAAGCTTATATCTCTTTTCATGAGGAACTCGTTGAGTGTCAGTAGACAAGTTGTGGGTTTACAAGATGGGTCAATGCCAGGGGACAAAGGAGAAGATGTTGATGGTTGCATACAAAGGCATTCATTCTCCTTCCTTTGGGGCTAGCCGTCCTCCATCACCGCTCTCGTTCTTGAACCTTTCGGTAGAGGAGCTTGTTGCTGTGATTTTTGGCTGTGACCATGCGACTTACAATGAATGCGTCACACAGCTTCTGTTTGGTATACTTTATCTATCCTCTTACTTTCTATCACAGATATACGTCTCTCCCCTTAAACCATAATGCATCATATCAGGATTTGGATTTCTCATTTTGAGATTCCACTGTGCTTTCGATAGTATGTTTTCCCACGTCCTGGTCATATGGACACCATTTCCTTCTGTGCCCTTATTTCTCTCTCTCTCTCTCTCTCTCTCTCTCTCTCTCTCTCTCTCTCTCTCTCTCTCTCTCTATCTATCTATCTATCTATCTCTCTCCCCCTCCCTCCACATATGTGTGAACGCAGAGAAGAATGTTGAATCTAAAGCTTACATGGAATCATGGGCTTGGTTTTATTTTACGGACGTCCTTATGCATGAACAGTAGCTTGATCACTAGCTTTTGTGCATGTCCAGGCCTTCGAGCTTCTCATATCAGCTATGTAAAGAATGTCCAACCAGGGATGCCACTATTTTTGTTTAATTACATTCATAAAAAGTTGCATGGTATTTCTGAGGCAGACAGCTATGGAGAGATGAACATCAATCCATATGCCTGGACCGATGGGAAGCAGAAGACACAGTTTCCAGCTCAGGTTCTTTGCTTAGATTTAATAATCTCTGATATTACATTAGGTCACTGTCTGAGATGTAACGAGGTTTTGTTTACATGTAGGCACACGTACAGGTGAGATGTCAGTGTGCACCATTGATAGAAAGCATATACAAGGGAGCATTAACAGCGAATTATGTGAATTATTCACAGGAGAAAATCCTATTTGAGTTAAATCATGTGCAGACAGATAAGCTTATATCTCTTTTCATGAGAAACTCATTGAGTATCAGTAGACAGGTTGTGGGTTTACAACGTTGGTCCATGTCATGGGACAAAGGAGAAGATGTTGATGGTCGCAGGCTCGAATGTTCACTAATATGTGGGCTTTTGGAGAGCATATTAAAATCAAAGCCATTGATTCTTTATGTGTATGCATCTATGTATGCATGTGTGTGTATGCATGTGTATATGTGTGTATGCATCATTATGTGTGTATGTGTCCAGGTGTATGTTTGTGTGTGTGTATATGTGTGTGTGTATGTGTATGTGTTGCAATAAAAATGTATGATTTCTTCAAGTTTAAAACAGTATTTTATGACTAAAGAAAAAAAAGGGGCTAGCAAACATTTTGATGATGGTACCTAACTCTATCATGGTCTTAACTGGTAACATTCCAAGTGTGAAACAGTGAAGATGTCTCTGAATTTGCGGTGCTACCCTTGCTGGATGAATTTTCCTCTTTATTGTGTTCGAAGAAATGGCAAGAATGGATTTGTTATCTATGCCTTTCAAAGATGTGTTGGAGCATCTTAGAAGGATCTCCTAGAGAATGAGAAGGGAAAATAAATCATGATGATCGAACTTCCCAAAGTTTTCTTTGTTTTGTCTTACCTCAAAAACCAATTATGTTTTAACAACATTACATTAAAATCAAAACTGTAAAAAGAGATCATAATTGTCAAAGATTACCTTGAGCAATTCAATGGGATTACTCTTTATTGGTGCAGACTGGCGAAATGCATAACTATAAGCTGGTTCAATCAATGATGTCACGGCCAGTACACCAACAGGCTCTAAACCAAGGCCATGACTCTACGGATCCTTTTATTTCCAGACTGCCTCTTCGATGTTCTCCAAAACTTCATAATTGAATTGTATTACATGATTACCTGTTCGTGTCCAAATAGAACCATCATATGCTAAATACACTTCCCTTAACCCATACATACATTTTCAAAAAAGTTCTCCAGGCCCCTCAACTCCATACCCTTTTCCAGGTTTTCGGGAAGACACTAAATGATAAAGGAATTCTTTGGAGGTTAAACCATCTAAAAAGCAAGAATGAATTATTGCCAAACCATCATGATAGTCAGAAAAGAACAACTCCTCTCCGTTTACAGACCGTAAACCTAAGCATGCACACTGTTATATCAAGTTTGACAATGATCCTTTGCTTCAGCCCTTATCATTGCCATCATGGAATTGGATGGACAGCTATGCGTCTCAACAACGGTTGGTATTTCCCCAAGAACATGTTGAAATTCGAAAATTGCTGATCTTCTAGCACTCATTTCTTCAACTAAGCTAAGAAAATTTTCTTGGTAACCATAGTCAAGGATATCACTATGAGATGGATTAATAAAAGTTCTTGGAATGAGTTCCTCTTTTCCTGACAAGACTAATCGGATCTGCCTTTCCAAAGTGAGAACTCTCTGAGAAGACCATCCCATCATCTACAGCAATATAAACTTCTTCAAGAAGTTTTATATATGTTCCAATTTCATCTGTTAAGTACATGTCTTTCAAGCCAACACTGAACCCTGTTTGGAAAAGCCATTCATGCAGAACATTTTGAAGGCATGTTAGGAACTGAAGAGCAATTTCAATCCCTTTGTGATAGAAAAAACTTGGGACAATTCCCGTATGGCAATCTGTTAACCATTTATTGCCAATAGGACACTGCATTATCTCACTGTCATGCACAACTACACTGCCTAAATATGTGTACTCTACACCAGGGGGAAAGGTCATATTTAAGACCTATATCCCTGTGTGAATGCATGTGTATGTGTGTGAATGCATCATTATGTGTGTATGTGTGTATGCATCTGTATGTGTGTATGCATGTGTATGTGTGTGAATGCATCATTATGTGTGTATGTGTCTATGTGTGTGTGTATATGTGTGTGTATGTGTGTGCGCGTCTATGTGTATGTGTGTGTGTCTATGAGTGTGTATCTGTTTATGTGTATGTATGTGTCTATGTGTCTATGTGTGTGTATGTGTCTATGTGTGTATGTGTATGCATGTATGTATGCATATGTGTGTGTATGTGTGTGTATGCATTATGTATGCATATGTGTGTGTATGCATTATGTATGTGTATGTATGCATGTGCATTATGTATGTGTATGTATGCATGTGCATTATGTATGCATATGTGTGTGTATGCATGTAAGTATGTATGTATGTATGCATATGCATATGCATTATGTATGCATATGTAT
The DNA here is from genome assembly GCA_020310875.1 of Ceratopteris richardii. Classification (NCBI taxonomy): domain Eukaryota; kingdom Viridiplantae; phylum Streptophyta; class Polypodiopsida; order Polypodiales; family Pteridaceae; genus Ceratopteris; species Ceratopteris richardii. The sequence goes on along the minus strand of CM035424.1, from coordinate 80,553,229 downwards.
GCATGTATGTGTATGTGTGTGCATGTCTCTCTATGTGTGTGTGTATGCATATATGTGTATGTATGTGTGTGTGTATGTGTGTGTGTGTATGTGTGTGTTTATGTGTGTGTATGTGTGGGTATGTGTATGTGTATATGTGTGTGCATGTGTATGCATTATGTATGTGTATGTCTGCATGTGCATTATGTATGCATATGTATGTGTATGCATATATGTGTGTGTGCATGTATATGTGTGTGTGTATGCATGTATATGTGTGTGTATGCAACATTATGTGTGTATGTGTGTATATGTGTGTGTATTTGTGTGTGTATTTGTGTGTGTATGTGTGTGTGTGTCTATGTGTATGTGTGTGTTTGTCTATGTGTGTATATGTGTGTGTATGCATATGTATGTGTGTGTAAGTGTGTGTGTGTGCGCATACCTGGTCTTTCTCTTTGCGTCTCTCTCTCTCTCTCTCTCTCTCTCTCTCTCTCTCTCTCTCTCTCTCTCTCTCTCTCTCTCTCTCTCTCTCTCTCTCTCTCTCTCTCTCCCCCTCTCTCTCTCTCTCTCTCTCTCTCTCTCTCTCTCTCTCTCTCGTTCTCTTGCTCTCGTCCAGATCTCGGCACAAATGTGCTGGGAGAATTCGAAAAAAAAAATTAACATTCGAGAGCATCACTTATGCGATGCTCTGGAAAGGACGACGCATATGCGTCGCTATCCAATTTGCCGACGTCGCAAATAATGTCGGTAGGCAACGATGCTATTTGCGACGCAGAGATGGGCATCGCATAATGGACGCAGGCATCGCTTATGCGACGTATCCCATTAAAAAAAATATATAAAAAAGAGCATTGTCGCTTATGCGATGCTAGCGTCGCATAAGTGACGGTGCTTGTTTTTTTTTCAATTCGGGGGCATCGCTACGCCCCTCTATTTCTTGTAGTGAAGAGAGGCATGCAAATTAATATTAAATTCAGCAATATGGTTATTGTTAGGACTAGTGAGTAGCATATCATCAATGTTTTAAAAAATTATTAGAAGTACATAATTTGCATGCTTAACATATAAGGTTCTCTCAATTGGACTGCTCTCAAATCCATGTGCTAGCAAGTATGTATGTATCTTTTCATATCAAGCACTTGGTGGTTGCTTCAATTCATACAATGCATTTTGCATGCCCTTTTTGCATAAAACCATGTGGTAAATCAACATTCAAAAATTCAATTTTAATGTCTAAATTATATACATTCCAACCATGATGAGTTTACAAGTGCACAAATGTTGTAAACAATTATCATTCGCCATGTGGGAGCAAACTTCTCATCAAAATCAATGCCCTTCTCTTGAGCATAACCTTTGGCAATAATCCTAGCCTTATATCTATGAACTGTTCCATGAAGCTTAGGTTTCAACTTGTATACCCATTTAATACCAATAGCCTGTTTTTTCGAGGAAAATCATATAAAGACCAAGTACCGTTCTTCATAATAGCATCATATTTTAATTTCATAGCAGCCATCTATTTTTTTGAATTATGTGCTTCATAAAAAAAACCAGGTTTATTTTTGTAAAAAGGAAGTTCTACAATAGCCTACTCTCCCAAACTTTCATTAAAATAAAGGAAACAACTGTACAGGTGAACGGGTCTAGTACCCATGGGACCCCCTGAATCCCATAAAGCATGGGAACAACATTTATAGGGTTTTACAAAGGAGGTTGATAACCATCTCATCCCCTTCATGCGGGTCCCACTTGGATTTAATCTTGTTGTTCTTGAGGAAGAAAACTCTATGGTGCCTAAAAGGTGGGCTCTTCTTGCAATTGGAAATTCTTTTGCCTAGAAGGAAAAGAGACTTCTCGATAGACCACTCTTTAGGAGGGTTTCCAAAGTTGGAAGCACACCTCTCTCTCCAAATCTTCGAGAGGGTCTCACCTCTCATAGCATTCCACAGTGATGAGGAGAAGCCAATTGCCTCGCCTAGTAATGCTTGCTTCCAGCTGATTTGTTCTTGTAGTAGAAAGATTTTTTCAAGGATCTGCCAAATCGAGATAGATTTGGGGCACAAGAAGAATATGTGACCCAAATCCTCATAACCGAATGGCATCGCTTGCACCAAGGCAGAACCCCACAAATTTCGCTAGCCTTTATATTGTTCCAGATTCCCCGATGGAGGATTTGCCACATAAGCACTGACTTTTCCATCTCGATGAGGGGGTTCCAAAGAGACATGAACTTTAGATCGCAATGCAAGCCCATCTCGATAAGACATCACTTCTTATTAAGCATGATATGATAGTCCAAGTACTCCTTGATTCTAGGAATTTTGTTCAGACTATTGCCATTGTGCTATTTGAGACCCTCATGGTGCAAAGAGTCTTACATGATGAGGAGGCAACTTTTTGAGCATTCCTTGGCGACGCATCGGCTCTGCAAAAGGATCCATTCCTCAAATGCACTCTTATTTCTACATCGATATCCTCAAATCTAATCCATTGATCAATATCTTGGTTCTAGAGGTGTTTCCAATACCGGAACCACTTGTTCCAAAGCTTCTTAGCTTTTTGGAGGTTCCAAGAATCCATGCCTCTGATGCCCTTGATAGGGAACAAGATTGAATCATTATGTTTGATGCCTACCACCCATTTCCAATCTTCATTGATTTTGACAAATTGTTTGACCTTGTTCCAATCTTCCACAGATAGCACACCAAATTCGAGCCTTTAGAAAACATGAAAATGGTGAGAATAAAAGGGTGAGAAGGTTGAGGTCCTTCCAACCTAGGAGTCCGACCAATGTAAGAGCACTCTTATTCCTAAAGATAAGCATGTCCCAAGAGGCCTCACTATTGCACCAAGCTTTGATAAGCCATTTAACCACCAACTTATTTGCCATGCCCTCAATGTCCAAAAAACCCAGACCCCATGATCCTTTTGGCTAATACAAGTAGTTCATTCAATTTTTGGGACACCACACCAAATAAAGTTTCTATAAATTCTTTCGAATTTGATAACCTCTTGATCCTTTGGTCTCCAACAAGAGGGAAAGTAAATAGTCGATGAGATAAGGAACATATTAATTACCATGGCACATCCTGCAAGGTTGGTATACATATCTTTCCACTAGGCTAGCTTGTTGTTGAGCTTAGAGAGGACCCAATTCCATCGTTGGTCCATCAATATGCCAAACCCCATTGGAATACCTAATAGTAAAAAATTTGTCCCCTCGGGATCATTTGACAACCCTGGTCTACAAGAAATTGGGATGGAAGTCCGATAATGGCCCTGAAAGCGGTTTTAGAGTGGTTTATTTTGGATCCTGTTACCACACAAAATCTATCCAGGCATCCCCAAAAGGTATCAATGCTGTTAATATCGTTATGCACAAAGGCATTCATGTCATCCGCAAAAAGTATCATGATCATCTGGCCTTGATTGGAAGGAAGTGAGAGACCTATAATATGGTCTAAGTCCATATGATGCTTCACAAGGTCAGTGAGCCTCTGTGGCGATGGCAAAGAGTAGAGGGGCCAAAGGGAATCCTTGTCTGATAGAGTGTTTTAATATGATAGGCTTTGCCCACTAGCCATTGATATTTGTCTACATCGATGCATTTCCCAATAGGGTAGAGATCATCTTAGTGAGCTTCTGACTGCAACCAAGGTCTTAAAGAGATTGGAGAATGAAGTCCCATTCAAGCCTATGTAAGCTTTGTTGAAGCCAATCTTAAGAAAGATAACATCTTGACCAGACTCTTCAACGAAGTCCAGACCTTCCCAAATATCAATAGTAGCTTCCAAGATGGATCAATCCTTAATGAAGCCTTTTTTATGCTCACTTAACCAACTTTTTAAGTGGCAAGAAATTTTGTTGGCAATAACTTTGGCAAGGATCATGAACCGAGTTTGTAGCATCATAATCGGGTGCTAATTTTGATTCCTATTTTTGTCTCCTTTTTTGTGGATAAGCTTGATGACACCTTTGTTTAGACATTTAGGGAGCACACCAAAAGACAATGCCTCTTGCCACACCAAGCATGGTGGAGTGGCCATCACCTGTCTGAAGGTCTTGAAAAACTCATCGGTGAGGTCATTAGGGCCTGCACTTTTCCCATTAGGAAGCAAATCAAAAACTTCAAGAATCTCAATATCTGAAATGGGAGCTTCAAGAAGAGTCTTCAAATTATGTGGGATTCTTGTTCACTTAACTCTAGAAATCGTAGCTATGCAATCACGCCTATGGGAAGAAAGAGGCATCGAAACCGCGAGGAGTTGGGAAGAGTGGTTGACAATCATTGAGCTATTTTCTTCTTCCATCTTGCATTCGACCCCATTGGTGTCCATCAAGAAAGACAATGTTCATTGCATAACAATCTATTCTTATCAGAAACAGTTTGATTTTGCGTCAAAGAAGATTAATAAAATTGCATAGATCTTGTGTCAAACAATATTTTTACAAGATGACCAATAATCTACCTACTCATGACAATTAGCTTGGTGTCACGGAATTGATACCCTTTTTGTGCAATGAGGGACAATACCAAATCTTGAATAGTAGTCATCGTCTTGGTGTCTATTGTATTCAAGATCTCTTGTCCTTCAGAATCCGTATTATCAGCCGGCTCACTTTCCGGTTCAAAAATGTCGTTGAATCTCTTACTTATCTCTAAATCAAATAGCCTGTCCGCAGCTTTGGTATCGAAATTAGGTATGCTTGCCCCAAAAAGTGGTGAACGTAATAAGGGTCCACGAGGCAGCACCGCACTATCATCGAAAAATTTCAAATTCCCACCAAATGGTACCGAACTTCCACCGGAACTTGTTGAACCTTCACCAAACCAGGTTACCCTTTCATCGGAAACGATCTCACTTGGTAACACAACTTTATCACCGAAAATGGTCGAATTCTGACCAGATAGTGTCGGACTAGCTCCGCACTACGTCTCTGTACACTTAGAAGTCACTGTACCTTCTCCAAAAGGCACCGGATTCACACCGGAATTCATCGGAATCTCATCATGTGTCACCGAACTAGTACCGGACTCACTATTGACTGGCTCCGATCCTTCTACAACTAGACTTAGTTGGCCTGCACTTCTACTACCTGGGGGTGTCCGTAATAAATTTGGAACTACCCAAGGATGTTGATCTCTCCTATACTTCGGATAGGACTCGCCAGAATGAGTAACCGGCATATATCACTTCTTCAACTAGCGGTTACTATTCACCACTGCTTGCCTTGCGTACTACTCTTCCCTTACTAATCATTCCCAATTTTCCATCTTTCGACGGCGCCTGTGTTAAAAGCACTTCAGTCAAGTCGCTTTTAATCTCATTTTGGGTTCTTGGGGATGGATAGGGGTCTAATAGTGTAGAGGCCCTTTATTTAATTTTCCCAATGTAACTATTCAACTAAACAGTAACTATACGTCAAGGCAACAACTTCCACGGTGCAGTTATGATTCTTCGATTACAGTTATCTTTACACAGTAAACTTATCGCGCGAATTAGCAATCACACAGTCGCACAACTCTTAATGTTAAGATAACATTATTGAGTTAATAATGAATTGCTGCAATTCAATAAGAACAGAATGACAGTACTCAAGATATCTGCAAATCTGTAACACAGTGTCTCCGCATGGTCACCCAGAAAGACAGTCTGGCAAACCCGTCTCTATTCCGAGAACACCGTAATGCCCTTTCATTAATGGATAAAAAGGTACAACTATTTTCTATGCCCTTTCGGTGCGTGCAACTATGGAAAATAAAATTACATTATTCCCATCCGACAGCCTAACAGTACACATAATTAAAAGACGTTTGAAAACTATTTCACAACATGGTAAGGTTAAACTTGCACCACATTATTATGGACCTTTTTGTATTATTCAAAAAATTAATGAGAATGCTTTTAGATTAGACATACCTTCTAATTGGAATATACATAATTCCTTTCATATTAGTTTATTGAAATCTTTTAAAGGAACTTTACCAGTCACTCCTATTTTAGATGATCCTCCATTACTTGAAGAGGATGCTGAAATTTTAGTTCCAGAGAAAATACTTGATTATGATGTTACTACTACATGCACAGGTAACCAATATCATAGATATTTAGTTAAATATAAAAATCACTCCCTTGAAGAATCTCAATGGATTCATAATACATCACTAACTCTAGATTATGATCACTTGATTTCTGCTTATCTTTCACAGTCACATTAAATTCCAATTTTCCAATTCTATGCATGTGTTTTTACATGGAACATGCTTATGATTGTTCAATGATGGGACATGTGACTGGCCATCCATGTCTATTTTATTTTTATCAACTGAGGTCAGTTGCTTGTCAATTGGGAGGCATGTTATACTTTATGGAATAATGGAATGTTATATGGATTTTAATGTCTTGAGGGTTTTAATGTGATTTGTGTTTTGATTTAGCAGGTGAAGATTCATGAGGGTGTGAATGCACATGGACTTATTCAGATATTAAGAAGAATATTTAGAAGATAGTATTTTAGTTATTTTTTGTAAAAATAATAGATCTCTTTAGAAAACAACATTTTTGTAAAAATAGTAGATCGCTTGAAAAAGCAATGTTTTATTAAATAAAGAAGGTCTTTGTAAACATAGGCTTTTTGAAATGCCGCCCTCATGTATCTTCTATTTAAGACATAATGAAAAATAACTATAAATGCACACGCTTTGATAGACTCGTCCATCAGAGTATGTGGGTGGAGATTGTATCCAATCTGGTCTCAAGTCTCTTGTCTCTTTCTATTCTCTAGGTACTTTTGTGAGATTTTGTTTTTGTACTATTCTTTGCATATGTGTGTCTGTGGGATCCGAACAATAGCTACATTCCCTACTACATGGCTTGAGAATCCAAAATCAATGTAGAACACATGCTCATCAGAATTACCTTCCTTCATTGTGATATTCATAAGTAGAAGTGAATCCTCTTGAGCTTGATTGTTTTATGTTCCTCCAGAAGTTCTGTAAACACCTTTGTTATATCCTCTTCCTCTTTGATTCCTTGTGTCCTTGAAGCAATGCTCTATGATGTGATTTGATAGGCCACATATGGCATAGGATGAGGAGCTTTGAGCTCTCCCCCTACCTTGTCTATCTCGTGTGCCTCTTCCTTTTGAGCTAGTACCTCTACCTACAAATTTAGCTTGGGAGGTGTTTCCTTCATCATTAGAATTTTTACCTTTTCTTTTGTTCCCTTTTCCTTTGAGGTTATATGTGTAAAGGGAAGAGTATTGGTTAACTTTTTGATTCACACCATTCTTCATAAGTTTGGCCTCATGGGTAAAGAGTTCTCCCATGAGAGTGTTGAAGTTTGCCACTTACATATCCATGTATAAGTCCATAGCATTGGTGGAAGATTCCTACTTGCCATCAACCTTGATGTCATTGATGAATTTCCTCACAATTTGCTCTTCATCAATGACTTCTCCAATGCCCCCAAGTTGGTCTGCAACTGTCCTTCATCTTGGTGACAAAATCAATCACACTTTGCTTGGGCATCTTCTTGAGTGTTGTGAACTCCATCCACAATTGGTTCTTCTTAGCTTTGATACTTGAAAAGAAAGATACTTCCATGAATTCCATGTCTCTTGAGAGGTCTTATAATTCGTAATTTGAGGAAGTAAGAAATGAGAGATAGAATTCAGAAAATACGACCTTGCTAAAGCATCCTTTGCACACCATGTGTTCAATCTTTCCTATTTCTCTTAATTTTGTTCAGACCATGCTGATTAGTTGCTTTGATCCGATTTGTCAATTGATGAGGGAAATCCATCACCCATAATTTTCACTCTATGACTATGCTCTCATACCACTGTGAAGAGTGATGGCTAGTGCACAAAGATGAGAGGGCCTTGGCAAAAACTTTCTCCAAATGAGCCTAAGTAAATTCAAGAACTTAGATAGACTCTATGAGCTTTCAATATATGCATTCATATCATCATATTACTTAGGAAAATCATATCAAAAGTCTATGTCAAAACAAATAACTTTTGTGTACACTTTAACTTGAGAAAACCTTTTATTTATGGAAGAAGGTACTCAAAGTTTTACTCAAAGCTCAGAACCTGGTTCGAATTGACCCAAGAATGTATGCAAACTTTTAAATGAAGTTTTGAATGATATATAATTATTTATTTCATGAATTTATGAAGACTATATTAAGAGCAATATGCATAAGAAGTCAGGGGGATGATCCTGACTTTTCAGGAGGATGAAGGTGCACAAACACAATCATGTTGATTTGTTCATAATTCAAGATGTACAAATCCAATGACTATAAAACTTTGTAGGCATGCTCAAAATAGCTTTAATTTCATACTTCAATCAATAGATTAGATACTGACATCATATACACAGAGAAATAATGCAAACAATTTAACAAACTTCACTCAATGTAATGTATTAGTAGACATAGGCCAATGTAGCTATGGAAATGTGTTGTAAATGTATCTCTAATTGAAATATGATACAATGCAAGAATGGAGGACTCCACAAGCTTTGAGGCATGTACTTGTTCTGGTGAAGTGCAGTGAACAAGGGCTTCCACCCAAACTATTGTTGGCATCTAGGCTATCTCCAATCACGCTAGAGGAAGAGGGGCTGATCATGGAAGTCGGTGCACCATAATGATGATGAGATCCACCCTCCTCCTAAGGTGAGGATCTAGAAGGATTCAAGGAGGGTGAAGGGATGTGAGGTGCTTGCTTAGGTGGCTGACAAGCCTCTTGCCTTGATTGCTATCTTGTATGATGTCTAGTCCTCGAGTGGCATGCCTTCGCAATGTGAGCAACCTTGTGACATGCAAAAAATTGATTTCGAAGGCCCGAGTACTTGATCCTCTAAATCAACCACTCACTAGAGAGAAGAGGAAGTTCAATCTTTGATAGTAGATGTGCAAGGTCAGAGATGAGAACCCGAACCGAGGGAAGAGGCATCACCCTATCCACCATAGAGGCTGTAGTCTTTGGAACCTCCAAGAAGGTGCCAAGAAACCCAACAATGTGTGGTAGTAAGGGTAAATAACCACATCTAAGGCTACAAACTAGGTCGTTAGAGGAAACCCATGTGCTTCCCTGGTAATTAAGGCCAAAGATGAGGCTAGTGATGAATCAAAGTCATGAGTCCATGGGCAAATGTAGGCACAACCAACCTGAGCCTCAATGGGTGATAAGGCAATCATCTTGGTGACAACCTCGAGAGATCCAAGCTCAATATGATAGAAGATGCGGCAGATCCAAGCTCAATATGATAGAAGATGCGGCCCAAGCTCTAGATATCAACAAGCTTGCCTACCTCTGCAAGAAATTTGCTTTGGAGAAGACCCATGAGCTCTGCATGTCTAGGGTAGAGTTTGATGATTTTACAAATAACTCACAACACTTGTAGATGCTCAACTTTTGAAACCAAAATCGCTCTACCCTCATCGGTAATGGAGAGTCATATGGGTGATGGAGTGGAGTTGGCCAAGGGGTCTTCATGTGAGTCCCTCTCAAGAATGGGATCTGAGCCCATTTGTGTTTGATGCTTGTGCAAGGAGAGGAGGAGACTCTTATGTTATTTCTACGAAACCCACCCAAGGAGGGGCTACAAGAAATAAGCCAAAAGAAAAAAAGGGGGAGGGGGATGAGGAAAAGACAAGGAGGGAGGGGAAGGGAAGGACAAGGGGAGAGAGGCAAGGATGGGAGGAAGGGGAAGAGGCTTAGCACAAACAATTGATGGAAAAAGATGGATTTTCCAATTGCCTATGTGAGTAGAGAAATAAAAATTGCAAAAGGAAATCACACTCATAGGAGGAGAAGGCCTAAGAATAGTTTATGTGGTTAAAAAGTTTAGACACTATTTGTTTGCAAATAAGTTTAATTTTTCCATTGATCGTATGACTGTTCTCTACCTAGTTAGCAAGCCATACAATACATTAAGAAAGTTAGTGTGATGGTTTCTTCTAGTAAGGAATTTGAATTGATATTCAAAAAAGGTAATACATATGATTTCTAGATTAATTAATGGTGAATCTCCTCAGGGGGTTTCATATGATTTTTCATATGCTTTTTTTCAATCTAGAAGTTATGAAATGATCATATCCCTTTGTATCTATATTGACATATGGTCCATTATCATACATAAACATCTAGTGTTACAATACTTTGAGAAACTCTATCAACTTCTTAGAGTCATTTCTTTGTATGTGAGTACTCACTGTCAAATCCATCAACTAGATCACTTGGCTAAAGTTGTAACACACACCTACAAAGATTCATTGTAACTTGATGCACAGATCTTGAGATATGAGTAACTATATGTGATAGGGTCTGTGTATCACCCTCTTCTTGAAAAGTGGAGTTTACCCCCCAAACTTCTTAGATACATTGTTGTATGTATGATCATCCTAAATTCATGAAATAACTTGTTGTCGCTTGATCAACACTTCAATTCAAGGTGCACAAAAGTTATCTAGACAATTGTCACAAGGCTATGAGCCTTGAGCAAAATATTGAGAACTTTCTTCCATAAACAAAAAGTTTCTCTAGGTGTTTTGAACTCACAACTTATTTTTTTTGACACAAGAGATTAAAGTGTATTGTCATTCCTAGTGTGTTCACAAACATCACTACCAAAATATATCAACAATTTTTGCCTAGGAGTGATGAGGTGAACAAGGAGTTGGCACTTATGTATAAGAAAGTGCCAAGCTATATCAATCCACAAAAGGAAGTAAGCCTAAAGCTTTGCAAAAAGCTTCAAAATTCTCTTAAGGTAGAGCCTTTGTGAAAAGGTCTGCAACATTCTCCTATGTGGGCACATATGCCAAAGCACATATGCACCTCAATGTGCTCTGTGCAAGTATGAATAGAGGGTTCCTCACAACTGCCAATGCACTTTGATTGTCGATGAAGACGATGATGGAAGAAGGATGACCAACACCCAAATCAGCCAAAAGGCATCTAAGCTAAGTACACTCAATAGTCAGTGTGAAAGCTAACCTATACTAAGCCTCATAATTAGAAGTGGCCATAGTAGGCTACTTCTCAATCAACCAAGATATGCATGAGCTACCAAGCGTGAAGTAAAAACCACTAGTGGACACATCCGTTTCTTGGAAACCAACCTAGTCAGAGTCAAAAAAAGCATGTAAATGTGGCAGTAGTGATCCCCCCTTGGGATAAAAAAAATCCAAGTAGTCAGGTACCACTCAAGTAGCGAACGATGTGCTTAACCACCTGTAAATGCTTGACACCTGGGTAATGCATAAACCTGCTCATTTGAGAGACAACAAACTGAATATCAAGCTGAGTTATGCATAAGTAAATCAATACTGATAGAGAACAACATCAAATGCATCTCCAACATCATGAAGACACAATCGTAAATCTGTTTCCATAGGAGTGGCAATAGGATTGCAATCTTCAAGGCCAAAACACTGCAATAATGTGTCAATATATTTTGTTTGACACAAAGCTATTCGTCCATCAACTTGCATAAACTAAATGCTCAAATAATGATGCAATTGTCCTAATTCTGACATCTCAAAAGAGGAATGCAAATAAGCGTTAACATTATCAATATGCTTCTCATTAGGAAGAGTGAGTAGCATGTCGTCAGCATAGACAACGATGATCAGAAGCATATCATTTGCATGCTTAACATATAAGGTGCTCTCAATTGGACTGTTTTCAAAACCATGTGCAATCAAGTATGCATGTATCTTTACATACCAAGCACAAGGTGCTTGCTTCAAACCATAAAATGCCTCTTTCAGCATGCACACTTTGTTTTCTTGCCATTTCTATGCAAAACCACAAGACTAAAATACAAACACTTCTTTGTGTAAGTCACCATGCAGAAATGCAGTTTTAATATCCAACTAATGTACATTCCAACAGTGATGAGCTGCAAGTGTACAAATGCTATGAACAATGGTCATTTGACATGTTGGAGCAAAGGTCTCATCAAAATCAATGCCTCTCTCTTGGGCATAACCTTTTGCAACAAGCCTAAACTTATAGCTATCACCTATTCCATAAGGCTTACACTTTAGCTTGTATACCCATTTAGTGCCAATGGCCTTTTTTCCCAGGGGGAAATCACATAAAGGTCAAGTACCATTCTTCATAATAGCATCATATTTTGATTGCATAGGGGCCATCCAATTTTTTGAGTTTTGAGCTTTATCAAAAGAAGTAGGCTCATTCTCATCTCAAAGAGTAGAGGTAGCCATTGCATAGCAACTTGATGCAAAGCAAGCAATATGAGAGCTTGAACAAGTATGATGTGATAGAAGTGCATCTAATTTGCTATCGCCCAAACTGTGCACTAGCCATTTGGGCATAGTTTTTTCCTCTTCTATATGAGTATTCTCATTATCAATTGCATCCTATAAATTTGCATCAGAAATAAAATGATCTGCATTATTATGTGAATCTTGTAAAGGCTAAGAAATTGACTCATTTGGATTAGCACTTGAATGTCCACTTGTAAAAAGAGGAAGCAAAGGGTCATCCACATCCTTGGAGCTAACTAAGATCTCCTTAGTACATGAAAGTAATGGCTGAATTGTATCTTCCATGAAAACATCATGGATAACCAAGATGCCTTTAGTCTATGGATGATACAGACGATAGCCTTTGCTTTCAGAACTGTATCCAACATAAATATATTTTATTGCTTTATCATTCATTTTTTTGCATTTTTGTTCAAGCACTAATGCATATGCAAGACAACCAAAGACATGCATAGGAGCAACAAATGGTTTGCAATCATGACAACCCTCATATGGAGTGATAGAATGCAATGCTTTGGTGCGATAACTGTTGGGTACATATGCTATGCACATAACAGCCTCAAGCTAGAAGCTATGTAGTAATGCATGACTTCTAATCATACACCTCACCATCTCCATGAGAGACCTATTATTTCTTTCAGCAAATCCATTTTTTTGAGGTGTATACGACACTGGACACTGATGTTTTATCCCATGTTCAACCAAAAATGCATTAAATTAGAAGACATGTATTCCCCCCCTTGATTAGAATTGAGGGTGCGCATTTTACATTGTGTACATAAGTCTTGAAGTCTTAGGGACTTGTGTCAAAGAGACTAAATCTCATTTGCCCCACAAGTGCATATAGTGGTGGATCAATACACATTTAATTATCAATCCGAAGAACCACATGAACCAAGTGTATGAGGACATGTGCACACATGATGGAAGTGAAGTGGCTCAGCTATAATGCATATGAAAAGATTATTCTACCTCTGCAACTAACTAAACCTCTGGAAATGTCTGTGGTGATACCACTTACAATAGTAAACACAAATTCGAATGTTTCTCCCAATTCCGAACTCCGAATATGGCCAATAGTAGGTTCATTTTGAAGCTCTCGACAAGACGCATCTATTGGTGTATCGAATCTGACAACCACTCTTCAAGATATGGTCAAAATAGTGAATGACAGGAAACACCTACACTCGCTCCACAACTCATATTGGTTCACACACACACACACACTACAGTAGCTCAAAAGTGATGGGAAGGGATAGACAATAGTCCTACACATAATTTCAAGCATTGCACACACACAAAATATCATAGAAAAGATGAAAATTAGCAGGAAAGAAGCAAATTGGAATTTTAGCTCTCCTTCTTCACAATGGGAAAAAGTGTTTACAAAGAGTCACAAAGTGACTTATATACATGTGCCCTAAAAATGGTCCTTTCACTCATGAGACTGGCACTTTATTGACTAATCTCTAAGTTCCTACTATTTTACAAGAATTATGTTACAAGGATTTGGGGTTTATGCATCGAGAGGACTCCTCTAGTGCATTTACATAGCTTCGAGGGAATTTCCTAGGATTTTGGAGAAGAATTTTTATGCCATCAAATCGAAAATTTTGGGGCTCCTCTTTTGTGCCTCTTTTCTGTGCAAAACTCTCCCCCTCTTTGTCTCTATTGTCCCTTGACAAGCTTTGCTTCTTGTCTGTAGCTTGTTTGTGGCTCCTTGGTACATGCACCCTGTGGTCGAAGAAGGAATAAGGATTGTCAGGCAATTTGTTACTTTATCCAAAGTTAGTCCTTTGCTTCTATAAGCCCCTTGGTATTCCGTATATCATAACTCTGGGTTGCTGTATTAAGTCGGGCTACCATGCATGCCATCAGTGGCTAAGAATGTGATATTCTTAGTCACCCGCTTCAACTTCTCAGCCTCTACCTCTTTCTAGCTTTTGGTCCTCGGATCTGTCTTTGTTGTCACACATCTTACCCTGTTGTATTGTCTAGATCCTGTTTATGTTTCCCATTGCACACCTTACTTTGCCGAGCTTTTCTCTCTTCTAAGTTAGCATTACGTTTCAAAGGCCCTGTTCTTAAATCTTCTTTATCATCCTCTGGGACCTGATGCATTTCTTTGTCTGTTCATTTCTTTTCCACCGCAGGCACCTTGTAGACAAGGAGACAGTTAAGACCTTCAGACAATTGGTTATCTTATCCGATGAAGAATCCTTTGTGTATTGTCTCCCTTCTAAAGAGTAATCCTGTTCCTTTTTTACCACCGCATGCACCTGGTGGATGAGGAAGCTGTGTGCAACCTCCCATAAAAAGTCCTAGTTTTATTATCTTTATTTTTGTATTCCTTAGGACCTGGTTCTTTGGTGTTGTTGCCTGATGCGTGCCCCTGTGGGGCTTTGGGCAGAGGGTTGTTCTTTTTCTTTATGAGCTTTTTTCTTCACTGAGCTGTTTTAGTCTTTCGTCTCCTCCTTCTTCTCTTTAAGCTTGATTCCCCCTCCACACGTCCCTCCTCCTGAACTCTGTCGTCCTCGATAGGCTTTTTGTGGTGATGTGCATAGGTTTGTATGACTTTCTTCTCTCGATGGACAAATTTGCTTGACATATCATCAATTCTTTCCATTGGCTCGACTTTACTCTATCATCTGGTGCCTGTCTATGATCTGCAAAGAAGCTTAATTCGTAGGCCACCATTCGCACATTTAGGTTAGAAGATATTTTTACAAAAATCTCTGAGTCCATTTCAAAAAATCTTGTAAAAAATGCCTCTTCAAATGTTTGCATATATGGACTTGGCAAAAACATAAGTCTAGAATATATGGCCATTAGTGGTAATCGACTTGGGATAGTAGATAGATAAAAAACAAGTGCATCCGATCCCTGGTTAATGCCGATGAAGTTCAAAAAAGTATATTGAACATGTTGAAACACCTTTATTACTGTAAGTAACATACTCAAGATTTTGTTAGCCATGTTTATGGCTAAATCAGGTACGGTGGCATATTTGGCGATCCAAAATTTGATTGTATTTACCATGTACTCTTTGGTTGGTAAGTAATTCTTAAGTGGACTTGGTAATAAAGGATAGCTTAGCCACTGATTATTTAAGCTTCCCTAGTGTTGAGCTTCCCAAAATTGCATCCAGGAGAATCTTCTAGGTACTGGGCAAAAGGATGGATTGACTTGAAGTACATACGGTCCCAATTCCCAGTGTACCCATAACATCGGATTCTTTTCCAAAAATTTTTGCCTCCAGATAGGATCTGCTTTATCAAATTCCTCTTGTGTATAAGTAAATGTCTGCATGTTCAACTGTAGGTTGCTATCTGGCTCTTTATTGGTGGTCGTCTTTATGTACTGGCATGTTTCTTCTTTGAGTAACCCATACGGTACATTGAAAGGCTTCATAATCTGTTCTAAATTCCGGCTTTCGATCTTTGCTTCTTTCATGACTCTGACCACTTGTTCTTCAAATTCTTCAGTAAGTTGGGACACCAATAGTGCCCGCTCATGTCGGCTTAGTTCTCATTCTCCTCAGTAGCCGCTGTAGATTGTGGAACTACTGGTGCCCCCATGTTTACCTGTTGTTCTAATTAAGGTTTTAATGTAGCTATTAGTCCATCCTTTGTTTTGATTTCTTCGGTGGCTCTAGTGATTTCTTCTTTGGACTTCAAGAGTTCCTCTCCTATGGTAGCAAGTTGATTAGCATCTTCATTGCATTGTACTAAGAATTTATTCTCTTCCATCTTCCACTTTCTCCTAAGTTCATTAGTGTCGTCCATATATCTTTTTTCCCATTCTGCAATGATGGCTTGCTCTTTCTTCAGCTGATCTTCATGCTTTGCTATTCGATCCTCCAATGCTTTTGTATTACTTTCTGTCATTTTCAGGGCTTCTATAGGTTGGTTGCATAGTAGATCCGTCAGTAGTTCTTTGTTCCTGTTCCTTAGATTGTTAGCTTCATCTATGTATACCTTGATTTGAGATTCAAGGAGTTTACTTCGAGCATTCATTCGTATTTTTTCTGCTTCACCAGCTTCATATTTGCTTTGTAGCTCTCTTATTTGATCTTGGAGTTGGTTCTCCGTCGCTAACGTGGTGTTTTTGCATTTTGCTTCTTGTATTTTTGATTCCTTGGTGCGTCTGCTGAGCTTGCATTAATTTTGCAGATAAATTTTCACTTATTACCTCGAATTGATTTTTCTCTCTCATGGCCTTGTCCTAGTCGGCATCAGCTTCAAGCATTAACTGTTGAGTATCCATAGCGGTTTGTATCATGTATTGCACTACCAACTTGAGCTCAGCTACATGCACATTCACCCATGTTTTGGGGATGCTTGGTTCCTCCCCCGTTCGTATGTCTCTTCCTTGCTCTACATGTATCCTCTCATTGTGTGGTTGTCTTATTTGGAGATGTACTTCTTGGTCTCTTACCTCCTCTTCATTATTGGTCGATTTGGTAGCACTGCCTTGAAACGTGACATCCAATAGAGAGGGTTTTGCTACTACCCGTATCGGTGTGAAGGGTTGGGCCTCTTTTATTGTGTCTTCTACTGTTTCTTCCTTGGGGTTCTTTACCAGGATCTCTCCCACTAAAGGAGCCTCTTTGATTTGAATGTGTGATGTTTCATTCAATTTGATTATATGAATGCCTGCTTGAGATGCTTCCTACCTTGCAATACCCTTGGTAGTGTTATCAGGCGTCTGATCGATCTTTGTGCCTTCCACGCCAAAGTCATCTTGTACTTGATTCAGTTCCTCCCTTTGACCATCATCCTTTGAATCACTTTTAATATCCACATTCAGCATAGATGTGTCTTGTTCTTCTAGTGTGTCCAATGATGAGCTAGAACTCATCAAGCCCAATTCTCTATATCTATGAACTTTGATGAGTCTTTTTCTTTTTTCAGAGTCTTCATGGGCTTGTTGGTAGTGATGCCCTTGCACCGATAGGTTTACCTATCCTTCCATGTATTGGTGATTTGTTAATTCCATTGCCTTTGTTAATTCCTCTTCCGTGATGGGTTGATTGTCTTCGAGTCTTGTCCTTGGAAGTAGATGTGTCCTCTTTAAAGCTAGATCTTCTGCTTCTGCTTGCATCATCTCCTGTAATCTCTTGGTACCTCTCATTCTCGGTTTGGAGCTTGTTTCTGATTCTTCTACTATTTTGACTCCTTTCTTCTTCCTTGGAACCGTGGCAATCTTTGCATACTTAGCCATTTCTTCAGATGAAGGCATCTCTTTCAAATGTTCTCGAATGCCTAAAGCATGATATATTAGTATTGTTAAGGCAATGCTTCCATTCAAGAACTTCTTATGATTCCACTATTTCTTAGCTTCAAAGAGTTGTTCTTGAATGTATGGATTCATGTTAACTTGATTTCCTATTTGCTTGATGGCATGGGACAGCATTTGCACTATGATCTTCTGTGGAGCAGTATACCTGTGCATGTTTGGAAAGCAAAAATGTTGGTGGATGAGTCTAACTTCCTCTTCTATATCAATACGATTGATATCCGTGAACGTTCTGGTCTTAGCCCCCGGCTTTCCTCCTTCAAGATTGTATTTCCATCTTTTTCCCATCTGAAAGCTTCTTTAATTAAGTCGTGGGTGAACTGGATGATGACCCACTCGCCTGCTGCATCTAGGACTCGTGCTTCGGGTACTAGTTGATCATGCAAAGCTGGTATTAAGGTATTCATTACTTGTGTGCATCACTGGAAGTCCAGCTTGTAGATTGGGAGTTCAAAGTATTTCTGAATGCCAACTTTCTTCATAATATCTATA
The DNA here is from genome assembly GCA_020310875.1 of Ceratopteris richardii. Classification (NCBI taxonomy): domain Eukaryota; kingdom Viridiplantae; phylum Streptophyta; class Polypodiopsida; order Polypodiales; family Pteridaceae; genus Ceratopteris; species Ceratopteris richardii. Next base: position 80,535,143 of record CM035424.1, on the reverse strand, counting down.
GTGGATGGAAGTTCATGCACTACTTTGAAATCTTGGGACATCACTGGAAATTGATGGTCTGTGTCCATAATTTTAATTATCACCAAGAACAGATAATCCCTGGCAGGTTGATCCTCCCAAAACCAGTGACCTTTCGCCTTCGTCACGCTCTATAGGGGAAATTCCAGCATCTCCTCTTGGATAGTCACTTCAAAGTCCTCAGAAGCCATCTGCACTTGTAATAAGGAGAACATCAACTTTTTATAGAAGGCATGCCGTTAGTAATGTGTGCCTTAGTGACATGTTGTTCATTGCGTCACTCCGTTTCCCCTTACTTAAGTAAGTAAGATCTCTTACCACACATCTTTTCATTTTTATTCCTGAAAGAAAACAAGAGTTAGTCTAGCCGAAGCATTATTTATTTATAAAGTAGGTTCATTCCTAGGGAAGTAGAATCTATGATCTATTCCCAAGTGGGAAATGTGGACCACTAGTTTTGTTGAACATATCATGTGCCGAATGCATGGCCTCGTAATATGGCCCTGGCATGCATACTTTAGGTGCATTCGACGCTTCATGAGTGCAATCGGAATCCTGCTGAATCTGTTGTTCTTGTCCTCGCTGCCTCTTGGGTCTCCATATCCATTTTGTAGTTGATGTGTGAGGCTTCGTCTTCTCTTTGTTTTGTCGTGCTCTTGGTTTTTCCTCTTGCTTTTTTGTAGTCTGATTGGTTGATATCATGTTCCTCTGGTACCTTTTGTGAATCTTGTTTGTCTTCATGGTCATGCGTAGTCGATGTAATATTTCTTCTTGCTTGTCTATCTCCTGACTTGCAATCTGTCTGACTTTCTTCGGAATCCATATGTACTGCCGTGTTGTCAGGGCTTCTACTAATGACTTTGGAAGCCATACTCTCATAAGTCTTTTTGGTTCCGATTGTAATGAAGGGAATTTGTTGTTTCCCCTTGTCTCCGTAATATGAATGACCGAGATTGGTGTTGACTTCTCTGATTCCCTTATTTGATCCTTGGGAACCCAGTGTAGATTAGCACTTCCTGGTTGCGATAATCGGATAGTAGACTTCCACGTGGATGGTCTTTCCTTGTTGTAGGTAACTTTAGGAGTGTTGTCTTCATAGTTCTCTTAGATTCACCATTCATGGGGGATGAAAGCACCTCATCAACCACTTCATTGGTATTGGTAGTCAATCCTTTCTTAGGGTGCTCCTCTGGTAAACCTTTGATGGAGTCGTTTGCTAACTCCTCTTCTAGGGTTTCTTTCTCACGGTTGATGGTTTCATGCATGTGAGGGAGTCTTTCTTCTAACAGGCTAAAGATTTCCTTATGACCTATTTTGGCTGAGATGTACCCTTGAGCTAGATGAATGCTCACTTCGTTCTCAATAATCCAATCTTGTCCTAGGATCAGGTTCTCTATTAGATCCTCATATTTACACACCAAAACTCGTTGCTCCATAGTGGAATTTCCTAGGTGGAGGGATACTAAAGCTTCTCCAATACATTCTATGACGTGGCCCCCAATGCCTCTCATGTGAGCTTTAGTTGGTTTTATGATCATCGGAAGATGTGTAATAACCGTTAGCCGTATGCAACTGAGAGCTGCCCCTGAGTCGATTAATGCATCTATCAATTGGTATTCTGTAGTTCCAATCCCTAGGTTTAAATATGGTTGAGATATGCTGAGATTGGTTGTGTTGACCTGGTGAACTTGGTAGTTGGCCATTGGAATAGGCTCCTCTCCTTGTAAATGTCGTTCATCCCTTTGCCGTATCCACTCTTTTCGTTCCTTGATACGCTCTAGGGCCTCTTGCCTTTCCTCTTCTCTAATTCTCTCTTCCTCTTTTTTTCGGTTTTGTGTCCCTACAAGTCCTGCTAACATTTGATCTGTCAATGGCTCTATGTAGCATTTTACTCGACAACCGCTTATGTAATTAGGAAGTGTATCTCCATCCAAGGTAGCTAGGTTGACAACTCCACTTGTTGAAATCCTATTGATTAATAGAGGTCCATATCCACATTTTTGTAACTTCTTGGTATGTTGCTTCAAAGTATACACCAGGACTAAATCTCCTTCTTTTAGTCCTTTATCTTTGATGTGCACATCATAATATGCTTTTTTTCTTCTTTTCATCGCATAAATTCCCACAACAGCTTGTATTCTAATCTCGTATAGATTCTCAATTTTTTCGAGTTGCTTAGACAATTCATGCCCCTTCCATTCATATTGTTGTGCTACCCTTAAAGTAGGCACCAAAAAATCAATTGGCAGGATTGCATTTTGTCCATACACTAGGTTAAATAGTGTAGTTCCAATGGCTATTTTGTAAGCCATGCGGAAGGTGCAAATTGCATGATGCAATTGTTTGTCCCAATCTGACCTTCCACTGTTGAATATCTTTGTCAATACAGTGCACAACACTTTATTGGAACTTCTTGCTTGACCGTTGGCTTGAGAATGATAAGGGGCTGATTTTTTATGAATCACTAAGAACTCATTCATTAAGGACTCTATTACTTCGTTAATGAAATGCGTTCCTCAATCACTCACTATCTCTATAGGTAGTCCAAAGCCAGTAAAGATGTGCTCAAAAAGAAATTTAGTTGTGGTCTAAGCATCATTTTTTCTAGTTGCTTTTACCTCTACCCATTTAGTCAGATAATCAGTTGCTACTATTATGTATTCAATGTGTGATCCTTTGGCTGGTGGGTTAATGGGTCCTATGAAATCAATACCCCATTTGTAAAAGGCTCTTGCACAAACCATCGTTCTCAATGGCATATCATCTCGTCTGATGGGATATTTAGCTCTTTGGCATACCTCACAACTTTGTACGTAGGTGTTTGCATCCATATGTAGAGTTGGCCACAATAAGCCTACAAAGAGGATCATTTTTACAGTCCTTTCAACTGAGAAATGTCCTCCTGCAGCACCTGCATGTGCCATTTCTAATATGGGTAAATACTCTCCTTCATGTACACATGGTCGTAGTTGATTATCCTTCCCTCTTTGAATAATTGTCTTCCCATGATAACATATTCCTTACTCAGTTCTTCTAGGGATCGTTTCTTTGTTAAACTGATTCCTTCCTCATGCTCTCGTGTCTTTAAGATCTTTACTAACGTCTTACTCCAGTTGGGTGCTATTCTAGAGAAAGGTAAAGATGTATGATCATTTGGAGTGGTTTCTCGACATTCCGTGCAACTATTGACATACTCATGAACATCTTTAGGCATATCAGGCCAATAGACTCCTAATCGTTTCAATTCTCTGAGAGTTCCATGAGTTCCCTTGTGCATTCTCCATTTGTTTACGTGCACTTGTTCAATCAAGTTCTTTTGTTCGTCTTCTTCTACACATCTAGACAACACATCATTGGGTTCTTTATGATACACGCTTCCTACTACAATGTGTAAGTTATGCGATTGTAGAATTTCCTTTCTAATCTCCTTGTTAATTGAGTGATGTGGTCCATGAGTGAGTATTGGAATAAGCTTTTCTACACACTTAGGAAATACTTCCAAATTAAACAGATAAGTGCATGGAAACATGTAGCCAATCAAGTGCCACAAGTAGTAAAACCTCGTTCCTAGGTAGGATCTCAGAGAATAGTTCCAGAAATACCCTTGGACAAGATAGGAGATATGAGCAAAGGAGAAGAAGGGAACACCTACCTTCCAATCACTCACCAAGGTTACACAACCATGGCAATTTTGGACTCAGGCGCAGGAGTTGCAATTGCCACCACTTCCCTATGGAAGCGTTGGGGCAAGCCAACACTCAGGCCAACGAGAATGAAACTGCAGATGGCCAACGGTCACATTGAGAGACCCTTAGGATTTCTAGAAGGAATAACTCTCACTATGTGTGGTGTAGAGTTTGAGCATACTTTTTCCATATGTGACTTTATCAAAAATCAAGCCTATGAGATGATTCTGGGAAGAACGTTTATGAGACAATTGCAAGTAGTACAAGATTGGGGAACCAATTCCTTGTATTTGCAACACTTAGGTGTCACCACCAAAGTCGATCTCAAGGATTACTCCCATAGAGCCGTACCCCCCATTCAATGGAATCCCATCCATAGAGCTAAAGATGATACGGAGTCAGTGCATTCCATAGGATCGGGATCCTCATGGGTGCATGAAGACACCCACTTAAGGATGTGCAAAGCAGCAGTAGAAGAAGAGAAGAGAGAAAGAGCCAGAGAGGTAGGTGCAAAGGAAAAATCATAGATCCATTCAAGACCTAGCTTATGCACCTATAGTATTTCCAGACGAAGAGTTTGAGCCTCATGGTTCTTTGTTTGAGGTCCCTGAAAACTTTAACAAGTATGAAATGGAAGACAGGAGAGTCATGATATGAATGCCTAAACGTGATGCACAATGATAACAAAGAAACCACCAAGAAAATTGTTGTAGCCATGGAAGAAGGAGAAGAAAAGTGCACACACATAGGACATGACTTGATGGAGGAAGAGGAGCAAGAGTTGATAGCCTTGCTAATTGAATACAGAGATGTATTCGCTTGGAGTTACAAGGACTTGAAAGGAGTAGACCCTGACATATGCTCACATACAATCCCCGTGACCTTAGATGCCAAGCCCTCTAAGTAGAAGCCATACACATATAACAATAACTATGCTGCCAAGATCAAGGAAGAGATAGATTGCTTGGTTGAAGCTGGATTTATATATGAAATTGAGCACACTGAATGGGTGTCCCCCATTGTAGTGGTGCCCAAGAAGAATGGAAAGTTATGTATGCATTAACTTGAAGAAAGTTAACGCAACCACTATTAGAGACAATTATCCGCTTCCTATCACGGAACATCTCTTAGAAAGAGTGGCAGGCAAGGAAGTCTACAGCTTCCTTGATGGCTTCTCTGGCTACAATCAAGTGGCCATAGCTCGAGAAGATCAGCATAAGACAGCCTTTGCTATGGAGTGGGGCATATTTGTCTTTCGAGTAATGCCATTTGGTCTTACCAATGCGCCAGCCACCTTTCAAAGGCTGATGTGTCATGTATGCAAAGAATTCTTGAGGAAGAATTTGGAAGTCTATGTTGATGATCTCTGTGCTCATTCCAACATTAGACAAACCCATATCCTTGAGCTGAGAGCTATCTTTGACAAATGTAGAGAATATCAAGCCTGCTTGAACCCAAAAAAGTGTGTTTTCATGGTCAAGCAAGGCAAGATTCTAGGACACATAGTGTCAAAAACGGCATATCTATGGATGAGGAAAAAGTTAGAGCTATTGCAGAGCTACCTAGGCCAAATAATGTCAAGGAAGTACAAGCTTTCATGGGGCATTGTGGCTATTATCATCGATTCATTCACATGTATGCAATCATTGCAAAGCATCTGTACTCCCTTTTGACTAACTTTGAGAGGACAGAAGAATGTGAGAACTCTTTCAATGATCTTAAACGGTGATTATGCTTAGCACCAATCTTGAACACACCCGATTGGAACAAACCCTTTCATGTTCACGTGGATGCATCCAACTATGCTATTGGATGTGTGCTAGAACAACCTATGGGTGAAGGTAACATGGATCCACCAATTGCTTATGCAAGTAGGCAATTGAATGCTGCAGAAAGGAATTACACCACTACGGAATGAGAAGGATTAGGCATGGTATATGTGGTTAAGAAGATTAGACATTATTTGCTTGCAAATAAGTTTAAATTTTTTACTGATCACCATGGTTTCTCTTACTAATGGAATATGACTTTGAGGTAGTGGTGAGGAAGGGAAAGTCTCACTTGAGAGCAGATCATCTCTCAAGGCTCCCATCTAGAGAGGCCCCACAAGGAGTATCAGATGATCTCCCTCATGCTTACTTGTTCAATTTGGAAGTTGTAACACAGTGGGCCAAGACATTAGTGCCAGTATTGACATATGGATCTAAACATCCAATGATGAACACTCAAGATAGGGAGGTAGTAAAAGCTCAAAAGTACCATATCATGGCAGGAAGTATGTATAAGCATACATATCAAGGGATATTAGCTTGTTGTGTGGAAAAGGGGGAGTACGTGAATGGTTGCAATTAGCACATGTGGGTGCATTAGAGCAACACTACTCGAGACAAAGAACTTTACACACACTAAGGAGATTCGGAGTGCACTAGCCAACTATGGAAGAAGATGTTCATAAGTTGTGTAAGGAATGCCCAGTTTGTCGTATTAGACCACCTGTGGAGCACGCTACACTGTACCAAGTGTCTCTAATACCAAATTGGAGTGAACCATTGGTAGCCTTCATGAGGACGAAAACATTCCCTCAAGATATGACCCTGGCTAGGCAAAGAAGTTTAGAACAAGAAGCCCTAGATTACGCACTCATTGGTGATAATCTATACAAGTGTGGAAAAGACGGATATCTGAGACTATGTGTCCATGAGAGTGAATATCTTAAGATTTTGGAAACTTCTCACCAAGGTGTAGCAAGAGGACACTTTGGACCAGACCGTGTGATTAAGGCAATCCTATTTGCAGGCTTGTGGTGGCCAACCCTTCACATGGATGCCCATACCTATGTGAAGCGGTGTGATATTTGTCAGTGAACTCAATATCGGATACACAAGGATGAGATGCCATTGAAACCTATGATGGGTGGACGTGCATTCTATAAGTGGGGAATAGACTTCATAGGCCCTATCAACCCCCTAACTAAGGGTTCACATGTTGAATACATCATTGTAGCCACAAACTATCTCACCAAGTGGGTAGAGGTGAAGGCCACTACAAAAAATGATGCACAAACCACAACCAAGTTCCTATTCGAGAATGTATTTACAGGATATGGGTTACCAATAGAGCTAGTAAGCAATAGAGGCACACACTTATTGAATGAAGTCATTGAAAGCCTTCTCCAAGGATTCTCAGTGATACATAAGAAGTCTGCCCCCTATCATCCACAAGCTAACGGACAAGCCGAGAGCACCAATAAGATTCTATGCAATGTACTGACAAAATTGGTCAGTAATAAATGCTCCCATTGGGACAAACAACTACACCATGCTATTTGGGCATACAGAGATGCCTATAAAATGGTACTCCAAGCCACACCCTTTCAGATGGTATTTGGCCAAATTGCAGTGCTACCATTGGACTTTTTGATACCTACATTGAGCTTTACTCTAGAATCTTCAACCTTGAACAACTAGGTGAAACATGATTGCGAGCAGCAACAAGAATTTATGTAGCCAAGCAAAGACAAAATGCATATTTTGACGCACATGTGAAGGATAAGGGTTTGAAAGCAGGAGACCAAGTCTTAGTCTAGACTTTAAAGCAACATGCATAGAAATTAGAGAAGAGAGGCTATGGACCGATGATTATCAATAGGATCTCAACAAGTAGAGCAGTCCAACTAGCCACTCTAGAAGGCGACATCCTATCAAGTTACATCACTGGTTGTCGAGTGAAATTATATCAAGAACCCCTTACGAAGGAGATGCTAAATCGACTCAACACTGCTAAGAAACGTAAAGAAGAAGAAAAAAGAATTAGGGAAGAGGCTCAAGCAGAAACCTTAGAACATATCCGAAAGATGAAGCTTAAAAGGCAAGGAAGAGAACACTTTAGGATCAATACTCACGATGACCCAAGATATCAATTGCCGATGTGTCAAGTTACCAGTGAGAATTCCTCAAGAATCATTGATAGATGTCCTTTTGTGTCTGTGGAGATAGGATGAGGAAAGAATGCAAGGACTATATGAACCTTGATTGACTTAGGCTCAGCCACTAGTGCAGTCAAGTTATCATACTCTCAAGCCTTGGCCCTAATCATCAAACTGATTGAGGCATATCTCATAGGATTGGGAGGTGTAGAAACTCCTTGCTTAGGCGAGGTGGAGCTTCCCATTTACCTTCGGGAGACCCAAATGATGGTAAGAGTGCTTATATGTCAAGATGAGGATCTGACAGAACCCCTCATCTTAGGACAAGATTGGATCTACGATAATGCGATCAATCTCAACCTAAGAAGTAGACTTCTTCAGGTCTAGGTGAACCAGCAATAAATCACAATAGAACTAGCTACTAAAGCACTCAAGGAACTAGAAAAAGCACCTACTCCTGGTCACTACAGGAGCTCACATCTAGATAAACATGTTGCAATTGTCCAAACCTCTGTGATGCAGAAAAATGATGAAAATCTCTGTGGCCACCAAGAAGGAGCACGATCTCCCACCCTCCTCCACAATCATCGAGCCACATCAACCAAAGGAGCACCAACAATATCTGTCTTTGAAGAGTAAGGCCCGTGGACAAAAGTGACTCCCCGATGGACAAGCTCAATCAAGGAAGCAGATTTGGGTACCCAAAAAGAAACAGGATACTACTTCACCACCAAGATCTCAAGGATCTACGTTCTCAAGAAAGCAGAAGATGATTATATTGACAAGGCCTCTCTCTTACAAGGCTAAGAGAGTTGTCTCTATATGGGTACCTAAGCAGTTGATGAAGATTGGCCCACAATCTAGAAAAGTATGGGTGTGTAAGACCTGTTTGCACACTCATTTATAACCTATTAGGCAGTGATTCACCAATCACCACCACAGATTACTTAAAAATTAGGACGTCTCACTTCCTCATGTCACGAGTGAAAGTGAATTGCACACCGAACACATCACTCACAGGCTTTCTAAGTGCACTGACGCCAACCCCATTCACCACACACAACCTGGAAATGGATACTGAAAGTGAATTGCACACCGAACACATCACTCACAGGCTTTCTAAGTGCATTGACGCCAACCCCATTCCCACGTGCACATCATAGAATAGTTTGGAGAGTGAAATCACAAACATCACCACTTCCTTCAACACCCTGTAATCACCTTTGCCAAATTAGAATCATTTGAGTTCCTTGCACATTTAGAGTGAGCATGTAAGAGCATGACTAACCTACTAACTCTCACTCACACTTGTAAAGCACTTGACTAACCATATGCTAACATCACTTCATGGTGCTGAGGAGAGGAACATGCATTGTTGTGTCCGATGTAATACTAATATGGTCTTCCATTCATCTATCAGACATCGGCTCTCATCGCGCCCAACTACAACCACGATAGACGAAGCGAGAACTAGTTCTCAAGTGGATTGGGAGGCCATACCCATGGAGGCCGCATTGACAACTAGGCCTGAAGAGTATTGCAACGTAAGACAAATACCCATTTTGGATCCACCAGGCAGCTTAATAGAAAGTGTAAAAGGACACTCTCATTGGTTCAATGAGATGTCAGGGGCGTTGGGTAATGAAGCTCACATTTGTGAGTCTAAGTTGGAATTTGGATAAGTTTGGTGGACATTCCAGTTCTTCTTGAGAGAGTTTGAGTCACTATAGAACACACTACCTCTCCAAGATATTTGGCAGAAAGCCGAATTGAAAGACTACTTCAGGGCACCCCTACCCAAGCTGAATTTCATTAGATGTTACTATTTGATTTCAAATCTCAAAGCTATAGGAGATCGTGCACAGTCAGGCACATTCCTGGTGCCATCTCTATCAAACAGTGAAGAAATGAAGAAAGTCGAGTTGAACCTTGCCCTAATTAAGGAGGCTCTCTAAATGTATGATACCCATGTGCCATCTGATCGGGACTCTCTGATACCGAATAGTATGAAAAACAGCAAGCTACAAAAGTTGAAAGACATGTGTACCGTCACGCCAAATATCGCCATCCCATTGCGCATGTGCCTTCAGCACTTTGCATTCTCAGGTCAAGATCCGTTCACTCAACCCCACAAGAAGATTTGGTTCAGCCTATACTTAGCGGAGACAGGGAGTCTACCCATCAAAATGCTAGTATGGATTCTCGATCGATTGTACGAAGCAGGCAAAAGTGGATCATGAAAGCCTTCTCTGAATGGTTGTTGTGCCATTACGAGGATCATATACAAATGTCTAGCATATGATGTACCAATCCAACGGGCACTTACTTACTCACAGCTCCAGTCATTCAAAGGGGAAAAATCAGGGGTTCCACTAGCTAAGCACATGTGGGGATCGCTTTCCTATGTCCCAATTCCTCTTTATTCACACCCCAGAAGTCTTCCCTAGAGGCAAAGGACAGGTGCCCCCATTCACCATCCGCCTCCAACGATCACATTCAGAGGGTACTACACAAGCCACTCCTTTGGTTCCTCCATTGCCCCCAGATTTTGAGTTTGCCTCCAGAAGTGAATTGGCTGGAGCTCCTTCTTTTGATTTTGAAGCCTTCTTACAAACAACGCAACTATCTGATGTAGAGTTCTTTTTTGGCACTGAAGGTCCAGGATCATCATACCATAAAGGAGGTCCACATCGAGAAGAATGACGGGTACACTAGGATGATGAAGAACAATAAACACAAGTTGAAAACACCCATGAGCAAGAGGAGGAATAGGAGCACGTATCAGAGGAAGATGAAGAGGAAGCCCTTGCATACACCGCAAAGATCAAATGATTGCATGAGACGATCAAACAAGTATAAAAAATGCACAAGTTGTTAGAATCTGGAAGAAACTTGTGGAATTGTAGAAGCAATACGGACTCTTATACGTTGCCCCCCACTCAATACAACCAACAGAGACTGGACATGCGACCGCGAAGGGGTAAGATGATTCATGTTGAAGTATCCTCCCCAATCTCTACCACAACTCAAGAAGAAGTTCAAATGACCAACCCCATAGACACTGGCACCCTTGATGAAAGCACACAGATACTATCTCTGCCATCATCCCCCATCCATCCTACTCAAACCCTCACCACTAGCATCTCTGAACAACCAGCATTCACCTTCCGTGAGCCTACATCACACACCACCTTTTTTTCATCCTTCCCTTTCCCTATGTCCACTATTTCCATCCAATTTTTTGAACCCCAAATAGTTCATCCCGCCACTCAACAAACCATAATAGGTAGCCCCCCTTCTCTACCAACCTTGGGACATCCACTCACCTATACCCAACCATTCACACCATCATTTCCCTTCACTACACCATTCTCTCTTTCCCAACCATGACCCACTGTACCTCCCTCAGCCTCCTCACAATCAATACAAACCACTCTTCCCCCACTTTGGGCAGACTTTGTAAATATTATGCAACAAATTGGTGATTATAGTAAAAAACCCCTTCCCCACCCCATCTCACCCATTTTCATGCCCACCACAGACACACCACCAACCGTCCCAGTATTCATGATTCACACATCACACACAATCACCTCTGATCCCATGGACATTTCACCATCCACATAACCACCCACCACCACTATCATCTCAACATCACCACTTTTTACTTCACTCACATCACCACTTACACCCACTACAAGCACAACATCCACCATTCCCTTCCCCATTTCCCGATCCCTTGTATCTTCCACCACTGACTCTGCATCCACTTCATTTAGTCATGCACTAGATACCATGTTTGAATGTGCAACACAGCTTAAACAGGAAAATCGATTATTAGAAGAGTGCAATAAAGATCTACGTGATCTGTCTGCCCACCTCCAAGCACGCATTGATGCTTTGGAGTTGAGTAATAGTGAATCGCAACAAGCATGTACATCACTCAAGCAATCTTATGCTGAGATTGAGGCCAAATATACAAAAACAGGTAAGGCGACCGAAGAGCAACTCAGAGATCAACTAGCCCGCAATGCTCGACTACAGAGAAATATGGCATTACTTCGACGATACCTCGTAGCTGCCCAAGTTGAGAAGAATACTCAACCCCCTCAGTCAATTATTAGCTTAGGCTAAGAGCGTGTAGCATTGTGGATTGAATTAGGACTGTGATAGGAACGCATCAAGTCCAAGGGACTTAATTTTTTCAAGTCCAAGTGTAAGCTAAAAGAGTGAAAAAACAAAAACACTAAAGGAAAGAATTTAAATTCGATAGAATGAGAACGTAAACATAAAACAAAAAGTTGACTCCTGACATGTACATTGGAACAAGACAAGAGATTAAAAAGAGTAAAAAACGTAACAAGTGACTGAGAACAAAGAAGTATTGATGGAAAGAACGTGTATTGAGTGAGCAAGGAAGATAAATTCATGAACCTTAGATCAGGAAAGCATATAGGTAAGTCAGATCGACGAAGCCTCAGATCATCAGAAACAAGTGTGGGGACTACTACACGTTCTTGGGCACAACAATTGAATAGCTACCCTTACAATTTAGGCTCGGATACTACTGAGTCTGAAATGGCTTATAGCACAGAGAGACCGAAAGGATGGTTAAGTATAGTGTCCTTAGAAAGACCAGAAGGAACCTATAGAACCCAATTAGGATACATCCGAACCAACCACCTAGGTGCTTGCATCTATGAAGATGGTTTGAGAGAATCAGTGGTGCAATTGCACAATCCTGACCAACCCATTGGATTGGAACATCCAGTGGTAAAGTTCGAGAGAGATGCATACCTAGACAAAGAAGGAACAATGTACATAATAACTAATCAGTCTAATCATACCAATGAGTTTCCTATAGTAATTCTCGAGACGGAAGCAGGAACCCAATGAAAAGAACCAATAGGAGATGAACCTAGGACACCTAGAGGAAAATCTGTATTGACAAGAATACTAACCCCATAATGGATGCCTCAAGATAATAGAAGCATTGAATTGTTCTTGAATAAGGACACCGATGAAGCGTTTTGGAGATATAGAATGGAACACCCTAGTGAAGTAGGCTCAATCACCATTTATGAATTCAAGGACCCTGATATGCTTGGAAAGTTAGTATACATGGAAAACACTTTAGAACGAGTGTTTGTGGTACCCGATCATGCAAGATATGTCTATAGATGGAGAGGCAAGTTAGTGTTTCCCCCATCATAAGTGAATGTAAACACTAGCCATCAAGGTGCTAGGACATCCTCAACCCATGGATCCCAAAAAGAGAAGAACAAGGAAAGGCTAGAAGTAAGTTTCACTCATCCCATAGGGAGAGATAGAACAACCATGGACACTGATAGAATGGAAAGATCAAGAGAACCAAGACTACCAGGTGGTAGAGATGACTTTCCTTTACCTAGATCCCATGAACATCCAAGAATATTGAGACCTACCCAATAAGTGAAGTCAATGAGAAACTACTTTGACGGGACATGAGATCCCTACGACCATGTTGTGGAATTTAAACAAGTGTTGTGAGCAAAGCAAGTAGAAGACATGTTCACACAATAGAATGCCTTTGGACTCACATTAAAGAACACAACTTTAACCTGGTTCCAACTGAAGTGTTTCAACGGCGATGCACCATAGTGCACTCTCCCTTTCGAGAGCTCCGCGACGATATGCTCTGAGTGGAAAACCGAGCTCCTGAGGCTGCACACAGTACTCCGCACAAAGGCTGTAGAATACACAGAAAACACAGTATACAAGAAGCACGAAGACAGCCTTCTTAGGTCTTACAAATGCGATCGAACTTATAGTCCGTGACTCACCAGGCCACTATATGTTTTATTAAAGAACATACACAAAGAAGTGTCCGGTGGCCATTTGGCCTTTCACATGGACACTAACGGTAACAATCTCCCACTAAAGGCCAATATGGCCAGAGTAACTATGGGAGAAAAAATAAATAATGATAAAGAATACCTGAGTGTAAGTATACAAACTATACCTCCCACCTGATGGGCATGTTACACAGTATACAAGTGACTGCATAAGATCAAGAATCAAGTAACCCCCATCAAGTGACAACAGTGTCGAAAGCTATCATGTGGTAGAGCTTTAGTCAAAGCATCTGCAGCATTATCTCGAGTGTGAACCTTCTCAAGAATAATGCTCTCAGTGGCTAAGCAATCTCTAATGAAGTGATACCTCACCTCAGTGTGCTTGGTCTTTGCATGATAGACCGGATTCTTAGCCAAAGCAATGGCACTCTGACTATCACTGAGCAAGTGAGGTACATGCTGAGGTAAACCCATATCACAAGCAAGACGAGAAAGCCACAATGCTTCCTTACATGCCTCACTTGCTGCAACATACTCTGCTTCTGTGGTGGAAACAGCTGTACATTCTTGAAGACGAGATCTCCAAGAGATAGCACCTCCAGCAAAATGAAAAATGTACCCTGATGTAGACTTACGATTGTCTACACAACCAGCATAGTCAGAATCTGTGTAACCAATAATGGATGCTTTCCCTCTACCTAAGCATAGACACTTGTCCTTAGTGCCACTCAGATATCTCAAAATCATTTTGACCGCTTCCCAATGTTTCTTGCCAAGATTAGACATATATCTGCTCACAACTCCCACTGCAAATGCAATGTCTGGTCTCGTAGCTACCATAGCATACATGAGACTACCAACAGCAGACTGATAGGGAATTTTGGTCATGAATTCCTTTTCCTCATCTGATTTGGGGCAGTCATCCTTGCTCAATTTCACATATGTGGGTAAAGGTGTACTCAATGCCTTTCCACCTTGCATATTGAATCGATGAAGTACTTTGGATATGTACTCACTTTGAGACAAGTATATGCATCTTTTACTCCTATCACGAGTAATGCGCATGCCAAGAATATGTTTGGCATCCCCCAAATCCTTCATATCAAATGTCTGACTCAACTTCTTTTTGAGAAGTGACAAATCATAAGAGGACTTCCCAGCAATCAACATATCATCGACGTAAAGTATCAAGCATATCAAGCTGCCATCAGAGCATCTCTTTGTGTAGAGACAATGATCCTCGTTGCTCCGAGAATAGCCTTGGGACTTCATAAAAGCATCAAACTTTTGGTACCATTGTCTAGGAGACTGTTTAAGTCCATACAAGCTCTTCTTGAGCTTACAAACTAGACTTTCCTTGCCAAGAACTACATAACCCTCTGGTTGTTCCATATAGATCTCATCTGTAAGATCTCCATGCAAGAAAGCTGTTTTCACATCCATTTGGACTAGCTCTAAGTCCTCCATTGCAACGAATCCAAGCAACATGCGCAAAGTAGTCATCTTGACCACTGGAGAGAAGATTTCCTCAAAATCAACACCATGTTGTTGCTTAAAATCCTTTGCAACAAGTCGTGCTTTATATTTTGGAGAAGCACTATCTGATGTGAGATTCAGCTTATATACCCATTTACATGGTAAAGCTTTTCTGCCCTTTGGCAAAGGTACTAAGTCCCAAGTACCATTCTTGTGAATAGAATCCAACTCACTCTTCATGGCACGCTCCCACTTGACATGATCCTCTGTCTGCATAGCCTCTTTGTAGCAAGAAGGCTCGCCCGCATCTGTTAGCATAACAAAATCTAAACCTGGAACATATCTATCAGGTGGATATGAGACACGTGTAGAACGTCTCAATGGTTGCTGAACAGGAACATGTGCAGACTGATCTGAATGGACATTCTCTTGAACATCCCTATGTGCAGCATTTTTATGCATGCTAACCGGAGGACTAGTATCCTCAAACACCACTCTTCTCACTTCAACCTCCTTAATGGGTTGTTTATGCATCTTAGACTCATTAAAAATGACATCACTACTTCTGATCACTGACCGTGTTTCAGGATCCCATAAGCGATATCCAAATTGTCCTTCTCGACCATATCCAAGAAAAACGCATTTCCTTGACTTATGGTCCAACTTTTGTCTAAGATTCTTGGGTATATGAACATATGCTTCACACCCAAAAACTCGAAGATGATCATAATATGGTGGTTTCCCTGTCCATAACTCTTGTGCCACTTTCAGACCCTTTGCAGTACTAGGTGAAAGGTTAATCACATGAGCTGCAGTCAATACTGCTTCTGCCCAAAAACCTTGTGAGAGGTTTGCATGATGCAACATAGAGACTACTCTATCTTGAATAGTTCTATTCATCCTCTCAGCTACACCATTCTGTACTGGGGTATAAGGAGCTGTAAACTCTCTACGAATCCCTCTAGACTGATAGAAAAGGCTGAATTCATGTGAGGTATACTCACCCCCATTATCTGTACGTAAAGCCTTAAGCTTAGTTCCTTTTTCAGTCTCAACTGAAGCAAGCCATTTTTTGAAAGTAGGGAATACATCATCCTTTGATTTGATAGGATATACCCAGACTTTTCTAGTAGCATCATCTATGAAAGTGACAAAGTAAAGAGAACCACCTAAGGACCTAGTGGGCATAGGACCACACACATCAGTATGAACAAGATCTAAAGGCTGAATTGAAGAGTCAATGTGCGTTCTATGCACATTTCTGGTTTGCTTTCCATATTGACAATGCTCACAAACTGAAAAATCAAAGAAAGATAACACAGGTAAGTAGCCAAAACGAGAAAGATTTTCCATTCCACTACGAGATATATGGCCCAAACGACCATGCCAAATACAAGCCATAGGTTGTTCAGTAACAGCTAAGAAGTGTTCTTTCTGTGATACAAATAAAGGATAAAGTGAGCCAACTTTGCTTCCTTTTGCAATAACCATATTGCCCTTTGATATACGAAAGGACTGAGCATAGAAGACCACCTTGTAACCAAGGTCATCAAGTTGACCATCTGACATCAAACTGCGTGATAACTGAGGTACATGGCGTACATTATGCATAGTAAATTTTGAACCATCAATGAACTGCACAACCACATCTCCAATCCCCACAACATCACACTAGTAAGAGTCACCAAGTCTCACGGTACCAAGAGACTTTGCTGCATAATTAGAGAACCATTCTCTATGTGGTGTCACAAGGAAAGAAGCACCAGAATCTAGCAGCCAGGTGTGGGAAAGAGAATCGGCCATAAGTGCCTCAGATGGCACAGTACTATCAAGTGTCAACACATCAGCATCATCAGAAATAGCATTAATTTCTTCAATCTTCACAGTCGAAGTAGATGGTGCAGGTAACTGTTTAACATGCCCATCAACATTCTGTCCTTTACCTTTAGCATTCTTTAATGCATAACAGTCTTTCTTCATGTGTCCTTTCTTATGACAATAATGGCATTCGATATCCCTCTTCCTTGATTTACTTCTACTCTTATTCCGTTGACCATTCTTTTCCTTGTTCTTGCTCATGCCACGTTGTTGATTCTTTCCTTGGTAAGAATCACGAACATTATATGCATCTCCACTCTGAGTGCCAACCATAGATTTTCTATGAATCTCCTCGCTCAAGAGTATCCTCTGCAAAATTCGCATATGACCAGTGTCAAAGTATCATAAAACTGCAAGTACTGACATGTCTACCTGCATAGTGAATCACTGACTCCACTGTATATAATCAGTTACCCAATAGAAGCCAACTAGGCTTATCGAGCACCTATGAACAACTATCATACATCTCCTATGGCGAGGCTAGGTAAGTCTTCCACCTGCATCACTGAAGAGACCCCGACATCTGGGTGTCTCCCAGTTAAGAAAACCTCACCATGACCCTCTTTATCAAACGTAAAAGGCTTTATGCAAAGAACGTAACTGCTATATCAATGACCACATGGACGTACATAAGCGGTATCCACAGAAGCGTACATGGTGTGTATGTGCTCAATGTATGCAGTAAAATGACACTAAAAGGCTGAATACACAGCCCAAAAACTAGCCAATAACACCTACAAGTGTCTGTCAACTCTGATGTTTTAGGCTTTAAAAACCTGCATAGATTTGCAGCTACTACTCCCACCAAAACTGAAAACCCCTCAAGAAACCTGTAGTTTTACGAGTGTGGCTGAAAATACAGCCCCAAAGGTTGATATTTATTGTTTGAGAAGTACAAGGAACACTCTTCTTGATGTTCTTGGACCTGTGCGAAGAGAACTATGTGCGAAAGTACTCCGAAATGGCTCCAAAACCACCCCAAAATTTCTTCAGAAATAGGCTTTGAAAGCAAAAAATGAAGCTTTGAGGGACCAAAACTTGTTCAAGGTAATGTCAACCTTAGTCTTTCCCCTTCTTCAAACACCACAAGAGTGTAGCTTAGTGGCAAGAGATTGCCACGGTTAAGCGAGCTCTGGGGGGAACAGTACTGGGATGGGTGACCTGCCGGGAAGTACTGGGAACCTCTATATTCCTTGATCGTTGAGGTCCTCCCTCACGCGCAGCCAACGGCGCCAACGGTGACTTCGGTGACTCGTATGACAAGGTATGCCAAGGTCTATGCCTTGGTCGCCACCTTAGTCGTAAGCCTTGGAGAAAGCCTGGGGGGGGGGGGGGGGGGGCTCGCTTCGCTCGCACAAAAGGAACAAAGCTTTTGCCTCGAACTGCTCTGATACCAGTGAAGTGTATCAACGGCGATGCACCATAGTGCTCTCTCCCTTTCGAGAGCTCCACGACGATATGCTCTGAGTGGAAAACCGAGCTCCTGAGGCTGCACACAGTACTCCGCACAGAGGCTATAGAATACACAGAAAACACAGTATACAGGAAGCACGAAAGACAACCTTCTTAGGTCTTACAAATGCGGGCGAACTTACAGTCCGTGACTCACCAGGCCACTATATGTTTTATTAAAGAACATATACAAAGAAGTGTCTGGTGGCCATTTGGCCTTTCACATGGACACTAACGGTAACACCAACCTTTACAGCAAAGGCAATTTAGCAATATTCATCACTTGTTAGAGTCATTCATCACTGAATTCTCTAAAAGTGGAATCAGGCATAACACTTCTTCATTGATCCACAACTTCAAACAAACCCCTCACGAAATAGTTAGACTTGCAGGACGTAGGTTTAGGCAATACGTTGAGTGATGAACAATGCCAGAACTTCCCTCATAGGCTAAGCAAGTGTCTTTATTTTTAGATGGCTTCTTGAGCTCTAAACTACATTCCTATGTATATTTAAAGGAACCCAAAACTCTAGAGTAGTGTGTAAGAATTTGTATAGACGTTGAGGATAATTTAGGAGATGAATTGGAACTTTCAAAGGTCTACAAAGACTCGGATAACTCCTCTCAATAATCCTCAAAACATTCCAGCTCGATAGAAGACATAGCAGAGAAGGTAGCCTAGAAACTAGGAGTTTCGAGCAAACAGATGCCTAGGTTAACAACCAACAAACATTGCTACACATGTGGCGACCACATGGCAAATGTGTGTCCCAATGTAGCACAACCTCAAGCCAACCCTAGTGGCCAATACTGTACAATTGAAAGGTGATACACTAATCACACGACACAAGATTGCTTGTACAAGAAACAAGTAGTATCACAGAACTACCACATACCCCCAACAAGGTAGATATCAAGGTCAGTACAATGCTTAGCCTCATTATTATAGATCCCCACAAAATTATCCTTATCAGACCCAAGAGAGACCTTAACCACTTTTAGCTCAATAGCCACCCCACCAGTCAATGTAATTTCAGTCAAATATGCTGTTGCAGAAGAAAACCTGAGTAGGGCTTTAGTGCATTCTTCACCCTTGATCGTAGAAAGTGATCCTAATTCAAATAGTTTTGACTCCACCTATGTAGATAGTCTACCCGCATGCTACACAGAGTCCCTAGAACACTTGGAAACATATCAATACGATAGTCCATTGTTGGAACCCAATTGGGAGCTTAACTGCGCCAACATAATGTATACTAACCCTAACCTACAGCCCCAATTGAGACAATCGAGACCACAAGGCCCTAGACGACCATGCTTTAGGTGCCAAGGAGATCATTTCATGAAAGATTGCCCACATCCTTCGATAGCAAGATAGTCACAATATTACCACATTCAAGGCTTTTGTGCAGAATGTGGTAAAGAGCACATCATAAGAGATTGCCTGAAGAACCCTGTTAATGCCTCAAAAGTGAGGCCCATTAACGTGATAGGTATTGTACATACCTTAGATGGATCCACACCTATGTGTGTACCTATCCAAGCTATAACGAGAGCCTAGGTGCTATTACAAAATCAACAAGTGAATCTTGCAAAAGTAGTCAGAACTAGTGAAGGAGAATCTAGTGGTAGAAAGATGAAATCTTGGAAGGACTCATGAGAGAGAATCAAGAGAAAATTGAGTAAAAAGATAAACAACTTGGAAGGAAGCCTAAAGGAAACTAGAGCTAAAATCTTATAACTAACTTCGCAAAAGTTAAATCAGGAAGCTCCATATCAGAAACCAGGATCAGTTTTAGTTGAAACCATGCTCGAAAACCTAGACATGATATTTTGAGCATACCAGACAAGATTAGGACCCCAGGTTGTTGAATTAAGTAAAAACTATCCAAGAGCAGACTTGGAAATTGAGAGAACGAAGATTTGCATGAAGATGGTAGAATTAGCGCAAACCATGTTTGAAGCCTCTCGATACATTAATATGAGTAACATAGCAAAACCAAAGCTACAATTTCAAGGACTATTGGAGAGGTTAGAATATTTGATCGCTAGCCATGAGAAGAAGGATCTGCAGAAGGACCCTATTATTCTAGAGACACAGGAAGGTAATCTACCACTCCTATCTCAAGTGCCAAATATAGAGGTCAAAGACAATCTGTCTTCCATACATAGGTACTCACAAGGGTTTCTAAGAGAAATCCAAGAAGAGAAGTGGAGAGAAAAGAACCAATGCTTCTATCCAAGAGATATATGACTTGTAGGAAAAATTTCCCCAAGACATAAAGAGCAGCTTAGTGAATGGATGGATTTTGAGTCTGATTCCTTACAAGAGTTACCTCAGTTCACACGACCTTGGGAAGCTAAGTCTATCAGTATGAGAGCACCCACCATAATAGTAAAAAAAATCCCTAGAAACACAAAAGTGATCAAGAACACTAAAGTACAATGCTATCTCACTTTAGAAGAATCCCTAAAAATTAAGCCAAAATTATGGAAGCACGTAGCAAATCAATTCCCAACGGCCACTTCCACTCGCTCTCAAGAAGGTGCACATAAGAAGCTTCCATAAATACCTGTTGAAAGAATTTGAGATATGAGCGAGGGAGAGGAGGTAATACCTATCTTCCAATAACCCATCAAGGCTACACGACAAAAGGCATCTTAGATTCAGGAGCCGGAGTAGCCATTGCTACCACTGCTTTATGGAAACGTTGGGGTAAACCAATATTAAGACTCACAAGAGTGAAGCTACAAATGGCTGATGGACACATTGAGAAACCATTAGGCTTATTAGAAGGGATATCTCCCACCATTTGTGGTGTAGAATTTGAACACACTTTCAAAGTTTGTGATTTTGGGAAAAACTATGCATATGAGATGATTTTAGGATGCAAATTGTACAAGATTGGGGAACTAATACTTTGTACTTGCAACACTTAGGACAGGGTTCCTTGCAACTGCCAATGCGCTCTGACTGTCAGTGAAGATGGTGGTGGCAAAATTCTGACCAACACCCAAATCAGCCATAAGGCATCTGAGCCACACACACTAAACAGTCGCTCTGAAAGCTACCCTATACTCAACGTCACAACTGGAAGTGGCCACAGTAGGCTGCTTCTTGCTCAACCAAGATATACATGAGCTACCAAGCATGAAGCAAAAGCCACTAGTGGACACACGAGTGTCATAGCAACCAGCCCAATTAGAGTCAGAAAAAGCATGCAAATCTGGCGGTAGTGATCCCCCCTTGGGATAAAACAACCCAAGTAGCCAAGTACCACTCAAATAGCAAAAGATGCACTTAACTGCCTACCAATGCTTGACTCTTGGGCAATGCATAAACCTGTTCATCTGTGAGATAGCAAACTGAAGATCTGGCCGAGTAATGCATAAGTAAATCAAGCATCCAATAGCCTGCTGATAGAGAACAACATCAAATGCATCTCAAGCATCATGAAGACTCAATCGTAAACCTGTCTCCATAGGAGTAGTAGTAGGCTTACAATCATCAAGGCCAAAATGCTGCAATAATGTCTCAATATATTTAGTTTGAAACAAAGCCATTCCACCATCAACGTGCATAAACTAAATGCCCAAATAATGATGCAAATGCCCCAAATCAGACATCTCAAATGAGGCATGCAAATCAGCCTTAAAATTAGCAATATGCTTCTCAATAGGAAAAGTGAGCAGCATGTCGTCAACATAGACAACAATGATCAGAAGTACATCATTAACACGCTTAACATATAAGGTGCTTTCAGTTGGACTGTTCTCAAAACCATGTGCAATCAGATAGGCATGTATCTTCTCATACCAAGCACGTGGTGCTTGCTTTAAACCATATAATGCCTTCTTTAATTTGCACACATGGTTCTCATGCCCTTTCTGCACAAAGCCATGGGGCTGAAAAACATACACTTCTTCATGCAAGTCACCATTCAAAAATGCAGTTTTAATGTCCAACTGATGGACATTCCAACCATGATGGGCTACAAGTGCATAGATTCTCTGAACAATAGTCATACGACATGTAGGGGCAAAGGTCTCATCAAAATCAATGCCCCTTTCCTGTGCATAACCCTTTGCAATAAGCCTAGCCTTGTATGTGTTAATTGTACCATCAGGTTTACGCTTCAGCTTATATACCCACTTAGTGCCAATGGCCTTCTTGCCAGGAGGCAAGTCACATAATGACCAAGTACCATTCTTCATTATTGCATCATATTCAGATTGCATAACAGCCATCCAATTTTTTGAATTTTGTGCTTCATCAAACAAAACAGACTAATTCTCGTCACAAAGACTAGATGCAGCCATAACATAGCAATCTGATGCAAAAGAGGCACTATGAGAGCTTGAACGAGTACGATATGATAGAGGTGCATCTAATTTGTTGTCACGCAAGGTCTGCACCAGCCATTTTGGCATAGTTCTTGCCTGCTCAATATCAGCTCTCTCATCAATAAGTGCATCATGTACATCTGCATCAGAAATGGAATATCTGCATCATCACATGAAACCTGCAAAGGTTGAGAAGTTGCCTCATTAGGACTAGCACTAGACTGTCCACCTGTAGAAAGAGGCAGCAAAGTATCATACATGTCTTTGGAGCTAACAGATGTCTCCTTAGTATATGAAAGCAATGGCTGAATAGCATCTTCCACAAAAACAACATCACGGCTAACCATAATGCGTTTAGTCTGTGGATGATACAGAGGATAGCCTTTACTTTCAAAACTGTACCCAACAAAAATACATTTTACTACTTTATCATCCAATTTTCTGCGATGTTGTTTAGGCACTAATGCATATGCCAAACAACCAAAAACATGCAGATGAGCAACAGATGGCTTGCGGTCATGCCAAGCCTCATATGGAGTGATAGGCTGCAGCGCTTTAGTGGGACACCTGTTCAGTACATATGTTGCACACATGATAGCCTCAAGCCAGAAACTATGTGATAAAGCGTGACTCTTGACTATACACCTCGCCATCTCCATGAGTGACCTGTTCTTTCGTTCAGCAACTCCACTCTCTTGAGGTGTATATGGCACTGTACACTAGTGTTTTATCCCGCATTCAGCCAAAAATGCATTAAATTCAGAAGACATATATTCCCCTCCTCGATCAGAACGGAGGGTGCCCATTTTACAAGCTGACATATTTTCAGCCAAAACCAAAAATTGTTTGAAGCACATGAACACTTCTGACTTTGCCTTCAATGGATATACCCATGCATGCCTGGAAAAATCATCGATGAAAGTCATGAAGTAAAGATAATTACCAAAAGAATGTGTCTGCATAGGACCAGAGACATCACTATGTAGAAGCTGCAATTTCTGAGTAGCCCGAACTAAACCATCTTTTGGAAAGGATGAATGCTGCATTTTGCCCAAAATACAGCCTTCACAAACATGTTTTCCAGGTGTCTCAAGTTTGGGCAAAGAGGACACCATTTCAGATTTCTGCAGGCGTAGCAAACTAGCAAAATTCAGATGACCAAAGCGTGCATGCCAAAGCTTTTCATCTGCCATAGCTTGAGAATCCTTTATTGCACATGCCAAATCATTTACAGATCTTTCATAATCTATGAGCTTATACAGCCCATGACATAAACCAAAAGCAATAATCACATCGCCATTTGATAGATCATGAACTGTACACCTGTCATCAACAAATTTCATAACCAAGCCAATCTTGGCTAATGCAAAATTCGATAGTAGGTTCTTCTTGATCCCTTGCACAAATAAAGCATCGGACAAAGTGAAAGAACTACCATCAGTAGTAGTCAAAATGATCTTACCAACTCCCATAACAGGATAAGAGGAGTGGTTGGTGCACGTAATAGTATTCCCTGTAGGGGCAGACTCGAGTGAAGAGAAGAAGCTGCGCTGCAAGGTAATATGTTTGGTCGCCCCACTGTCAAAATACCAAACATCTGAGTCTACTGCAGACATGCACTGCTCATGAGAAGATGGGTCAAAACTGCAAACAGTAGTAAACGCCCATTCTTCTTCTTGCACAAGATTAGCAGACTCCATTTTTGGTGTAGAGGCTTCTACAACAACCATTCGAGCCTCTTTCTTCTTTGCCTCTTTTGCAACCAGTTTTGGACAGTTCTTTATGATATAATCATTCCCTTTACAGTACTTACAAAACAATTTCTGCTTTTCTGATTTTTTTCTCATCTTTGTCTTGGTTCTTCGAATGTGCAGCATTTGCAGATTTTTGCTTAGTATAGAAGAGCTCCATTTTCCTTTGCCCTTCTCACTAGCCAGGAAAGCTTGATCTGCAACACGCATAATGGACCTATTCTGCCTAGACTGATCTTCCTGCAACAGAACAGAGACTAACTCCTGCATTTGGATTGCCTTTCATCATCAACCAAAGAGTAGAAGCAAAACTCTGATATGAATCTGGAAGACCATTCAGAACGGTCTGCACAAGTGAGCTATCTGGTATAACCTCATCAACAGAAATCAACTGTTCCTTCAAGTCTTTGATCTTTGTTAGGAAATTGTCCATAGAATCACCTTCATTCATGTGCTCACTCTTCAACTGTTTTCGGAGGTAAGCAACACGAGCCTCATTCCTAGCTTGGTACAATGCAGTAAGTGTATCCCAAGCATTCTTAGTTGTTTTGCAAGAGCGAATGTGAGGAATAATGGCACGTTTGATAGACAAAGCTATCAATGCATGTGCCTGGGCATCTCTGCCATCCAAGCGAACTTGCTCTACAATAGGTGCAGCAGAAACCGCAACACGAACATGAATATGCAGAATATCTTCATCTTCGACACCTTCTGCATCAGCTTCAGTACTTGCAGTTGTAACAATTGCAGGTGTAATAGGACATTTTTCAACACCGTGCACAATGTTCCTCAATCCTTTTGCAACCAATACATGTCGCATCATATAAGCCCACAACGGGTAGTTGGTACCATCCAACTTATCCTCAACAGCAGACATACGGAATACATCACTGCTTTCAGCCATGGCCGGTGACTAAAATACCTTGATGCAAAAAATTGACTATATCTCAGAAAGTTGAATAGAACTGCCCAGATGAATTCCACTAGACCTGTAGCAGACTTTGAGATGCTTATACTGGCAAATAGAAACTGATATATACCTTTGGCACAAAAAGATGAAATAACCTGCACAAGCGCTACGATAGTGCGTTCAGAGGCCGAAACGAGCTCAGATCGCGTTTTCGGCACCACACAGCAAAGCTGTTTTGATCTTGGAAACACACTGAGTATGCTCACCAAAATTCGTGCGAATCTGAGATTGCAACCGGAGGAGTGTCGATGGCGCCCTAGATGAAGCGATGACCTACTCTGATACCAATTGTTGGAGTTAGACATCTGTGGAAGCACGTGAACAACACAAGGAAGAAGAAGAAGCTTGGAACACAACACACAATACTGAATGTATTACCAGAGAATGTACAAAGATAAGTAGCCCATTAGGGCAATAGGCGTATATACAAGCCGGGGGAAAAAAACCTCCTAAAGAGGGAAAAAAGTGTCTCGACGGTCCTAGAGTGTTCACACACATCACTACCTAAATATATCAACAATAACCAACAAATATATGTTTTTTTGCCTTGTCATCAAGTTTGTAACATTGTTGTGATGGCACAAGAGCATATGCCAAACAAATAAACACATACATATGACTAACCATAGGCCTATGACCATTCCAAGCCTCGTAAGGAGTGATGAGTCTCAATGCTTTTGTAGGGTAGCAATTCAACACATAGTTTGCACACATCACCCATGTATGGCGAGTAGCATCATCAATGAAGGTAACAAAATATACATGCTTCCCAAAAGATGGAGTCTTGACGGGACCACATACATGACTATGAACAAGTTGCAATTTTCTTTTAGTGCGTGTATGACTATCTTTTGGGAAAGAAGCACGATGCATTTTTCCAAGAATGCAACCTTCACATGCATGCTTTTCAATGGGCTCAAGTGTAGGGAAACCAATAACCATGTCCTTCTTTTGCAAGTAAAGCAAACTATTGAAGTTCAAGTAACCAAAATGAGCATGCCAAAGCTCCATTTGAGCCATGGAAGAAGTATGAGCAACCAAGGCATTCGAGGCAGCCCTCTTGTATGTATCCATGGGATACAAACCATTAAATAATGTACCGGACATCACGATAACATCACCGTTGCTGAAATCATGAACCATACACTTATCATCAACAAATTGTACATGAAGTCCAACTTGGCAATCAACGGAACTGAAATTAAGTTCTTCTTGATACCGGGCACATAGAATGCACTTTCCAAGAGAATCACACCTCCATTTGCAGTCGTAAGCTCAATTTCTCCTACTCCAATGATAGGATAAGAGGCATTGTTTGCACACACCACATGTCCTCCTTTGGGTGCATCTTTCAAAGAGGCAAAAAATCTTTTGCATGATGTTATGTGCTTTGAAGCACCACTATCAAAGAACCAATCCGAATCAGCCTCACTCACAACCATACATTTAGAATGCAAAGAAGCATCATAATGACATGTAACAACACATGCCCAAAAATCTTGAGCCATGTTAGCTTCATCATTCTTTGCATTTGTTGAATTTTTAGCAATAGACATGCCGGATTCCTTCTTTTCATTGCGTTTAGCAAGCTTTCTACACTCATCAATATATGGGCAACCTTTTGACAATATTTGCATCTCTTCTTCTTTTGAAAATCACCATCATTAGAGGAATGAGTGGAAGAGGAAGGTTGAGGCTTTGGTTTTGATGAACCCAAAGCTGAACCATACTTGCTTTTCCCCTTTTGTGAGATAGCAAGTGCTTGTGTTGCCTCAATCAAACCACTCCTATTCACTCTAGATTGCTCTTATTGCAAAAGAAGAGACACAACCTCATCAAATGCATACATATTAGGATTTCCTTTTGCAACCAAACAGAGTGTAGTAGCAAAGCTTTGAAAAGATTCCAGTAATCCTTTCAACAATGTAGAAATGAGTGATGCATCCGGAATAATCTCATCTATGTTTTCCAATTGCTCTTTCAAGTCCTTGATTCATGTCACATACACATCCATCGACTCATTTTCAACCATACATACATCCTCAAGTTGCTTCCTCAAGTATGCAACATGTGCTTCATTACGCATGACATACAAAGAAGCAAGAGTGTCCCATGCCTGTCGTGATGTAGAACATGACTGAATGTGTGTAACTATATGATGCTTCACTCAAAGTGCAACCAAAGCATGAGCTTGAGCATCTTTTCCATCCCATCTAAGCTGTTCTTGTGTAGGTGGAGAAGGAGAAACCACTCTACTTGAAGAAGAAGCTCCATCTATGACAATATATTGTGAAGTAGAAGAACCTGCGGGTCTTCGATCTACATCTGCCACTATGTTCCAAAGTTGTTTAGAACCAAGAACATGCTTCATCATGTAAGACCACATCGGATAGTTGGTCCCATCAAGCTTATTATCAGCTTGAAGCATGCCAAACAAGTCATTGCTGCCCGCCATTTCACAAAAGAACAAGAATGTGACAAAATCTTCACTTCGACGAAAGCTAAAATGAATGCTGAAATTTCAGCTCACAAACCATCACTCTGATGGCAATTTTGACTGCACGAATGGAATCAAAATGGGGGTAAAACTCCAACGCACTTGGTGGAAATGTTTCTTGGCTACTCAAATTCATAGTTCTATGCTCAGAAGTCGATTTGCACTCTTAAAAGTGTGTGTGTGTCATGACGTGAAAAACCAAAACTTGAGAAGGAGTTGGACCTGCTCTGATACTACTATTAGGTGCGTGTAGAAGTGCCAGAGACACACAAGAAGCACACACAAGGAGCACAAATGCAGCAAGACACACAGAGAAGATGATGGCTGGAATAGCTCTCTCTATTGACAATATACTGAACTGAAGTAAGAGCTGAATAATATCCCTAAGTACAAAGTAGCACCACATATGAGAGTATCAACTCCTTGTAAAAATCCATAAGTATTTGTTAACTCTAAATGATTACTCCCATCAAAGAATGAACCTAGAAGTTCTAAATCCACGAGTCATGAGGTTGGTATTCAACCAACTACCAAAATCAATTTTGAACTTGATCCTCTATCTCCTAGATCATAGGAAAAGAGAAGGAATCTAATCAAACTCACCCCACATGAGATTTGAATTCAAATATGGCTACTAAAGTCATGGGAAATCACGAGGAGAAATTGAAGGAGCGTATATAACCACTCCATGTATTTTTATTTGACAATAGATGAATATACAATCATTTTTTTATCTTCAACTTGATTGCTTCTCATTTCTCTATGCCATCTCCTTCATGTCTGTAGCGTTCCAGAGCTTGGTTTTCATAACTCAGATGTGCATTTTTCATGAGTATGAGTTCATTGGAAAGCTAGTGCTATGTAATTTTCTCAAATTTGCATATCACTTTGATTTTCCTACTGTCTTCTATAGCAAATTCTTTGCCTCAAGCTCTTTGCTTGGTACTTCTTGGAAGGTCGAGGTGACCACCTAACGATACTAAGCTTCTAATCAGTGCATACTTCGTTTTATACTAGAACTCTTGTGCATACTAGAGTCTTTAAATTATTGGACCACTTACCTTAAGAGGAATTAGATCAATTATAATCAGGCTGAGAACACTCAACATTTGAAGTTGACCTTCTCTTCAAAAATACAAGGTTGTTCATAGTCACATTACAAGTTGATAGTCTGCTTTGCATCAGCTATTTTCTTTGGATGATATAAAACACATATGGTGTTTTATTGCAATAAGTTCAAGTCTTCAAGGTGAAACAAAGCCTCCAAGTGAAATTAGGTTGATTCCATACTGACAAGTTGAATCAAACTTCATCATTATGAGCTACACTTTAACTACATCCTTCTCCTCTCAAGCACTTTCATTGGTATCTGAGCAGTTTGATAGGAACAACTATGCTACTATACCAAGATCCAAAGTAGGAACTACACAAGAGGATATTGAGAAGCTTGATATGAACAACTATGCTACTATATCCTTCCCTCCATAATTGAGAAGCTTGATAGGAACAACTATGCTACTATACCAAGATCCAAAGTAGGACCTACACAAGAGGATATTGAGAAGTTCACAGTATAGTGTGAAAGAGATGCTTAAGCTAGGTCTCTTGCTTCCACATATTAGAAGTTGCAAGACATCACAAGAAACTTGGGATGTACTTGAAGAATTCTTCTTTGCTAGCATCAAGGCTAGGAAGAGTCATTTGTGGAATGAGTTCAACCAAATGAAGAAGAAACCCAAGCAAACAATCACAAAGTTTGCTACCAAGGTCAAGGAGGTTAAGGGGGGGAATACTTCTCCAAATATTTTGATAATTACTTGTAGGATAAAGGTATCAAGAGAGAAGTAACTACTAAGTAATCTCCTTAACAGAATGATGATGCTGAGAGAAGAAACAAAACATTAGTTGGGACAACTAAGACAATGCTTGAAGAAAAGAAGCTACCACATTACCCATGGGTGAAAGCAATAACTACTGTAGTATATCTTTTCAATACATTACCATCCAAATCACTCCAAGGTATGACTCCTTATGAAGCTTAGAATGACAAGAATCCAAGTCTAGATCATTGTAAAGTCTTTGGTTGTTCAACATATGTGCATATACCTTCACAAATTAGAGGGAAATTGGATGAGAGAGCAAACAAAGTTGTGTTCATTGGATATAAATCAACTCAAATGGGATATAGATTCTACAACCCAACAACAAAAAAATCACTACAATTAGGGATGTTGTATCTTAAAAATATATTTCTTAGTGTTGTCACTACAAGGAACTGGAAGCTACTTCAACTTGATGTGAAGAATATTTTCCTCATCAATGAGGAGGTAGATATGTCACAACCCCCAAGATTTGAAAACCCTAAGGCTAGTAACTTATTTACAAGAGCAAGGATTCAAATCAAGCAACCTAGATCCTTCATTGTTCATTAAAAAGGTCCATGATGAATTTATCCTTTTATGTTTCTATGTAGATGACATAAATATGATAGGTGTGTTGACATATCAAGCTCAATATGTGATGATCCAAGATGACACGTATCACTTTTTCGTTTTTCTAACATGTATAGTGGTCACATCGGTATATGTCAGGGATACTTCATTGAGCTTTACTAGATTTATCTATCAAGAGTGATGGCACATTTGTTTCTTGCCAGCTCACTCATTCACAGACATTAGGATTTTTCTTTATGTAATGTTCTTTATATATTGCACTTGTTGTATTGCTGTTTTAGGTCATTCTTATACATTAATTTTTGTTGAAAATCAAGTCTCAATCATGCAAGAGAACTCAACCATGAGTTTTGCAAGTGAACCAATCAAAAAGGAGGGCCCAAAGTTGTGGAATCAAGTTAGAAGCTCCAACAAACTCAATCAAATTCAAATCTCATCAATCAGCCACCAAAAAGTGCACCTATACTGATTGGTGGGTGGTTAGTTAGATTGTAGGGAAAGTAAAACTCTATATAAGCACCATACCACCTTTGTTTCTTGAGTTACATGCATTCCACGAGTTATTCCCAATTAGTTTAGTGAAGCCATAAACTCTAGAAAGTAGCCCCCTTGCTTGCTTACCTCATTTTCTCATGATTTTGCTCCTCTCTATGTAGAGGTGTAGTTAGGCTTTTTCAAATTTGATTGTACCGGATTGCAGAGCATTGGCTGCTATCTCATTGTACTCATTTTCATTGATTTCAAGCTTCATTTGGTCTCTCATATAGTTCCATGAACTTTCCCAAAGTTTCAAGTTATTTGATTGAGTGATTTATGAGAAATCACCAACTTTGTGAAGGTATATCTCTGCACATAGGCAGAGAATGTTGCAAATAGGTAGCTTGTTTTGCAGAGGATGGTTCTTCCAGCTGGATTATCCATTTGGGATGATTTAATACTTTTTGGGTAGCTCTCATAGTCTATTATAAGTTTTCAAAGTTTAATTTTAAGTATCTATACAGGTGTAGATACAAGTTCAGAACAATGAACATATATCCCTGATTGTGGACCTAGTGGAGGGTAACAATCTTTCGTTTTTGCATTGGGGTGTTAGAGTCATCCCCCATCAGTGGTATCAGAGCCATTTTGGAGGCTTGGAGATCTCAATGGGCATCATATTGAAGATTGGAAGGGATCAAGATAACTCGTGGAATCACAAGGAGGGCTTATCAAAGCAAGAAGATATTGAAAGGGGGCTACATCGATTGTGGAAAGGGGGCTACAATCTTCCATTTTTGCATTGGGGTGTTAGAGTCGTCCCCCATCAGTGGTATCAGAGCCATTTTGGAGGCTTGGAGACATCAATGAGCATCATATTGAAGACTTGAAGGGATCAAGATAACTCATGGAATCACAAGGAGGGCTTATCAAAGCAAGAAGATATCAAAAGGGATCAAGATAACTCATGGAATCAAAGCAAGAAGATTGTGGACCTAGTGGAGGGCAATAATCTTCCATTTTTGCATTGGGGTGTTAGAGTCATCCCCCATCAGTGGTATCAGAGCCATTTTGGAGGTTTGGAGACATCAATGGGCATCATATTGAAGACTTGAAGGGATCAAGATAACTCGTGGAATCAAAAGAGGGCTTATCAAAGCAAGAAGATATTGAAAGGGGGCTACATCGATCATGATCTCAACTAGTTGAAGGTTAGCAAGGGAGAAGCTATCAAAGGGTAATATCCAAACTTTCTAAAGCATTAAAACACTTGAGGAGAAGTTAGAGGAGCATCTTAGAGCTCAGTATGGCTGAGTATAATACACAAATAGAAAAGTTAGAGAAAGGCAATTATCAACCATGGAAATTTAGAGTTAGCAACTACCTCATGGGTAAAGGATTGTAGGGATTAGTGAGCGGCACAGATCCAATGCCTCATGTACATGATCCACCTCTTCAAGGTCAGGTCAAGGTACCAAATGAATGGATATAAAGGGATAGGAGAGTCATATTCATTCTATCCCAACACATAAGCAATAGCATGATAGGGCATATACAAGATTTGGACACATCCAAGAAACTCTAGGATTTAAAGCATCTAAACCAAGGAGGAGGAGATTCCTACCACCTAATTGTTGGTGCAAGGCAATCAAAAATTGAAGTTTTGATGAAGGTTTGAAGTCAAGGACTAAAGAAAAGGTCAAGATATGAAGCATATGTTCAAAGGATGAAGATGTGTATACATATGTACATTAATTTAGAGATAGCTCACTTATACTTTTGTATGGTCATGAGCTTGTAAATATTTGCCTATATATACAAGGAAAAATGTCAAGGAAAATATGAGAGAGTGTGTGAGAACAAGAATTGAAGAGAATTAGAAGTTATTAGACACTTGTGAAGTGTGTAGAATAGCTCTCTCATCTAAATGTAAAGTTTTTCAGTAATGAAGAAAAGTTGCACCCGATTTTTTTGAGTGTTCTCCTTCTGTGTTGGATCATTTCAAGAATCCTTTTGTAGATGTCTAATTCCATAGTTAATGAGTCTATTGTTAAAGTTTGAGAGCCTAATTGTAAACAGGCTGTGAGAATTATGAGTAGGAACATTCATATGTGAAGAAGTGTTGAGTGTCTTCTGAAACAGGCTCAATCTCGATGGTCAAAGATTTGATTATTTCTTAGTGCACAGTATAAAGTTTTGCACAAATGAGGAGTCAAAATCTAAGTTGGAAGGTAAGCCATCTATGGATAAAAGTATTTGCATAAATGGGTTCTAGTTTGAGAGAACCAAGCTTTAGAAGTTGCAGGTGTCAAAGTCGACTGTACAGAACTACAATTTTAGACATAGGTGACTTGTTAAGATCATCTCTCAAGATCTACTGAATCTTTTGGAATGATTTAACTTGGAGGATGTGTGAAACTATAGGTGACATCTTGTGCAAAGTTTTATAAAAAACTTTACACATTTGATAAGTCAATGAGTGAATTATGTGCAACAGATTTTCTGTGTAGTCACCTTCTTCACAGTTTGTTCAAAATTTTGATAATTGATCATTGATCCTCTAAATTGGTGAAGGTTTTGAGTTACTCTTGGTATAGAGGTGCTCTAACTTCAAGAGTAGCTTGTTCTTTTGGAGATTAACACTCTCCATCAGTGGTATCAGAGCAGGAAGCATCAAAATTAAAGAAAGGAGGACCCCGACTGCTGCAGTCATAAAGAATTCAACAATTGAAGATTCAAAAGGTGAAAGCTTGAGAGAAAAGCTTGAGAAGGAGGCCAGAAGAAATCAAGGAAGACAAAAGGAACTTCATTCGAAGTAAAGGTAACCTTATTCCTCATAAAGCTAGAAGGATTTAATACACACGTGAAGAAAGGATGGGAGATTCTCTTCAGATAGAGAAAGTGGATAGAGAGAACTATCCAGCATGGTCAATGAGGATGGAAGCTCATCTTATGAGCAAAGAATTGATAGGTTATATTACAGGTGAAGAAAAAAGCCTCAGTTCAGAGATCCTAGTGTTCCAACTAGGGAGGAATTATCAGATTTGAAGACTTGGATGAAGAGAGATGCTCAAGCCAGGAGCATTATCTATATGGCAGTTAATGACTACTTGCTACCTCACATTAGAGGTCTTGAAAGTGCAAGTGATATATGGAATGCTTTGGAGGAGCATTTCCAAAACACCACAAAGTAAAGGAAGGCATCCTTGTGGGCAGAATTTACTACATTCAAGAAGAAGGCCTCTCAATCCATCTCAAATTATGTAACAAGAACGAAGGACATTGTAGATGCATTAGGAGCAGTTGATGAAGATATTGAGGAGGATAAATTGGTAAGGCAAATCCTTACAGGTTTGAGAGGTGATGAAAAATGGAAGCCATTCATTTTGTCTACTGAATTATCATTAGATCATTTACTCCTGACTTAAATCAGTTGTTAGGACACATGCTAACCTTTGAGCAGGATGTCAAAGGTGAAGGTGATAAAAGTGCAAGTCAAGAAATGTATTCAAAGGATAAGAAGAAGAATGGCAAAGGGAAGCAACAATCAAATGAAGATGAAGGTACAAGTAGCCAAGATAACTTCCTAAGAGAAAGAGGTGGTAGCAAAGGTAGAGGAAGAGGCAGAAGTAATAAAGATGGAGTCAAAGCTTGCTGGATTTGTGGTAGGACAAATCATTTAGCTAATGATTGTTGGCATAATACTCAGAATAATGGTGGATATAATCAGAACTTTAATTCAAGAGGAAGAGGTGGCAGAAATCAAAGAGGTAATTTCAAAGGTAGAAGTAGTAGAGGATACTTTGGAAGAAATGCAGGTAGAGGATTCCAAAGTCAGCAATACAACAATACCTACTACAATTATGCTTCATATCAGAAGGAGGATTCAACATTGATAATGAATGCAACTTGTGAAAGACAAAGTGAAGATCAAAGAGTCTTCTACATTGACTCAGGGTGTAGCATAATACAAAGTGAAAATCAAAGACTCTTCTACATTGACTCATTGATGACTGATTTGGAAAATAAGGTAACTAATCATGTAGTTCAAACAGGTGATAATACAAAGCATAATGTGAAGTCAATTGGATCAGTGAAGGCCAAGGATGGAAGTACTCTCTTGAGTAAGGTTTTGTATGTTCCTACAATTCCAAATAATCTGATAAGTGTAGGACAAATTGTTGAAAAAGGTTATGAAGTTAGGTTCACTAATGAAGGAGTTTTTGTGGAAGACCCTAGCAATGGGTATAAACAAATTGTTTCAGGGAAGAAAGAAGGAAGACTCTTCACATTGAAGATTCAAGGTAACATTGGTCATGCCTTGTACACCCATGGAGGACATAGGATCTCAAAGTTAGATCTTTGGCACAAAAGGCTTGGACATTTTAATGAAAGAGGTATTAAAGGTATGGTTAATAATGGCTTAGTGCTTGGATTGCCTAATGTTGCAGGTCAACATATGACATACAAATGTGAGGCATGTCAATTAGGTAAGGCTCATAAGCAATCTTATTCCAAGCATGGTTTTATGTATTCAGAGAAGCTTGAGTTGGTACACACAGATGTGTGGGGACCATCAAAGGATTTCAATATCAATGGTTCAAGGTATTATGTGATTTATGTTGATGATGCTACCAGATGGATCACTATCTATGTGATCAAAGATACGTCAGAGGTATTCAATACATTCAAACATTATCATGTGTATGCAGAGAGAATTACAGGTCAAAAGTTGAAGAGACTAAGGTCAGATGGAGGGGGAGAGTATTTCTCTACTGAGTTCAGTGATTACTTGTGGAATGCAACCTTGAGTCAGCTTCTTTGATCACTCTGGTGACCATGAAGTCATGCTTCTCAAGCCTTGCTTAGAGAGTGGTCTAAACATCAGACACTTTGATGTATACACCTTTAAGGGCCCCTTTTCCTTTGGCAAAAATTCTCAAGTGCCTCCTTGATTTCCTAATCCCACAGAAGGGTCAACTTCAATTTATACTATCTAAATATCAACACGTTTCCAACAAGCTCTAGAGCTCAAAAAATGGCATTCGTATGAAAAATTCATGGACATTCAGGCTCTGGGGGGTAAAATAGGTAGACATGTTTTTCTCCAAATGTGAGCTAAGAGGCCTCCAATATGCCTAATCACTCCAAAATTCACTCAAGTTGGCCTTAAAATAGATCAAAAAATCAAAACCCTAATTTTGCATTTTAGTTGAGCGATCGCTATGATTTGAGATAATCATGATGGTTTGAGAATGTCATGATGGTCCAATTGAACCGTCATGATGGTGTGACACAACTGCGATGATCTGAAGGTGCCAAGTGTCATGATGGTCTAAAAACAAATCATCATGATGGTGTGCACTTATCGAGGCATTACAATGGTCCAAAAACAAGCCGTCGTGATGGTATGGTACCATCATGATGGTGTGGTCAATCGTCACGATGGTCCAAAATGACACGTGGCAATGGAGCATCGTGATGGCTGTTGGTGCAAAGTTCAAGCCTACACATTTGGGCTAGAAGTTCATGAACAATTGAAGCTCCATGGAAACCATTGCTAGGAATTTTTTATCATTTACCATTTGTAAAAGTCATTTTTTTACTTGAGAGAATATCTATAATCACTACCAAACTCGTGGGCTTGTTAGTTGAAAAATTCACGACTTCATTTGAGGGAATACC
The DNA here is from genome assembly GCA_020310875.1 of Ceratopteris richardii. Classification (NCBI taxonomy): domain Eukaryota; kingdom Viridiplantae; phylum Streptophyta; class Polypodiopsida; order Polypodiales; family Pteridaceae; genus Ceratopteris; species Ceratopteris richardii. The sequence continues at coordinate 80,498,697 of CM035424.1, read as the reverse complement.
TCCTAGATTGTAGGACTACCTTTTAGTGAGAGCCAATGAAGGATTCAAATTCAAATTTAAACATCACATCTATGAAAGATGGCTGGAAAACTCGTGGGCTAGATCACTTCAATTCCGAGCCATTGCTGATTGGATTTGTAAGAGAGTGAGGCTCACATTGTAGCCTGCACTACTACCATCATTAGGCATTGATTATCAAGCCTATGATCTGTACAACATTGTGCTCAATCATTCCTTTACCATTTTCAATGTTCTATAGCTTGTTGGAATCCTCTCCAAGTGTTCTACATGGTTACAAATTTTGAAGGAAATCCATTCAGTCAATTTGGAGAAAATCGCATCGAAGTACTCACTGGTCAAAGTCTATAGAGGTCCTAAAAAATCAAGGGTAATGATTTGATTGCTAAATTGATTTCTCTGTGTATGGTGCATCATTTTAAGTGATTCTACTTGGAGTCATTAGCTTACTAAGCTAAGTTGATACCTCTAAAAGAAATTTTTCTAATTCCTACTGTACTGGAAGCACTAAGCATAACAAGCAATAGGTGTGTGAACAGAAATAGAAGGTTTTCATTGATACTTCAACTTGGAAGTAGTCTGTTTTGATTCAATCATTTCTCACATCATTTCCAAAGTACATAGGCACTTTTATAGTCTAATTGGAAAGCTAGGAGGGCCTACAACTCAACTTTCAAGCTACAAGGGGCTGGTACAAAGCAGGATTTGGCAGTACCTACTCATTTCTTGGAGTGTCCATCCATCTCACCCAACAGTGGTATCAGAGCAAAGCTAAGGTAAAATGGGGGATGGTTTTCCTTCTTTCATTCATAAATTGGATAGGAACAACTATCAAGCATGGTCCGTGGGGATGAAGACATACTTGCAAGGAAGGAGCCTTTATGGATACATCTCAGGAGATGAGGAGATGCCAATATTCATAAGCAAAGGACAACCTACAAGAGAGGAGCATGAAAGACTCAACACATGGTGTGCCAAGGATGCATTAGCAAGGTCTTACTTACTTAACTCAATCTCTGATTTTCTTCTTCCACATATTAGGAATTGTACGACATCCCAAGAGACTTGGGAAACATTTTCTTCATATTTCTCTTCCAACACAAGGGCTAGGAAAAACCAATTGTGGATTGAGTTTACCACCCAAAGAAAGAAACCCAAGCAAGGCATCTCAGAGTATGTGACCAAAGTCAAAGATGTAGCTGATCAAATGGCAAGCATAGGAGAAGAAATTGAAGAGGATCACATTGTAAGACAAGTAATCAATGGTATTAAAACTGATGATAAATGGGAGAGCTTCACAACTGCCATGGACTTGTACATGGACATGCATATTCCAGAACTTAGCACACTCATGGGGCAACTATTTACCCATGAGGCCAAGCTCAACAAGAATGGAGATTCATCAAGAGGTTATAGCTCTTCTACCCTATACACTGATAAAAGTAAGTCCAAAGAGAAAGGGAAGAACAAGAAGGTTGAAGATGAAGGAACTATCTCCCAAGCCAACTATGCAGGGAGAGGTAGAACCTCAAGAGGAAGGGGCAGAGGAGGTAAGCAAGGTAGGGGGAGACCTTATAACTCCTCACCATGTAATATTTGTGGATTGTCAAATCATACTACAGATGAGTGTTACAGGAGAGAGGTAGAGGATATCAAAGAGGTGGATATACACAATCAAGAGGAAGATTCAAACCATCAAGGATACAATAACAACTACAACAACAACTACAATAGCAACTACCAAGGAGGCTACAAATCAAGGAAGGATTACAACAACTGCACAGAGGAGCAAGAAGATTCTCTTCTGATTATGAATATGACTTCAAAACCAGGTATAAATGATGACCATCTCTTCGACATTGACTCAGGATGCTCAAACCATGTGGCAGGCAATGTAGCTCTTCTCTCTGACCTTGAGGAACCAAAGGGTAAACATTAGGTACAAATAGGTGATGACACCAAGCACTCAGTAATTAAAGTAGGGAATGCTAAGACCTCTAATGGAAATAGGAATCTGTTGAGCAGGGTTCTATATGTACCTACAATTACCAAGAATTTAATGTGTTGGATAGATTATGGAAAAGGGTTTGTAGGTCAGGTTCGATCAATATGGAGCATTTGTGGAGGATCCCCAACATGGATTCAAAAGAATTGACAAAGGAGAAAAGACAGGTAGATTATTCACTTTTGAACTTGAAGATACAAGGAATATTGCACTCTATAGCTACAAAGACCAAACACTATCAGAGCTTGAAATTTGGCATAAGAGATTAGGGCATATTGGTGAGAGAACTTTAAAACAAATATGTAGAGACCAATGTGTGCTTGGGATACCTAATGTATCCAAGCAACACATGATTTATAAATGTGGTGCTTGTCAGTTTGGAAAAACTCATAGGTTACCCTTCTCAAGGAAAGGCTACATGCATGAGGACTACCTAGAGCTTGTCCATACAGATGTATGGGGACCAAGTAAGGATCCCTCAATCTCTGGATCAAGGTATTTTGTATCTTTCATTGATGATTACAATAGGTGGACTGTATTGTACTTTATGAAGCACAAAGATGAAGTATTTAGTTGCTTTAAAAAGTATCTTGCACTTGTTGAGAACCAAATAGGGAGAAACCTAAAGAGATTAAGGTCAGATGGAGGAGGTGAGTACTTCTCAAATGAGTTTGATGCATTCTTGCAGGAGAGAGGAATCAAGAAAGAAATTACAACAAGGTATACTCCTGAGCAAAATGGGTTGGTAAAGAGGGGAAATAGATTAATTGTTGAAACCGCTAGATCAATGTTAAATGAGAAAAAATTACCTAATTACTTGTGGGTAGAGAGTGTATCTACTGCCACTTATCTTGTAAACCAGTTGCCATCCAAATCTCTTGATGTGATGACCCCATATGAAGCATGGCATGGTAGAAGACCTTCACTAGATCATTGCAGGAACTTTGGATGTGTTGCTTATGTGCATATCCCTTCTCAAATAAGAGGTAAGCTAGACCCTAAGGTAGAAAAGTGCATCTTCATAGGGTATCAATTGAATCAGAAAGGATACAGGTTCTATAATCCCTCCAACAAAGGATTCATTGTCAGTAGAGATGTTGTCTTTGATGAGAATGACTCTTGGTTTGAAAGTGAATGCACGAAAGTAAAGCTACCTTATGACTTGGAAGAGGAGTTTCCAAGCCTCACTAAGGAGGAGCCTAATGTTGGAAATTTAGTAGGCCCATAGCTCATATCACAGGTCCATGTTTCCATAGGTCCAGCATATACAACATAGAATCTAGCAATCTTCCAATATTGACAAAACATGAACATACCACATTTAATCATACAAATGATGAGACAAACATAGAGAGAGACTAGACAACATGTGTAAAGTGTTATGTAAGCCAAGGCTTACTCACACTATCATATATACCAATGTTCAATGTACAATATGGGAGCAAAACTCCCAACCACTCTATGTGAGCAAAAATAGATGGATGAGTGAATGTACAAATGTAACAAACATATTCAGATGTATGGACAGAAATCTGAATATACATGAGATGTGTGACCTAATAGGTTATAGAAGAGTGAATATGAGTGACAGAAAGAGGAAAGATCAGTCTAAAACTGATAATCAACAAACTGTTGAGAGCAGTATGGGCACCCAAGGACCGACTAGACAAGGAAGCCAGCGGAGAGAGTCAGAACAAGGTGAAGGAGTAAGTAGACAAAGCAGTCGACGCAAATCTGGCAGATAGGCCCTTCAATTTTTCCCAAATCTACATCTTTTAATAGTGATTCTTATCACTAACAATCATTGTAAATACCATTTCATATTTTTGTAGCTCCATTTTGTGCAAGCCAAGGAGTCCTTGAGCTTGAGGAGCCTTAGAAGTACCTACATATCAATTTTCGTATTTTTTAGACTCCGTTTGAGCCCTCAAATTGGCCCTGGAACCTAATTTTTAACTAGGCCGGACACTAGGTCTGGACAGGGCCAAAACCTAGTCAAAAACTATAAAAAGAGCTAGAGAGCTCATTTTTGACGTTAGATTGTAATAGAAACAAACTTGTAAGAGCTTTTGAAAGTAATCTAAAGAACTCCATTGATTCTCTCTCTTTGTCTTGCCGTGTGTGCGCGTGTGTGTGTATGTGTGTGCATGCTTGTGTGCTTCTCACTCACGCACTTGTGCCGCCACTTGCTCGAGGTCTTCATACCATCCTCACGTCTTCCCGGATTGACATTAAAGGAGGTGCTACTCATCACTGAGCTACACCAAATTTTGGCGCCGTTGCCGGGGATCGAGCTTTGAGGACGAGCGTGTGATGGTAAGACGTAGAGTTGACGCGTTGGAGTTGTAGGTAATTTCTTTATTTTTCCTATTTTTCTCTTTCTTACTTCACCACCATCATCATCATCATCATCCTCACCATCTTCCACCTCCATCTCCATCATCGCGAAAATTTCAGTTTTTTGACTATATCCCCATCTCCACCTCATTTCCCTCATTTCACTTGTGAGAGAGAGCGAGAGAGCGAAATTGCGTGTGCTGTTTTTGCATGTTTCTTGGGCTATCTTGCAGGTACAGGTCACATCACCATCCCCAGCTTCCTGCGCAGGTACGAAACTCGACGAAACTGTCTCGCAGTCGCCGACTTCTGTCGATCGCGATTGACAGAAATTCTCACCTTTTGGTAAATCTGAGTGCACCACAGTGGACTAGAGACCCTGCACACCACCTTTCCACCAAAATTTTTGAAAATCTTGCAAAATTTCAGTCCATCGCGATTGACAGCCCTGTCCATCGCGATTGACAGCTCTGTCCATCGCGATTGACTGCCAGTCCATCGCGACCGACTGCCTGTCCATCGCGATTGATTGCCTGTCCATCGCGATTGACTGAACCCCCTGTCCATCGCGATTGATTGCCTGCCCATCGCGATTGACTGAACCCCCTGTCCATCGCGATTGATTGCCTGTCCATCGCGATTGACTGAACCCTCTGTCCATCGCGATTGATTGAGTGTCCATCGCGATTGACTGGACCCCTGTCCATCGCGATTGACTGAGTGTCCATCGCGATTGACAGCCCTGTCCATCGCGATTGATTGCCTGTCCATCGCGATTGACTGAACCCTCTGTCCATCGCGATTGATTGGGTGTCCATCGCGATTGACTGAACTATCTGTCCATTGCGATTGATTGCCTGTCCATCACGATTGACTGAACTATCTGTCCATCGCGATTGATTGAGTGTCCATCGCGATTGACTGGACCCCTGTCCATCGCGATTGACTGAGTGTCCATCGCGATTGACAGCCCTATCCATCGCGATTGACAGCCAATTTTAGCCAAATTTTTTAGGGTTTGTTAATTGAAGAGTTGGGCTAATTTTGGGCATAAATATTTTACTCTAGAGCACATTAGGAGGCCTTAGGAAAACAACTTGGGGAAAACCTGTTGCACAGTGATCCTGTTTGAACCCTGTCGTAACCCTAGAACCCTGAACGGTCACAACTTTTTCATACGAAATCCATTTTTTGAGCTCTAGGGCTTGTTGGAAAGCTCGTGGCATATACTACACGCCCTCAACTGTTTTTTATAAAGATAATGCATTGATTTTCAGATAGGGTATTTTGAAGTTGACCATACCCAGGGGGATCAAAGTCAGGGGTCCTTAGGATTGTTTTCTTGAAAATCACTATGCAAGTTTGTGTTTGTGCTACAGGAATGAAAATAATTGATTCTGTCTTTGGAATGTAAATTTCAAAGCTAACTTTGAAACTCTTACAGAGCATCGAGAGGCGTTCTAAGCAAGTGTAAGTGCGAGCTTGGGAACACATTTCCTGGGCACTCAAGGGCAACCGAGCAGGAAACAAAAGGTTGGACACTTTTAACCCCCTCTGTCAATTCATAGTCTAAGCTAAGACGACGAGAGGTAGGAGTAAGTCAGAGCGACGATAGGCAGTTATCAAGTGAAGACTACCTAAAAATTCAAGTTCAAGTTAAAAATCTAACCTCTGTACTGTCGACAACATAAAGGAAAAGAACCTAACGTGGAACGATCAACCTGAAAGTACGAAGAACACTCAAGTATTCCGACGACGTAATATCAGACAAGACCTTAAACACGATAAATAACTAAAAAGGATCAAGTGATTGATACCAATTGATCGGCAACGAAGTTGTACTCTGGGCAAAGAATTGGGCTACTTAGTTAGGCATATGAACCTTAGATCGGGACGACATCTAGTAAGGGAGAGACAGAGCCTTAGGTCTTCAGAGGCTAGCGTTAACCACACTGCTAGGTCTTGGGCCCAGCAGTTGAGCCACCACTCGTACTACCCTAGCTCTGAGACCAGTGAGTCAGAGATGTCTCAAGGCATGGACAGACCTACGGGAAGTTCAGGAGTGCCTTACTTGTACAGGGTGGAAGGCCCTTACAAAACACAGTTGGAGTACCTTAGGACCAACCGATTAGGTGCCAGCATCTATGAGGACGGCTTAGGAAGATCTGTGATACAGATTAAGAATCCTGATCAATCCATTGGACTAGAACACCCAGCTGTCAAGTTTGAAAATGGTGCATACCTGGACAAAGAAGGAACTATCAATGTAGTCACTAGTCACCCGGATAGGACAGATGAATTTGGGAATGTAATCTCAGAAGCGGACTTAGGTGACTTGGAACAAGGGAACATGGGTGCGGAACCTAGAACCCCTCGAGGTAAATCAGTTCTCACTAGGATTATCATACCTGAGTGGGTACCCCAAGACAACAAGAGCATAGAGTTGCTCCTCAATCGAGAAACCGACGAAGCCTTCTGGAGGTATAAATCTAATCAGCCAACTGATATAGGAAACATCATGATCTATGAGGTTAAGGATCCGGATAGCCCAGGTAGAGTGACCTACTTAGATCACACTTCAGAACGGATCTTTGCGGTTACGGAAAATGATAGGCATGCTTACACTTGGAAGGGTGAATTCATTTTCCCCCAACCAAGATCGAATGTATCCTATGGTCACCCAGGAGCTGGAACATCCCAAGCTCATGGAACTCAAAGAGACAGAAGTAGAGATAGACCAGAAGTAAGCTTTGCCAACCCAGTGGGCAGAGAAAGAACGAGGACGGAGACGAATAGGGTAGAACCTGAGATGCTTAGAGCTCACAGGAATCAAAGAAATGTGGATGGATTCCCGCTGCCGAGACCTAGAGAGCATACAAGAACGTTGAGACCAACCCAGCTAGTTAAGTCCATGAAGAATTACTTTGATGGCACAGGAGATCCCTATGATCATGTGGCGGAGTTCAAACAAGTCTTGAGAGCTGAGCAAGTGGAGGATCTATTCACGCAGTACAATGCCTTCGGTCTAACCCTTAGGAACACCGCACTTACATGGTTTCAGCCATTGGATGAGCGCCAGTTCAGGAGCATAGACCAACTCCTAGAAGCATTTATTATTGAATTCTCCAAGAGTGGCATAAGACACAACACCTCCTCACTGATTCACAGCTTCAAGCAAACCCCTCAAGAGACGGTGAGACTTGCAGGAAGAAGATTTAGGCAATACCTCGAAAGATGTCCTGTTTCGGAGCTACCCACATCTGCCAAACAAGTAGCCTTATTCCTTGACGGATTGCTGAGTACGAAATTGAGATCCTATGTGTATCTGAAAGACCCTAGGACTATAGAAGAGTGTGTACGCATGTGCATTGACATTGAAGATAACCTAGGGGAAGAACTAGAGCTTTCCAAAATCTACAAAGATTCAGATAGTGCATCTAGTCAATCTTCCACGCAATCCACATCAATTGAGGAACTCGCAGAGAAAGTAGCTCAGAAATTAGGGGTAACTAGTAAACAAATCCCAAGGTTTGCCCCTGTGAAAAGGTGCTACACCTGTGGTGGTGACCACATGGTGAATGTCTGCCCCATTATGTCTCAACCCCAAGTAAATCCTAGTAGCCAGTACTGCACCATAGAACGGAGATACACAAATCACACCGCACAAGATTGCCCATACAACAAGCAGGCAGTTAGGCAACCCTACCCTCAGCCATACCCGCAGCAAGGAAGATACCAGAACCCGTACCCTCCACAGCCCTATGGTAGGCCACAGCAACCTTATCAGCAACCCTATCAAAATCAGCAAAGGCCTCAGCCAGTGCTAGCTCAACAACCACGTGCCCCAGCTAATGTGATTCCGGTAAAGTATGCTGTCGCAGAAGAAAACCTGAATAGAGCGATAGTCCTGGTGACACCCTTGATCTCTGAAAATGACCTCAGTGACCATAGCTTTGATTCTACACATGTTGATAGTCCCCAGGCGTACTACATGCAGTCTCCAGAACATGGTGAGTCCTATTACAGCGAAGAGCCAAATGCACCCAGTTGGGAGTCAGATTATACAAACGTTATGTATGCAAACCCCAACCCTAGGCCTCAACCTAGGCAAGTAAGACCTCCATTCCCAAGAGGACCATGCTACAGATGCCAAGGAGATCACCTCATTCGTGATTGTCCCTTACCTCCACCTACACAACCCCAGTCAGTGGCAATCCAAGGCTTTTGCCAAGATTGTGGAAAAGAGCATCTCTTACGAGATTGCCCAAAGAACCCCAATAATATGCCAAAAATCACTCCCATCAACGTTGTTGGGTTAGTGGTAGACTCCACAGGGAGCGTGACTTCCACTGCACCAGTACAGGTAGTCACTAGAGCTCAGGCATTGCAGCAAAACCAAGGGACAAGCCAGGAAAAGAACCCAGAGGCTAGTGAAACCGAGAGCATAACAAAGAAAAAGACTAGAGGGTGGAAAGATAGTCGGGAAAGAATGAAAAGACAATGGGCTAAAAAGATGAGTGAACTTGAGGAAAGCATAAGAGAAACCAAAGCCAGGATAACTGAACTCACATCTCAAACTCCTTCTCACACTACCCCACCACCACATTTCCCATCGCCATCCGACCAACCACCTTCCAACCCGCCTAACCTAAACCCACCACCCCCTAGGGTAGGATCAGTCCTAGCAGATCCCACCCCCGAAGACCTTAATATGATGCTTAAAGCATATCAGGCCAGAATCCAAGAAGGGCCAAACGTAACTGATCATGAAAAATGCTACCCTAGAGCCGAGCTAGAGCTTGAACGAACCAAAATTTGTGCCAAAATGGTGGAATTGGCTCAGACCATGTTTGAGGCCAGTCGCCTATTTAACATCTCAAGTTCAGCGAAGACACAGTTGCATTTTGATGGATTGTTAGAAAGAATAGAGAGGTTAATTGCACAATCAGAAAAGGAACCTGCCCCTCAAAGAAAGGAAAGAGCAAGAGAACGGATAAGCCAGCCTCTTCAGGAAGCCCATGTGCCTCCTCAAGAAGCTTATCTTTCCCCCCAAAAGGCAAATGAACCCCCCTCGAAAGCTTACGTACCTCCACAGGTTGCCTACATTCCTTCTCAGGGAGCGTATGAGCCTGATCGGAAGAGTAATAGAATAAGTAATCCTCCCCAGGAAGCTTGTGCTCTAGCCATCTATGAGAACAAGGAGAGAGTCAACGATAGAATAAGCCCTCCTTCCCAGGTTGCTTATGTGCCTAATTCTACGGAGCCAGACACTTCTTCTTCTATGAATCGATTTGCACCAGACTTCCTACGAGAGATTCAAGAAGACAAATGGGATAATGAAAGTGAAGTCGCCCCTCCCTTTGAACTTGTGGATGATGCACACGACCAATTCCCACAAGACATCCCATCTATTTACGGGGAACATGAGAGTATTCAGTCTCATGAGAGATTGGACTTTGAGTCTAATTCCATACAGGAGCTACCCCACTTCACAGGCCCATGGGAAGCAAAGTCCACATGTATGAGAGCACCCACAGTCATGGTAAGGAACGACGACTCAGTCATATCAAGGAACACGGAGGTAGTAAAGAACACCAAGGCGCAGCGCGATCTCACTTTGGAAGAACTGCCTAAGAATAGACCAAAAGCGCGGAAAGGTGTAGCCAGTCAAGTGACTGAAGTTGCAGAACCACGTTCCCGAATAGGATCCCATCGGACAGTGCCAGAAATTCCCTTGGACAAGATAGGAGATATGTGTGAAGGTGAAGAAGGGAACACCTATCTTCCCATCACCTACCAGGAGTACACTACCAAGGCAATTTTGGACTCAGGTGCAGGAGTTGCTATCGCTACCACCTCCCTATGGAAGCGTTGGGGCAAGCCAGCACTCAGGCCAACGAGAATGAAATTGCAGATGGCCGATGGTCATATAGAGAGGCCCTTGGGATTGCTAGAAGGCATAACTCTCACCACTTGTGGTGTTGAGTTTGAGCATAGCTTTGCGATATGTGACTTTAGCAAAAATCATGCCTATGAGATGATTTTGGGAAGACCATTTATGCGACAGTTGCAAGTGGTACAGGATTGGGGGACCAATTCCTTATACCTGCAACACTTAGGTGTTACGACCAAAGTCAATCTCAAAGATTACTCTCATAGGGATGTACCTCCTATCCAGTGGAATCCCATCCATAGAGCCAAAGATGATACGGAATCTGTGCATTCCATAGGGACAGGATCCTCTTGGATGCATGAAGACACCCACTTATGGATGTGCAAAGTAGCAGTAGAGGAAGAGAAGAGAGAAAAGACCAGAGAAATAGGTGCAAAAGAAACACATAGAACCATTCAAGACCCAGCCTACGCACCTGTAGTCTTTCCAGATGAGGAATTCGAACCCCATGGCTGGGCAGAAATTTTAGCAACAATGGATGTAGCCATCAATGAAGAACAATGGACACCTCACTGTGATGAGGATGGCTATGACATTTCAGTCTTCTCCATAGAGCCAATCATGGGAGAGGCAGTTCTAGAAGAATGCGAACCTAGCCCTGATGCATATGAGGATGCAAGTGACTCCGATCTCGAGTCTATCATTATGGACCCACCATTTGCATCAGATGAAGAATACTTCCATGAAATAGAATTTCAACCCCAAAGGCATGGAGAGGTTACAAATGATGTAAGATTAGCAACACATGTGACCCCGAAGGAAGAAGGAAAGGAACGAAAGAAGAGAGAAGCCTCACCAAAAGAGGAAGAATCTTTGTTTGAGGTCCCAGAAAATTTTAAGAAGTAAGAGATAGATGACAAGAGAGTCATGATAAGAATGCCTAAACGAGAGGCACAATTAGGAGAGGCCTATGATAACAAAGAAACTACCAAGAAAATCGTAGTGGCCCTAGAAGAAGGAGAGGAGAGATGTACGTACATAGGTCATGACCTAACAGAAGAAGAAGAGTACGAATTGATTGCCTTGCTAAGAGAATACAGAGATGTATTCGCTTGGAGTTACAAGGATTTGAAAGGCGTTGACCCCGATATATGCTCACACACTATCCCCATGACCTCAGATGCTAAACCCTCTAAGCAAAAGCCCTATACTTATAACGATAATTACGCTGCTAAGATCAAAGAAGAGATAGATAGATTGGTTGAAGCTCGATTTATCTATGAAATTGAGCACACTGAATGGGTATCCCCCATCGTAGTGGTGCCCAAGAAGAATGGCAAGCTGCGTGTATGCATTAACTTGAAAAAGGTTAATGCAGCCACAATTCGAGATAACTATCCACTTCCCATCACAGAACATCTCTTAGGAAGAGTGGCAGGCAAGGAAGTGTACAGCTTCCTTGATGGATTTTCGGGTTACAATCAAGTAGCCATAGCCCCAGAGGATCAGCATAAGACAGCCTTTGCCACAGAATGGGGCATTTTTGCTTTTAGAGTAATGCCATTTGGGCTTACCAATGCACCCGCGACCTTCCAGAGGCTGATGTGCCATGTGTTTAAGGAGTTCCTGAGGAAGAGTTTAGAAGTCTACGTTGATGATCTTTGTGCTCATTCCAACATTAGGCAAACCCATATCCCTGAACTCAGACAAATCTTTGACAAATGTAGAGAATATCAAGTCTGTCTGAACCCAGAAAAGTGTGTTTTTATGGTCAGGCAAGGCAAGATTCTAGGACACATAGTGTCAAAGAATGGCATATCTACCGACGAAGAAAAAGTGAGAGCCATAGCAGAGCTACCTAGGCCAAAGAATGTCAAGGAAGTACAAGCTTTCATGGGGCATTGTGGCTATTACCGACGATTTATACACATGTATGCTGTCATTGCAAAGCCCATGTACGGACTTCTGACAAACTTTGAGTGGACGGATGAATGCGAGAATTCCTTCCAGGAGCTTAAACGAAGATTATGTTCAGCACCAATCTTGACCACACCAGATTGGAATAAGCCATTCCACGTTCATGTGGATGCATCTAATTATGCCATTGGATGTGTGCTTGCACAACCTACTGGTGAAGGTAATATGGATCTTCCAATTGCCTATGCCAGTAGACAGTTGAATGCAGCTGAACGGAATTACACCACTACAGAGCGAGAAGGATTAGGCATGGTATATGCAGTTAAGAAATTTAGACACTATTTGCTTGCAAATAAGTTTAAATTTTTTACTGATCATCAGACATTGTTATATCTTGTAAACAAGCCATGCAATACAGGAAGATTAGTAAGATGGTTTCTCTTGCTCATGGAATATGACTTTGAAGTTGTGGTAAGGAAAGGTAGGACTCATTTGAGAGCTGATCATCTCTCTAGGCTCACATCGGGAGAAGCCCCACAAGGAGTATCAGATGACCTTCCTGATGCTTACTTGTTTAATTTGGAAGTGGTGCCGCAGTGGGCTAAGCCATTGGTACCAGTATTGACATACGGGCCTAATCATCCAGTGGTAAACACACGGAATAGAGAGGTTGTAAAAGCCCAAAAGTACCACATCATGGCAGGAAGTATGTACAAGCACACAGATCAAGGGATCTTGGCTTGTTGTGTAGAAGAGGATGAGTACGCTAAATGGTTGCAATTAGCACATGTAGGTGCGTTAGAGCAACACCATTCAAAGCAACGAACTTTACAGACTCTAAAGAGATTCGGAGTACATTGGCCAACTATGGAAGCTGATGTCCAAAAGTTGTGCAAGGAATGCCCAATCTGTTGCACTAAGCCACCTGTGGAACACGCCACTCTTTATCAAGTATCCATTGTGCCAGATTGGAGCGAACCTCTAGTATCCTTCCTGAGGACAAACACATTCCCTCCAGACATGACTCTGGCGAGGAAAAGGAGTTTAGAACAAGAAGCCCAGGATTACTCACTCATTGGTGATAATCTATATAAGCGTGGTAAAGATGGTTACCTGAGACTGTGTGTCCATGAGAGTGAATATCTTAAGATCTTAGAAACTGCTCACCAAGGTGTAGCAGGAGGACACTTTGGACCAGATCGGGTGATCAAGGCAGTGCTATTTGCGGGCTTCTGGTGGCCTACCCTTCACATGGATGCACATACCTATGTGAAACGATGTGATGTCTGTCAGAGGACTCAGTACCCTATACGCAAAGATGAGATGCCACTGAAACCTATGATGGGTGGACGTGCATTCTCTAAGTGGGGAATAGACTTCGTAGGTCCTATTAATCCCCCAGCTAAAGGTTCTCATGCGGAATACATCATTGTTGCAACAGATTATCTCACCAAGTGGGTAGAGGTAAAGGCTACGACAAAGAACGATGCTCAAACAACTGCCAAATTCTTGTTTGAGAATGTGTTCACAAGATACGGGCTACCTATAGAGCTTGTAAGTGATAGAGGCACTCATTTCTTAAATGAAGTGATTGAAAATCTACTCCAAGAATTCTTGGTAATACACAAGAAGTCTGCCCCCTATCACCCTCAAGCTAATGGACAAGCTGAGAGCACTAATAAGATTTTATGCAATGTACTGACGAAATTAGTGAACACTAAACGCTCTGATTGGGACAAACAGCTACACCATGCTGTTTGGGCATACCGAGTTGCCTACAAAACGGTACTCCAAGCCACCCTCTTTCAGATGGTATTCGGCCAAAACGCTGTGTTACCCTTGGACTTCTTGATCCCTACATTGAGAGTCGCACAAGAGCACGAATGGACAGGTCATGAGCTCTCCTCTAGGATCTTTGACCTTGAACGATTAGGGGAAACAAGACTAAGAGCCGCTGCAGGAATATATGCAGCCAAGAAGAGACAGAAGGCATATTTCGATGCCCATGTGAAGGATAAGGGTTTGAAAGAAGGAGATCTAGTTTTAGTCTATACACTGAAACAACACGCACGGAAGCTAGAAAAGAGAGGATACGGACCTATGATCATCAATAGAATCTCCACGAGCGGAGCAGTGCAACTAGCCACGTTAGAGGGTGATGTTCTCCCAAACTACATTAGCGGTTGCAGAGTCAAGTTGTATCAGGAACCCCTCACGGAGGAAATGCTCAGCCGACTCAACACTGCTAAGAAACGCAAAGAGGAAGAAAAGCGAGTTCGAGAAGAAGCTCAAGCAGAAGCTTTAGAACGCATCAGAAGGATGAAGTTACGAAGGCAAGGCCGAGATCAGACTAGAACAGATGACAATGCAGATCAAGGATATCCTATGGCCATGTGTGAAGTCGCAGGAACAAGCTCGCATAGGATAATTGATCGACGTCCTTTCATAACCCTAGATATAGGACAAGGAAAGAGTGCAAGGACCGTAAGAGCCTTGATTGACTCAGGTGCAGCCACTAGTGCTGTTAAATTGTCTTATTGTCAAGAGTTGCAGTTAACTGTCAATCCTATGGAAGCGTATCTCATAGGATTGGGAGGCGTGGAAACCCCTTGCATGGGCGAGGTGGAACTTCCCCTCTACATTCATGATGAGACAATGACAGTTAAAGTACTAGTGTGTCAAGATGAGGACCTCACGGAACCCCTTGTCTTGGGTCAAGACTGGATCTATGACCAAGCAGTCAACTTGAACCTAAGAAGTGGACTTCTTCAGGTATGGGTCAATCATAGTCGAATTACAGTAGAGTTAGATAATGGAGCACTCAAGGAACTAGGAAAGGCACAGACTCCTGGTCCTTCCAGGAGTACACATGAAGATGACCATGTTGTTCTTGTCCAAAACTATGTGTTGCAGAGGAATGATGGATGCAAAAAAGGAGTCAAGGATGCAACGGAACTCCCCTCTTTTCCAAAGGTCAGAAGGAGGCAGCAACCAAAAGTGGATCAAAGGCAGAAGAAGCAGAGTACTACCTATGCTGGAAATCAAAAGTACCTGCGCAGCAAAATGTCCCAGCAAGTGAAACAAGTGTGGGTGCGGAAAGGCGAACACCCGGTTGCACTCAAGCCAACCACACGGGCAAAGCCTCTTATTAGTAACCAACAACACGACACTAATAAGAAGTCTTTCGGAAATTCTTCTACTAACGTGAAATTTATTTGGGTGCCCAAAAAGTCGATGAAGGCTAGCCCACAATCAAGAAAAATTTGGGTGCCTAAGGTTTGTTTGCGGGCTCAAATAGCTACACCAAGAACACACCCTACACAGCATGATCCATTCACTCGCACAGCCTACATCCACTCATTTTCAACACCAAGGCACATGAGCACGAACAGAATCAGTTGTAAATGGGTACCTAAAAGGCCTCATGTTCAAGCTGACACACCTATAAAGCTCTCGAGAATCTCTACGGAACCACGAGCAAAACCTATCCACTGCATTTGGCAGCCCAAGACTTGTAACAAACCCCCGGACCCCGATTGTAAATCCACGACCACCTACTAACCGCTCCACTCTCACATCACATCATTTCGCTTAGCTCTTAGATCTACCTAACTCCTAACTACACACACCAGCACCGAGCACTTATTAACCCCTAACCACTCCCGAACTTTAAGTTAATGTTGTAACAAGGGACACCATGACATTTTTGTGTCCATTGCAATGTTAACATTTATTCATATATTCTCACAGAATCAGCCGCGACATTTTCAACATGGCGGAGGCAGCAGGAACTAGCGCTCACACAGAAAAAAGCCCGCAAGTGGTGGACCTGGACAGTTTACCCGTTTTGCCTGAGACAATTGAACGACCAGAAGAATTGCAGGCCGTCAAAATCATACCTATTGCGGACCCTCCGCGTGGCCACACCATGCCCGTGGGAAAGACTTCACATTGGTCTACCGAGGTGGCAAGACCCTTGGGTGAAGGAACGTACCTATGGGAATCAGAGTTGGATTTCAATGGGAAGCAAGGCAGATACCATTTCTTTACAAGAGAATTTGAGAAATTACAAAATGCAGAAGGTCTACGTCCGATATGGGAAAAGGCAAGATTGAGTGCTTATTTCAGTGCCCGACTCCCAAAACCTGACTTCATGCGATGCTACTATCTCATCAACACCTTGACTCCAAACCAGAACCCAAAAGGTGCAAGCTCATTTGTGATTCCATCTCTGACAAAGGGGAATGAGCTCAAGAGGTTCAGGCTATCAAACAATTTGGTGAGAGAAGCTCTAGATATGCGCGGAATGCATATTCCTACAGAAAAGGAAACCCTAGTACCGGATTACATGAAGAATCGAAGTCTCACCAAACTCAAGGACATGGTATCCATGACGCCTAATATTGCAATACACCTTCGCATGTGCATGCAACACTTTGCTTTCCCGGCGCAGGATAGATTCACCATGCCGCCCAAAAAGATTTGGTTTAGCTTGTATCTGGCAGAGACACAGAGCCTCACCATCAACCTACCCCACTGGATAATTGATCAGATACACCTAGCTCACAAACGATGGCCGCGGAAACAGGTTTTATATGGTTGCTGTGCTCTGACAAGAATCATTTATAGGTGTTTGGCTTATGACATTCCGATCCAACGGGCCCTAATGTGGAATCGGGTAGAGCAGTTTAGAGGCAGGACATCCACTGGACCCCCTTCTAAGAAGATGAGAGGCACTGTCCAAGTCCCATGTGCTCAACCACGTGGAGCCACCCTAACACCAGACGTCACCCCTCCACCCCGAAGAGTCCGACCATTCACACTCCGACTTCCAAGACGCAGCACCGATGGTTCCACCTTGATATTCCCTCCCATTCCAACCGATCTTGAATTTCCTAGTGGTGCACCTTTAAAAGAGCTCACTAATGAAGATTTCGAACAACTATTACAAGATGTAGAGTTGGAGGCAGAAGAGGCACAACAAGCGGAAAACGTGCAAACGCAGGCCACAACCTCCCAAGCACCTGTCACACCTGTTGAAGTGGATGCAGAGGATGACGGAGATGAAGAACAGGAGGATGATGAGGAGGAGTATGATCAAGAGCACCAAGAGGAGCAACAAGAAGTGCCAGAACTTGTAGGTGCACCAGCATATACAGCTCAACTACGAAGGCTATACGACACTATCAAAGCAGTACAAGAAAGGCATCAACTCTCTCTGGTATCAGGTCAAGCTTTGATGCAAGAAATGCTATCAGATGAAGGGGTGGACCAACACTTCATTGACACCCTCAAATTAGTGTCAGACTCTTTAGGAGTTCCGGAGGCTGTCCACACCGCAGTCCGCCAGTCCGTAAGGTATGACAAACGCAGAGTGGACACGTTACCACGAGCAGGTAAGACTATCAGGATACCCGTCACAGAACCAGAAGTACCCATTGAGACCACAGCCACCCCCACAACCACCACTGACCTCTCCGCCGAAACCTTCGTTCAGACATCACCCATCTCACCCCAACATCCTCCGTCACCACCTTCTCCACCCCCACCACCACCTCCCACCTTGGAAGAAACGACAGTCATCACCTCTACCTTCACTTATAACCCATCCTCATTCAAATCATTCTCATTTCGAGAACCCACCTCACAAGACACCCTCTTCTCCTTCGTCACCAATCCCTTGTACACTTCGTCCCGTCTATCCTCTGAACCCATGACTGGCCATCCCATAATTCCAAGTGTAGTTGGAAACCCAGCACCCACAGAAGGCACCCTGTGTTTCCCGACCTATCCCCCAATACGGGTACCTCCATTCCATGACCCCCACTTCCCATCTGGCCCCTACACCTCTTTCAACCTGACCGTGCCACCCCAATACCCGTCCGTTGTGGAGCAGTTCACCCGCTCTCCAATGTTTCCGAGGCACATTTCTCCGATGTTCGCAACGACATCAATTTACACGAACACCACACTCACTTCACCTACCATACCCACCTACATGGTAGCCCCTGCACACACCACCTTGTCTGACCCAATGGACATTTCACCAACCACAGCACCTCTCCCCACGATTCCACCATCTTCCCCTCCCTTGCCCCCCACCTCACCACTCACATCATTGGCACACACAGCATTCACTACCCCCCTACCCAATCCCACCTCCCCTGCATTTCAAACTTTTCCCCTTGCATCTCATAATGTAAATAGCACGTTCAACACATTACTTCAGTGTGCACATCAGCTACAACAAGACTACCATCAATTGGAAGAACGCACTGCTGCCCTCCAGGCAGAATCTCAACGTCTGCAAGCTAGAGTCACCACTCTTGAAGCTGACTACCAGACGCTCCTAACCGAGCATACCACACTACAGCAGGCTCACTCCGAATTGGAATCAAAGACATCAACTGTAGATGACCAAGCAGTCAAGGAACTAGAAACAGTGCTTCAAGCGCAAATGATCTCTAACGCTACACTCAGACGCAACATTGGGCTATTAAGGAAGCATATGGCCGCAGCACTAGAAGAGAACAAACGACTTCAACAACAAAACCAAGACAACTTTGAAGCGGCTATGGAAGGAACCGTAGGAGCAACCATTAGCCCTACCAGATATAGAGCAGTTCCATCAGAAGACATTCGCATCTTACTTGAGGAGCACGCAAATTTCTTGGAGTCATATGAAAAACTAGAGACTGAATGTGCAGATCTAAAGAAACAGATAGCCAGTGTCCCTACCGCTCAACCGGAGCCGGTAATCTTGCAACACTCTACAGAAGAAATGGAGACCCTCCGGAAACAGGTGGCAGAACTCCAAGCACGCCTCTTACCATATGAACGGCCACCCTCGCCCATTGAAGAACTAGAACCTGAAACAGTAGTGGAAATCCCCATTGATGACAGCTATGAAGAGCCATACGAGCCTATGCCGACGCCTGGTGGTCGAACTACAGAAGAAGGACAAGACACGTTAGAAATTCAAGTTCCAGATTGGGTCAGAAGGGTCGAGAAAGTGGGTAAGACACATGATGATCGTGTGGCCGTGCAAATGCAATCTCTCACAAATCTGGAAGAAACTGTCCTTCGGTCTTCCTACTTTCAAAATTTATCCCATCAACGGTTAATCACAACATCAGAATCGCAATACATGCCTCATTTTGTCTTACTACATGATTATAATGCAGAAGTCAAAAGACATACAGGGAAGGAGCCCACGTTCGCCACTCAATTTGAGATAGGGGATTTACCGACAGATGCACGTGCTGGCTCGATCTTCCAACCTAATTGGCGTGCACGTTTACTCACCGATTACCCAGAGATGATGAGTACCTGGGCAACCATGCCACTATATATCAAGTATAATCCATGCTATTGTCCAGTGGTACGTCGCAGATCCTGGCAAGCATTTGCAATCAAGGTACGCAACAATAAAGAGTGCTCGGCTTGGGTTAACTACCCATATTTTGCTCCACCTCGAGGGACTCCAACCGTAGCCTACATGATATCAACAATCCGACACTGGTCTACACATCTAAATAATGTACCCGACATAGCAGCGAAAATGTGTATGAAGATATTCGAGCTCATGACCATTGTCTTCAAAACCTTTCGGAATGTCCAAGCTCCATACATCTCTGCCCCTGGATTCTCTCAAGGCAACAAGGATTTAGTCTACGACATGAGCCAAACCCCCTCGGTCGCTATCATCTTTGCTTGGCATGCACGAATAAAGTACTTGCCCGCATGCTTCAAGCAGACATTTGAGGAAATGTTCTCTACGGGATTCTGGGAATACAATTCCAAAATTTTCATTCCCAGACCCACACATTTGCTACATCTATTCGCAGTAGAACAAGCGATCCATGCAGATCAGTTACGTCTGCCACATCCGGACATTCCAGGACCAATCGATTGGGATCGTATGATGACAGATTTGGCCAGAGGACTACGCATACAAGAACATCAGCTTGCCACTCAGGTTGTGGAATACTACATCCAACACTCCTAGCAACAAGGGTCTGTCAGGGACGACAGACACGAGAGAGGGGGGGGTGTTGAGAGCAGTATGGGCACCCAAGGACCGACTAGACAAGGAAGCCAGCGGAGAGAGTCAGAACAAGGTGAAGGAGTAAGTAGACAAAGCAGTCGACGCAAATCTGGCAGATAGGCCCTTCAATTTTTCCCAAATCTACATCTTTTAACAGTGATTCTTATCACTAACAATCATTGTAAATACCATTTCATATTTTTGTAGCTCCATTTTGTGCAAGCCAAGGAGTCCTTGAGCTTGAGGAGCCTTAGAAGTACCTACATATCAATTTTCGTATTTTTTAGACTCCGTTTGAGCCCTCAAATTGGCCCTGGAACCTAATTTTTAACTAGGCCGGACACTAGGTCTGGACAGGGCCAAAACCTAGTCAAAAACTATAAAAAGAGCTAGAGAGCTCATTTTTGACGTTAGATTGTAATAGAAACAAACTTGTAAGAGCTTTTGAAAGTAATCTAAAGAACTCCATTGATTCTCTCTCTTTGTCTTGCCGTGTGTGCGCGTGTGTGTGTATGTGTGTGCATGCTTGTGTGCTTCTCACTCACGCACTTGTGCCGCCACTTGCTCGAGGTCTTCATACCATCCTCACGTCTTCCCGGATTGACATTAAAGGAGGTGCTACTCATCACTGAGCTACACAAACCCTCATCTAACCTTAGGCTATGGAAGACCCTAAGTTAGACATGTGTGTGAAAAGATCACATACTTACAAAAGTAGCAAAGAATGCTAACAAGTTTACTGAGAGAAATCCTCAAACTCATATGACCATACCTTCTTGAACACCTCATCCAAATATGCATAAAGCATATATGTACTGATTCTCTTGTACCTGAATACTCAACATAAGATGCAAATCTTATTTTAACCACCATCCAATGTCTTTGAAGTAACCCGAAATCTTCATGTAGAAGACATCCTTCAAATACATCATGTAGATGGCAGATCCTCACCACCAAGCTGCGAATGACCAAGTCCTCTCCATGAGTAAGAGTGTGAGCACACTCTTCTCCTCTAAGAAGAACTCCATAGCCGCTCCTCAACATGCTCCAAGTTAGCACCATGGCTGCCTCATGTGCTAGAAGCAACACCACCTCTATTGAGGTCCAAGAACCAAGGCTTGTGTTGAACGCTAGGTGAAGGATGAATTACAAGTGACCCCAAGCACTTCTTATATAGTAGTTTGTCTACCCTTGAAAAGCAATAATAAATCTCTTGATCGCATAAAGCACACGATCAAATCGTAGTGATTACAAAAAAAAATGCCGCCGTTGTCCAATGTTTGATGTCCAAAAGCTATATCAAAAAACTCATCGCGTTTTGCTAATGTAAATCAAGATAAAAGTATTCTTTACGCGCTGCCGATCGAGGGACTTAAAATCTGGTCGTTTCTTTCAAACGCCAATGACTTATCTAGATTGGACGCGTTCAGTTGTACAAGGATCACTAAGAAATGCTACTAAACATGTAGACTGTGAGCTATATGGACCAACTTGACCAAATTTTGACCAATGGGACATTGTTTCCAACACCTAATTAGATTGAAGTCATCAACTCAGATGATGAGGACATCATCAACTTAGAAGAATTCAAGGCATGGAAGTCCAAAGGCAAAGTCCAGATGAAGAAATTGGAGGATATACCTGAATCATCCAACCAAGCAATCAGAAGATCACAAAGGGAGAGCAAGAAGCCAATCAAATATGGGTATGACACTTCCTTAGTAACTAAGCACTTTGTTTATCTTGCAAAAAACTTGTCATTTGAAGATCCATCATCATATGAAGAAGCAAAGACCAAGGCAGAATGGAAGGAAGCTATGGATGAGGAAATTGAAGCACTCAAGGAGAATGATACTTGGCAGCTAGTGCCAAAGAAGGGGTCTATGAAGGTAATTGGTTCTAGATGGATCTATAAGATCAAAAGGAATTCTAATGGATCAATAAGCAGGTACAAAGCTAGACTTGTGGCTAAGGGTTTTGCACAAATCCAAGGAGTTGATTATGAAGAAACCTTCTCACTTGTGGCCAAAATGCCAACCATCAAGGTATTGGTAAGTGTGGCTGCATCAAAGAATTGGAATATGTATCAATTGGATGTAAAAAATGCATTTCTAAATGGCTAGATTTCAGAGGAGGTATACATGTCTCAACCTCCTGGCTATGAGGACCCAAGCAAGGTAACGCATGTATGTAAATTGAACAAAGCTCTTTATGGATTGAAGCAGGCACCTAGGGCATGGAACCATAGGTTGACTACATACCTTCACGATCAAGGATTTATCATGAGCAAAGCAGATACATCTCTGTTTGTCAAAAGAAGTAATTCAAAGTTAATATACCTATGTGTATATGTTGATGATATCATACTCATAGGTAATGAAGAAATTTCATTTGCAAATGCCAAAGTTGCAAGTACTCCAATGGAGGTAAACCTAAAATTAAGTGCTCATGAAGGTGATGTGCTTGAGAACATTGCAGGTTACCAAAGCATAGTGGGAAGCTTGAACTATGCTACATTGACAAGGATTGATATCGCTTATGGAGTAAGCATTCTAAGTCAGTTTATGCACAAACCTAGGGCACCTCATTTGGAAGCTGCCAAAAGGATATTGAAGTACCTTAAGGGCACTCAAAATCAAGGATTGTACTTTCCTTATACCTCAGACTTGGACATCAAGATATATTCAGATGTAGATTGGGCAGGTTGCAAAGATGATAGAAGGAGTACCTCAGAATACCTATCTTGTGCAGGTAATAAACCTATATCATGGTCTTCAAAGAAGCAACCTATTGTTGCTTTATCTTCTACAGAGGCAGAGTATAGAGGACTAGCCAATGCTACTCAAGAGGCCATATGGATCAGATTGTTGTATACAGATTTAGGTTTGCATACTACATCTCCAATGATTTTTGGAGATAATACAAGCTCATTACATCTTGCAGCAAATCCTATTTATCATGTTAGGACCAAGAATATAGAGGTCCACTATCATTATGTGAGAGAGAAGCTATTGAGCAAGGAGATTCAGTTGGCATATGTATCAACTAATATGCAATGTGTAGACTTATTGACTAAAGCATTAGATGGTACAAAACTTTGCATGTTTAAGTCAATGATTGGATTGCAAGAAATTCATGAAGATTGAAGAAGAAGAACAAGCCAAAATGTTTGGCTTAAGGGGGAGCTGTTGGTGCAAAGTTCAAGCCTACACTTTTGGGCTAGAAGTTCATGAACAATTGAAGCTCCATGGAAACCATTGCTAGGAAGTTTTTATCCTTTACCATTTGTAAAAGTCATTTTTTGACTTGAGAGAATATTTGTAATCACTAGCAAACTCGTGGACTTATTAGTTGGAAAAGTCACAACTTCATTTGAGGGAATATCTCCTAGATTGGAGGACTACCTTTTAGTGAGAGCCATTGAAGGATTCAAATTCAAATTTAAACATCACATCTATAAAAGATGGCTGGAAAACTCGCGAGTTAGATCACTTCAATTCCGAGCCATTGCTGATTGGATTTGTAAGAGAGTGAGGCTCACATTGTATCCTACACTACTCACCATCATTAGGCATTGATTATTAAGCCTATGATCTTGTACAACATGTTTCTTTAATACAATAGATCTACATTTTTTATTTATGGTCTCTCTGTCATAATCACTCATAATAGTGAACTTGTACTTATCATAACTCAGTCATTCCTTTACCATTTTCAATGTTATATAGCTTGTTGGAATCAGTTCCAAGTTTTCTACGTGCTCACAAATTTTGAAGGAAATCCATTTAGCAAATCTGGAGAAAATTGTGTCAAAGTACTCATTGGTCAAACTCTGCAGAGGTCCTAAAAAAATCAAGGGTAATGATTTGATTGCTAAATAGATTGCTTTGTGTATAGTGCATCCACTCGGAATCATTAGCTTACTAAGCTAAGTTGATACTGCTAAAAGGAATTTTTCTAATTCCTACTATAGTGGAAGCACTAAGCATAACAAGCAATAGGTGTGTGAACAAAAATAGAAGGTTTTCATTGATAGTTCAACTTGGAAGTAGTCTGTTTTGATTCAATCATTTCTCATATCATTTCCAAAGTACATAGGCACTTGTATAGTGTCATTGGAAAGCTAGGAGGGCCTACAACTCAACTCTGAAGCTACAAGGGGCTAGTACAAAGCAAGATTTGGCAGTACCTACTCATTTCATGGAGTGTCCATCCATCTCACCCAACAATGGTCTAAGCCAATTGCGATGGTGTGGGTTTGGCATCATCATCGCAATGGTCTGTGACCGTCGTGATGGTCTACTTGAAGTGCTGTGATGGTCTGAGACCGTCGCAATGCTCCAGTCGAGCTGTTGCCATGGTGTGAGCCAATCGTGATGGTGACATCCCATCGCAATGGCATGAGCCAATCGCGATGGTCCACCAAAATGGTGATTTTTGGGATGTCGCTATGGATTCATGTGTGTGCAAGTGTTGCCTACACTATGCTATAGACGTGTGCAAAAGATATCAAAATCATCAGACCATCATGATGGTCTAAGGCAAATGGTAGATCTGACAAAAATGTGAATTTTTTACCTTTTTGGAGCTTTCTTGTTGTACTGGAGTGCTTAACCTATAAGAAAACTCAAACACACACATACACACACATATGCTAACTCAATAGCTCTCTCTCTCGCATGCGCAAATGAGGAAAATGGGGAGTATAGGTGGATGTGGTGAATTTTTTTACTTGTTTGGAGAAGAAGAAGATGATGCGATGATGAAGGAGGAGTATGGGGGGATTAAAAACACTAAAAACTATGCAAAAACAACATCAAAAATTGAAATAATTACCTTCCAATGCCGAGTCTTGCTATAATCTTACCATCAGGTGTTCGTCTAGAACTCGATCCCCAACAACGGCACCAAAATTTGGTGTAGCTCAAGCATAAGCACCACCTCCTTTACTTGTCAATCCGCGGAAGAGATAGAAGTGATATGAAGATCGTGAACGCAAGAAGTAGTGAGAGTGAAGGTGAGAAGCATGAAGATGCACACACACATATACACACAAGGAAGAGACAAGTGAGACACAATGAAAGATAGAAAGTAGACTCTATTGCTCAATAACACTCTTACAAGCTCAAAGCTCACACTAACTAATACAATCCAACACTAGCTAGCCTCAAAAATGAGCTCTCTAGCTCTTTTTATAGTTTCTATACTAGTTTAGACCGGTTTCACATCTAGTGTCTAGCATAGTTAAAAAATAGGTTTTAGGGATCATTTGGAGGTCTAAAAGAGATCTAAAAATTACCAAAATTGGTATGTTCATTCTACCAAAGCTCCTCAAGCTTGAGGAATCCTTGGCTTGTACAAAACAAAGCTAATAAATACAAAAGTGGGTGTTTTATGATACATATAGTACAAAAGTGACAAAAATCACTATTTGGAGTTTTGGAAAAGTAATATGAAGTATATTTCTTTGAAAAAAATGACTGCTTGGCTACCCACAACTCTTTGTAATCTACCTCTACATGCTTCCTCTGTTTCGATGCCTTTGGCTGCTGCCAACAATGGCCCAATGAGAGATGGTGCTCCTACATCATTAGAATGTCAATGGACCTACCAACCATACATTGTTGAAGCTCTTGTTGTAGAAGAGCTCTATACCACAAGAATTTTGGGCCTCCCAAACTTTGAACATTCCATGGAAGAACCCTCAAGGAGACTTTGCAAACCAACATGCTACAACAATAGCAAAATGAGCCATCTCTGAGGCCGGTTCAGACCGAGAATAATCCGAGTCCATACATACTTGATAAGAAGCCAACTGCTAAGTGAGAAATCAGTAGAGACTAAACCAAGTAACTCTCCCATCTCAAGAGCCTTCCCCGGTAGTGAATCTCCTTACTCTCTCTCTCTCTATCTATCTCTCTCTCTCTCTCTCTCCCTCCCTCCCTCCCTCCCTCCCTCCCTCCCTCCCTCCCTCCCTCCCTCTCTCTCTCTCTCTCTCTCTCTCTCTCTCTCTCTCTCTCTCTCTCTCTCTCTATCTATCTATCTATCTATATATATATATATATATATATATATATATATATATATATATATATATATATATATATATATATATATATATATATATATATATATATATATATATATATATATATATATATATATATATATATATAACAAGGTGCGCTATGAGTGTTTGCAACCATATACAAGACGAGCTTTCTCTTGAGGACTATGAATGAAAAGGAACTATGTTGTATAACATGCTCTAATAAGAAGGTCAGTATGATCAAGATCACCAAGGTGATGAGAGAAATAAATAACTTGGGCACAAATGAAGTCCAATGCTTATCCTAGGGACCAATCTAGTTGTGATGCTCCGCATATGGGGAAGGAAAAACCAACTAATGAGTCCAAAGCAGGTTGGATGCAAGAAGCAAGAGCCATTGCATGGACTCGAATGGAAAAAGAGACCCAATCCTCCTACGTACCAAAGAAGCAAGAGAACTCATAGCTGAATTGCTATCTTCAAAAGTGATAATCAAAACTCACCATCTCAGGTGGAATAGCAATCAAGGGAGAGGTAGCAATTGATATAAGGGGTCTTGGAGTCAACCACCCCTCCTGAGCCACTCGACTCACCAAGAAATCACTCTTGAGTGATTGTCGAGTGCTAGAGGGTGTAGCATCAGGTAGGCAAGTTGGTCCTTAAGGGGCATGCCTTCACAAGGTGAACAACCTTGTGACAAGCAAAACAATGATTCAAAAGGCCAAAGTACTCAATCCACTGAATCGACCAATCATAGATAGAAGTAGAAGCTCAATCTCTAGCGACAACTATTCCAGATCATAAATGATTATTTGAATAGACCAAAGGCCCACTACCTTGGCGACAACTGAGGTAGCCAAGTGTAGAATCCCAAAAAGCTGCTAAGTTATCCGCCAATATAAGGTATCAAAGGAAGATACTCATAACAAAGGCTAGGAAAGCAAGCCATCCCAAGAAAGCCACGTGCTTCTTGAGAATAAATGCTAAAGTAGTAGTTTTCGAGGAATCAATACCATGTACCCATGGACAAACATATGCTTGGGAAGGCGCTACAATAATGGAAGATAGAGTGATCATCTTTCAGTTGCATCTGGAGTCTCTAACTCCACCTCATAAAAACTACAACCCAAGGCCTGAATATCAACCAACTTGCCAACTTTGACAAGCAAGCTACTCTGGAGGATGTAACTGCATTTTCCATGATTATGATGCAAACCGATGAGCTTACAGATGATGGAGGAGACCTGTAGATGCTCAAATTCTGAGACAAGACTCGCTCTACCTTCATCGATAAGGGAGAGTTGAATGGGCAATGGAGTGGTTACAGGTGAGGGGGCTTTAGAAGAGTCCCTATGTGGGGCAGGCTCCGATGACATTCATGTTTGTTGTGATAAGAGATGGAGGGGACAAAGAACTCCATCAATCTACACACTACAAGGGAATGAGGCCCAAGCCAGGAAAAATGGTTAGATTGTCACTTTTCAATCCTGGTGAGGGTAGGGAAGTAAGAGGAGCAACAAGAGGGAAGCTTTTCAACTTGGCAAAAAGAGAACGCCAAAGGGGGGAGGGGGGTAGGCACTAACAAGGAAAAATGGTGGGTAGAGGGGGGGGGACTGAAAGCTCAACCTTAGAGGAGGACTTGCTAGATATGAAGGTGAAGCTGGAGGGAGAGAAGCTTGACAGCCAGGCCTGCAGGTGGGAAGAGGCTAGGTAGCGAGGGCAGGTGGGAGGAGGGGAGTGATAACTAGGGCATCAGAAGGGATGCTAGGGCAAGCAACACAAGAGGGTAGGAATGTTACCATTAGTGTCCATGTGAAAGGCCAAATAGCCACCAAGCACTTTTATCTATATTCTTTAATAAAACATATAGTGGCATGGTTAGCTAGAGACTATAAGTTCGATCACATTTGTAACATCTAAGAAGTTTGTGTTCATGCTCCCTCTGTATTGTGTTTTTCTGTGTATTCTGCAGCCTTTGTGCAGAGTATTATGTGTGGTGCTTGGAGCTCAATTTTCTACTCTGAGGATATCATTGTCGAGCTCTCAAGAAGGAGAGCAAAAATTGTGGTGCATCACCATCAAAATACTTCATTGGTATCAGAGTGTTTTGATGCAAAAGGTTTACAATTAAGGCATAAACCTTGGCATACCTTGTCATCTGAGTCATCGAAGTCACTGTTGGCATCGTTGGCTACACGTGAGGGAGGACCTCAATTATCAAGGAAGATGGAGGCTCCCAATACTTCCTAGGAGGTCACCCATCCCAGTACTGTTCCCCCTGGAGATCGCTTAACCATGAGAATCTCTTGCCACTAAGCTACACTCTTCTAGTGCTTGAAGAAGGGGAAAGACTAAGGTTGAGATTATCTTCAGCAAGTTTTAGGTCCTTCAAGCTTCATTCTTTGTTTTCAAAGCCTATTTTTGAAGCATTTTTGGGGTGTTTTTCGGAGCTATTTTGGAGTACTTTCATGGATAGTTCTCTTCACCGAGGTCCAAGAACATCAAGAAGAGTGTTCTTTGTATTTCTTCAACAATTAATGTTTATCTTTTGGTGCTATATTTTCAGCCACACTAGTTAATTTGCAGGTTTCTTAAAAGGTTATAGTTGTGGTGGGAGTAGCCACTGCAAGTCTATGCAGGTTTTTGAGCCTAAAGAACAGAGTTGACAAACACTTGCAGGTGTTGTTGGCCAGTGTTTGAGTAGTGAATTCAGCCTTTTAGTGCCATTTTACTGCATATATTGAGCACATACACACTATGTATGCCTCTGTGGATATCGCTTATGTACATCCATGTGGTCATTGATATAGCGGTTACGTTTTTTGCATAAAGCCTTTTATGTTTGATAAAGAGGGTCATGGTGAGGTTTTCTTACTCGGGAGACACCCAGATGTTGGGATCTCTTCGAGGATGCAGGTGGAAGACTTACTCAGCCTCCCCATAGGAGATTTATGATAGTTGTTCATAGGTGCTCAATAAGCCTAGCTGGCTTCTTTCGAGTAACTCAT
The DNA here is from genome assembly GCA_020310875.1 of Ceratopteris richardii. Lineage (NCBI taxonomy): Eukaryota > Viridiplantae > Streptophyta > Polypodiopsida > Polypodiales > Pteridaceae > Ceratopteris > Ceratopteris richardii. Next base: position 80,469,423 of record CM035424.1, on the reverse strand, counting down.
TATATGTAGTGGAGTTAGTGATTCACTATGCAAGTAAACATGTTAGTACTTGTAGTTTAATGAGATTTTGACACTAGTCATATTCTCATTTTGCAAAGGATACTATGGCAAAATTTTTCCAGATTTTTGGTTTTTCCTTGATACACTTATTGGTGTGAGCACATTTATTCTCACATACTCCTTTTGATTGGTCATTATTGTTCATTAATTCATTTTTTTGGGAAGATTATTGAATTCTCTCCCAAAATCTGACACCTGGTCATCCTTCTTTGAGCCCTAGTGGGGTTTGGACTCTTCTAGCTCCATTATCATTCTATTCAGTTCTCTACCATCATTGCATCAGAGGTCTCAGGCACGTCTGATGGATCAGTGTTCTAAGGAGGAGCTATAACTTTCGGGGTAAAGACCATTTTGGGATCTGAAAATTTGATGGCATAGACTTTTCTCTATGGAAGAATCAGATTAAAGATGTACTGATTTAGAGGAGGCAATGGAAGCCAATAAATGGAATCTCAAAGAAGCCTGCTGACATGGATGAAGATGATTGGGATGAGTTAGATGAAATGACTAGGTGTGTTGATGCTCATCTAAATGATTTTGATGCTATACTCTCCCAATTACAGGCTCAGAAAATGGATATGGATAATGAAATGAAAGCAGTCTTGTTGTTATGCACCTTGCCATCATCATGGGATATGTTTTGCCTAGCTATTAGCAATAGTGCATCTGGTGGTAAACTGGTCTATGATGACATATGTGGAGCACTCTTGAGTGAGGAGATTCATAGAAATATATGGTTGGCACTCAGAGTGGAGATGCATATAATGTTCGTGATTCTTACCAAGGAAAGAATCAGCAATGTGGCAAAAGCAAGAACAAAGAAAAGAATGGTCAATGGAATAAAAGTAGAAGTAAACCAATGAAGCGGGATATTGAATGCCATCATTGTCATAAGAAAGGACACATGAAGAAAGACTATTATGCATTAAAGAATGCTAAAGGTAAAGGATAAAATGTTGATGGGCATGTTAAACGACTACCTGCACCATCTACTTCGATAGTGAAGATTGAAGAAACTAATGTTATTTTTTATGATGTTGATGTGTTGATACTTGATAGTACTGTGCCAATTAAGGCTCTTATGGATGATTCTCTTTCCCACATGTGGTTGCTAGATTCTTGTGATTCTTTCCATGTGACACCACATAGAGAATGGTTCTCTAATTATGCAGCAAAGTCTCTTGGTACTATGAGACTTGGTGACTCTTACTAGTGTGATGTTGTGGGGATTGGAGATGTGGTTGTGCAGTTCATTGATGGTTAATTTATTATGCATAATGTATGCCATGTACCTCAATTATCACGTAGTTTGATGTCAGTTGGTCAACTTGATGACCTTGGTTACAAGGTGGTCTTTTATGCTCAGTCCTTTTGCATATCAAAGGGCAATATGTTTGTTGCAAAAGGAAGCAAAGTTGGCTCACTTTATCCTTTATTTGTATCACAAAAAGAACACTTCTTAGCTGTTACTGAATACCCCATGGCTCGTATTTGGCATGGTTGTTTGGTCCCTATATCAAGTAGTGGAATGGAAAACCTTTCTTGTTTTGGCTATTTACTTGTGTTACCTTTCTCAGATTTTTCATTTTGTGAGCATTTCCAATATGGAAAGCAAACTAGGAATGTGCACAAAATGTACATTGACTCTTCAATTCAGCCTTTAGATCTTGTTCATACAAATATGTGTGGTCCTATGCCCACAAGGTCATTAGGGGGTTCTCTTTATTTTGTCACTTTCATAGATGATGCTACTAGAAAAGTCTGGGTATATCCTATCAAAGCAAAGGATGAGGTATTCCGTCCTTTCAAAAAATGGCTTGCTTTAGTTGAGACTGAAAAAGGAACTAAGCTTAAGGCTTTGCATTCAGATAATGGGGGTGAGTATACCTCACATGAATTCAGCCTTTTCTGTCAGTCTAGAGGGACTTGTAGAGAATTTATAGCTCCTTATATCCCAATACAAAATGGTGTAGCGCAAAGGATGAATAGAACTATTCAAGATAGAGTAATTTCTATGCTGCATCATGCAAACCTTTCACATGGCTTTGGGCAAAAGCAATATTGACTGCAGTTCACGTGATTAACATTTCACCTAGTACTACCAAGGGTCTAAAAGTGGCACAAGAGTTATGGACAAGGAAGCCACCATATTATGATCATCTTCAAGTATTTGGGTGTGAAGCATATGTTCATATACCCAAGAATCTTAGACAAAAGTTGGACCATAAGTCAAAGAAATGCATTTTTCTTGGATATGGTCAAGAAGGACAATTTGGATATCGCTTATGGGATCCTGAAACATGATTAGTACTCAGAATTAGTGATGTCATTTTCAATGAGTCTGAAATTCATACACAACCCATTAAGGAGGTTGAAGTGAGAAGAGTGGTGTTTGAAGATACTAGTCCTCCAGTTAGCATGCATAAAAATGTTGCACATAGGGATGTTCAAGAGAATGTATGATCATATCAATCTGCAAATGTTCCTGATCAGTAACCATTGAGACGCTCTACACGTGTCTCACATCCACTTGATAGATATGTTCTAGGTTTGGATTTTGTTATGCTAACAAATGTTGGTGAGCCTTCTTGCTACAAAGAGGCTATGCAGACAACAGATCATGCCAAGTGGGAGCATGCCATGAAAAGTGAGTTGGATTCTATTCATATGAATGGTACTTGGGATTTAGTAACTTTTCCAAAGGGCAAGAAATCTTTACCATGTAAATGGGTATATAAGTTGAAATTCACATCAAATAGTGCTTCACCAAAATATAAATCATGACTTGTTGCAAAGGGTTTTAAGCAACAACATGGTGTTGATTTCAAAAAAATCTTCTCTCTACTGGTCAAGATGACTACCCTACACATGTTGCTTGGATTCATTGCGATAGAGGACTTAGAGCTAGTCCAAATGGATGTGAAATCTGATTTTTTGCATGGAGATCTTATAGATGAGATCTATATGGAACAACCAGAGGGTTATGTAGTTTTGGGCAAAGAAATTCTAGTTTGTAATTAAGAAGAGCTTATATGGACTTAAACAGTCCCTTAGACAATGGTACCAAAAGTTTGATGATTTTATGAAGTCTCAAGGCTATTCTTGAAGCAATGAGGATCATTGTCTCTACACAAAGAGATGCTCAGATGGTAGCTTGATATGCTTGATACTTTATGTCGATGATATGTTGATTGTTGGTAATTCCTCTTATGACTTGTCAATTCTCAAAAAGAAGTTGTAAAGACATTTGATATGAAGGACTTGGATGATGCCAAACATATTCTTGGCATGTGCATTACTTGTGATAGGATTAAAAGATGCATATATTTGTCTCAAAGTGAGTACATATCCAAAGTACTTCATACTTTCACTATGCAAGGTGGAAAGGCATTGAGTACAGCTTTACACACATATGTGAAATTGATCAAGGGTGATTGCCCCAAATGAGGAAAAGAAATTCATGAACAAAATTCCTTATCAGTCTGTTGTTGGTAGTCTCATGTATGCTATGGTAGCTATGAGACCAGACATTACATTTGTAGTGGGAGTTGTGAGCAGATATATGTCTAATCCTAGCAAGAAACATTGGGAAAGCAATCAAGATGATTTTGAGATATATGAGTGGAACTAAGGATAAGTGTCTATGCTTAGGTAGAGAAAAATCATCCATTATTGGTTACACAGATTCTAACTATGTTGGTTGTGTAGACGATTGTAAGTCTACATCAGGGTACCTTTTTCATTCTTTTGGAGGAGCTATCTCTTGGAGATCTCGTCTTCAAGAATGTATAGTTGTTTCCACCACAAAAGTAGAGTATGTTGCAGCAAGTGAGGCATGTAAAGAAGCATTGTGGTTTTCTCATCTTGCTTGTGATATGGTACTACCTCAGCATGTACCTCGTTTGCTCAGTGATAGTCAGAGTGCCATTGCTTCGGCTAAGACTCGGGTCTATAATGCAAAGACCAAGAACATTGAGGTGATGTATCACTTCATTAGAGATTTCTTAGTCATTGAGCACATTATTCTTGAAAAGGTTCATACTCAAGATAATGCTACATATCTTTGACTAAAGCTCTACCCTAGGTTAGCTTTCAACACTCTTGCCACTTGATGGGGGTTACTTGATTCATGATCTTACACAATCACTTTTATACTGTGTAAGACGCCCATCTGGTGGGAGGTATAGTTTGTATACTTACACTCAGGTATTCATTATCATTCTTCATTTTTCTCCCATAGTTACTTTGGCCATATTCTCCTTTAGTGGGCAATCGTTACCATTAGTGTCCATGTGAAAGGCCAAATGGCCACCAGACACTTTTGTATATGTTCTTTAATAAAACTATAGTGGCTTGGTCAGCTATAGACTGTAAGTTCAACCGCATTTGTAACATCTAAGAAGTCTATGTTTGTGCTCCATGTGTATTGTGTTTTTCTACGTATTTTGCAGCCTCTATGTAGAGTACCATGTGCAACACCTAGAGCTCACTTTCTGCTCTAAGGATATCATCGCGGAGCTCTCAAGAAGGAGAGCAAAATTTGTGGTGCATCACCATCAAAATACTTCAACGAAGGAGGGGGGTTGGGCACTGTTGCTCTAGCACAATGGTAAGTACCACCTTAAGAAGCTCCACCTCCTTAATGTCAATCCGCGAAAGAGATAGGATTTTAATATGAAGATTGTGAATGTGAGATGAAGTGAGAGTGAAGGTGAGAAGCATAGAGCTGCACACACACATGTAGGAGACAAGCAAGACACAATGGAAGGTAGGAAAATACACTCCATTACTCAAGATCTCAATTACAAGCTCAAGCTCACTCTGCTTCATACAAGTCTTCACTAGCAAACCTCAAAAATGAGCTCTCTAGCTCTTTTTATAGTTTTTAGACTAGTTTTGACCGATTTCACATCTAGTGACCGGCATAGTTAAAAAATAGGTTCTAGGTGCTATTTGAAAGGGTAAATGAGGTCTAAAAATAACCAAAATTGGTAGGCTCATTCTACCTAAGCTCCTCTAGCTCGATGACTCCTCGGCTTGCACAAAATGGAGCTATGAATTACAAAACTAGTTGTTCTATGATACATATGAGACAATAGTGATGAAAATCACTGTTGAGGGTTTTGAAAAAGTAATATAAAACATTTTTCTTTTGAAAAATAATCTAATTGGCTCCCCACTACTTCGTTGTGATCCACCTTCACATGCTTCCGCACATCGTCTGTGCCTCTGGCTACTGCCAACACCCCCTCCCTCTTGCTTCTGTCGTCCTCCACAGAACCTTGTTGTGGGGTCTGTCGGATATAATTATATAGTAGGTCATGAGTGAGGGTGTGCTCTAAAATGCGGATACCTCTTGCAAGATCTGCTTTGAGTTTTTCCCAATCAATGGGTTGAGGTTCCTTTGGTGGTGGGAGTCTATAGTGCGTGGAGCACACCAGTTGTTCACAGGCAAATAATTGGAGTAGATGTGTAGGCCTGCTTATGAACACCTCTGAGTGATACTCCCAAAAATTGGTAGTGAACATTTCTTCGAAGGTCATTTTATAGCATGCCTGTAGATATTTGATGCGACAGTGCCAGGCATAACACACCCATAGCGATGGTGTTGTGCTTATATCATACGCTAAATCTTGATTACCATGCTCGAAGCCCGGGATGTTAACATGTGGTGCCTTTATGCGACGGAAGACTTTGAATACTATCTGCATCATGTCAAAGATTTTGACAATCATATGCATTGCTACATCATCCATTCGTCGTAAGCGAGGGAGCCAGTGGCGAATAGTTGCCATCATATATCCTATGATTGGTGGTCCGATGTGTGGAGTGAAATACGGGTAATTGAGCCAATCCTTGCACTGCTTGTTGTTCTATAATTTGATTGCAAAGGCCTTCCAGGAGCGACGATGTGGCACTGGTCCCCAACATTGGTTATACTTTAAATGAAGTGGTGCCTTGACCCATGTGCTCATCATTTCTGGATATTCTTGTAATAAGTCATGGCGCCAAGTTGGTTGATATATTTCTCCTCTCTGCGCATCTGGTGGCAAGTCTTCAGGCTCAAACTGAGTTGCATGGGAGGGTTTCTTGCCTGTCTCTTTTTCGATGATCAATTGGTATTCCGCCATTAACATAAAATATGGCTCCCCAAATATATATCTACGAGGGGCCAAATGAGCGAAATAAGGTGATTGTAGTATACGTTCCTCTATCATGGCCATTGCATGTAACTGAGCTTCCACATGTGCTGAGTGGGTCTAGCCAAGTGCTTCGACAGTCTTCATCCATGCGAGAGTAGGGAGTTCGAATGTGGTCTGGCCCTCGGCTGTGACACGTCCGCCTGGGATGGGTTGGTGTTCATAGGCTTCTTCAAAAGTGTCCTCCACCGGGATAGTCACTGTTTCTTCATCCGCTGGTAGTTCCAGTGGGGAATCTGGCCTAGGGGGTGCTTCGTATGTTGCTATCTGTGTTTGAAGAGTCAATACCTGGGCCCGTAAAGCATTGAGTTCCTCTATGATTTCAGGAGATGTGGCCACAGGAGCTAGTGGTGCTTACTGTACAGGTTCTCTTAACTATAACATTTTGTGTTTTTCTTTGAGCGTCTAGTATTCCTCATTCATACTGTCATACTCCTCTAGTAGTCTGACATGATCTCCCAGTAACATCTTCATAGATTTAGAGGGGACAGCTTTGAAACAATTGGGACTCAATGGTTCATCTGGTTGATCTAACGCAGCTTCTAGGTTTTCTCTATTCTGTTTCTGTAAGCATTGATTCTCTTCTTTTGCGGCTCCTAGGTGGCGTCTGAGTAATCCCATGTTTCTAGTGAGCATCACATTGCGAATAGTTTAAGCCCATAACAAATTGTCAATATTTGTAATTGCCTCTTTTGTCTTCTGTTCACTTTCCAGTTCAAGTTTGTGGTAGGCCTGGCATAGCTCTTGGTAGTGTGTGTTCAGGGAGGCATTCTCTATTGAGAAAGAATTTAGCTGCAACTGTAAGTCGTTCATGGTCTACTGCAGCGTCTGATAATTGGTACCTAGATATGGAAATTCATCTCTTACTTGTGTCATACATACGAACATTTGACGGAATGATGTGTCGATTGTGGGTGATAATATTAACGGTGGAGTGAGTGAAGATGTTGCGGGTGTGGGTGTTGATGCAAGGGGAAGGGGAAATAGGGATGGGAATGTGGATGCGGTGGTGATTGTGGAGAAATGTATTGTGCCTAAATGTGATGGTGCAATGGATGAGGTGAGTGGTGGTGCAGTGGGTGGTGATATGTCCATGTCACTGGATGTGGTGTCAAGTGCAGTGACCGTGAATAGTGGAGTGAGAGTTGGTGCGTGAGTGGGTGTAAATATAGGATTTACAAAGGCTTCCGAATAATTTACATATGGGGTTTCTTGGACTGCTTGGTGGAGAGGGGAAAGAGGGAATACATTGGGTCGTGGAGGTGAGACGGGGGAAAATGTCAATGGAGGTGGAAATGGAAATAGGGGTCTTGGAGGGGTGGGGTAGGAAGGAAAGGATGAAGGGAGAAATGGACTGGATAGAAGGGTTGAAGTCCTAGGAGGGAGGCTAGATTGTGTGGGTGCGGAGAGTGTGAGAGGAATGGAGGCTACAAAGGCTTCTGCTATTGCACTATCGAAGGATGTGGACGGTCTGGAGAGGCAGGGTGTACAGGAGAGACTGGAGGAATGGGAGGTGAAAGAGGAGCGATTCGTGTGGTGGGTATTTCAACAATTGTGGTGGTCTATACAGTAGAGGTGTGGGGCAGGGAGTCAATGAT
>CM035424.1:80434065-80456565 GCA_020310875.1 Ceratopteris richardii | reverse complement strand
TCATTCACCAAGGATGGTAGCACAAAGACAGGGTCCAATTCCTTGCGCTCTTGCTCTCTGATAGAAGCCACTAAGTAATAACACCTATAAAAATTTGGTTTCGAAAGGGGTTGCACTGAAGTAATTCGCAAATCTTGCCCTCTGCCAGATTGGTTGGAGATCTTCACTATTCTGGAGGTTCTCAAATTCTTGTGAAAAGAATTGGTAGCATCACCACACATTTGCATCATAAGTCAGATTAGCTTCATATATGAATTCTGCATCTCCCAGGGGTCTTGCAAACCCTTGGAACTAGTGTGCATTGCTGCTAACTCTTTCTCTCTGTCCTTGAGGAGGGTCTTCAATGGGCATAGGTCCTATGAAACCCTAGAACTGTCGGGATAGCCTTAGGCAGGCTCTCAAATGGAAGAGTCGAGAAATCGACAATAGGCCACTCGAGCATTGCGCTGGTAGAACCCTCCGCTTGCATGATGGATAGCTGGTGTTGCGGACCTAAGTTGAAGTGAAGAGGAAAACACGTTAGTCATGGAAAATAATTAAGATTCCAAGAAGATGAGACCTCCATTCCTTTCCACCACCAACATGCTTCCAGTGCAATGTGTGATTTTAATGATGTGATAAGTGAATTGTGAGAGGTGTGTGCGTTGAATGTGAGTGGGAGTATGTGAGGTGCATGGCTTGACAATTGATTTCTAATGAGCACTACCTAGAGAGTTAGTGTATGTGACAAGGACAATGGTGATATGAAGTTGTCGAACTGGGTCTGCATGTAGTGGTTGAGAGTGTTAGTTTCACTAAGTAGATGGTCAGGGTGAGTTTTGTCGAGAATAGTCATGATTACTGAAGGTTTGGGGATCCATTTCTATAGCACACAGGGAGTTGGAAGAGATGAAGTGGAATTTACAAAAGAATGTGTGTAGGGTGTCCTAGTAGTCTCAGAAAAAGTCTTCTTCAAATTGACTAAGGTTGAAGCATCAGCTAAGCACTTTCTAGGTACTTAGAGCTGGCGAGACTTGGACTAAGCTGTCACCAAGGACTTGGGCACCCAAATTTGCCGAATGTGTTGCCTCGATCAAAATCGAGAGGGCTACCAAAGATCTAGAGTGTTTGACTCACTGGGTATGGTCATCTTGCGTATGCTCCTTGGTTGAGGGTATGCCTAAGTAGACTATCTAATGAACCACTCTGATGTGCTGCGCCTATGAGTACATGGATGATGTGACCATGTGTCTTTTGCCGAGGGTGAGATATCGTATCCACACGCTGTTTTGGAAAAGAAGGGAGATCCACTGCACTCTTTCCTGGAAATGGTGACTATTTACATTCATCTCAAGATTGAGCCATACGCCACCATGCGTATCGGATTCCTGTCTGTCTACCCAGTTTCCTCTCCTAGATGGGTGGCAATTCTTGTGTATGCTCAGTAGGGTGTGCAGGCTCACACAGGGTTGGGGGGTCTTCTGTCACCTCCAGCACCTCCCTGTATTGACTTTTGAGGGGCAGTTCATGATATTGTCTTGCAACTTCCAACTAAAGCACACCTCTATGAAGATTTAAATTCATCGCGTAATGGTATAACCATTCCTGGCCTAGGATCATAGGTTCTATTAGATCGACGTCATGGCAAACCAACAATTTTATTGGCAAGGTCATGTCCTCTATGGAGATTAGTAGCTCGACTTCGCCTAAGCAGGAGGTTTCTAATCCGCCTAACCCTATGAGATAGGCTTCGAGAGGCTTAATCTCATAGTTCTTGCAAAGAGAGAGTTTGTTGCACCAGAATCGATTAAAGCCTTACATTGTGTGCGCGTGGGTTCCTGTCCTAGAGTAATATTAATGAATGGTCTTCTATCAATAATACTGGGGACACCTCTTCCTCCACATTGACACATAGCTATAGGATATCGTGGGGCATCCACCGATTGAGGTTCTCTACCTATTCCTCTCCTTCGTAGTCTCATTCGCTTAATGCATTCCAATGCTTTTGCTTGGGCTTCAACTCTGATTCATTCCTCTTCATCCTTTCGCTTCTTTGCAAGAGTTAGTCGTTTAAGCATGTCTGCAGTTAAGGGTTCCTGATATAGCTTAACTCGGCATTCGCTAATATAATAAGGCAATACTTCACCTTCAAGGTTTGCTAGTTGAATTGCACCGCTAATTGATATCCTATTGATGATCATGGGTCCGTAACTTGGTTTCTCTAACTTGCGGGCATGTTGTTTCAAAGTGTAAACTAGCACCAAATCTCCTACTCATAATCCCTTGTCCTTAATATGAGCATCAAAGTAGGCTTTCCCTCTCTTCTTAGCAGCATAGATTCCTGTTACTGCTCGCAGTCTTGTCTCTCCCAATCGTTCTAGGTCAAGTATTCTTGAGGAAATCTCATGACCTGTCCATTCATACTCTTGAGCGATCTTGAGTGTGGGTATCAAAAAGTCTAAAGGCAACATGGCATTCTAACCAAGCACCATTTAGAATGGTGTAGCATTAAGCACTGTTGTATAGGCTATGCGATAAGCCTACAAAGCGTGGTGTAATTGTTGATCCCAATCCGAATATGATTGTTCACAATTTTGGTGAGAATGTTGCACAAAATCTTATTAGTACTCTCAGCCTGTCCGTTAGCTTGAGGATGATACGGTGCCGTTTTCTTGTGCACAACCATAAAATCTTGTAATAGACATTCAAAAACCTTGTTTCAGAAGTGAGTACCCCTATCACTTACAAGCTCGATGGGAAGCCCATATCTTGTGAAGACATTTTGGAACAAGAACTTAGCAGTGGTGGGTGCATCATTTTTCTTGGTGGCCTTAGCTTCTACCCATTTAGTAAGATAGTCAGTGGCAACTATGACGTACTCAGCATGGGAATTCCTTGCAGGGGGATTAATTGTTCCCATAAAATCTATTCCCCACTTTGAGAATGCACGCCCTCCCATCATGGGTCGTAGGGGCATCTCGTCCCTGCGTATGGGATATTGAGTCCTTTGACATACATCACATCGTTTTACGTAGGTGTGGGCATCCATATGTAGAGTGGGACACCATAATCCTGAAAATAATATGGCCTTGATGACGCAATCGGGTCCAAAATGGCATCCTATTGCACCCTGGTGTGTAGCTTCTAATAGGTTAGGATACTCATTTTCGTGCACACATATCCTCAGATAGTCGTCTCGTCCTCGCTTATACAAATTCTCACCAATGAGCTTGTATTCCAAGGCCTCTTGTTCTAGATTGTGTCTATGTGCTATAGTCATATCCTCTGGAAAGGTCTGTGTCCTTAGGTAAGTAACTAAAGGTTCACTCCAGTTTAGCGTTAGGGACACCTAGTACAAAGTAGCATGTTCTATTGGGAGTCTAGTACCACATTTAGGACATTCGTCACACAGTTGTCGGACATCTTTTTCCATTGATGGCCAATACATGCTTAACCGCTTTAAGTTTGATAGCGTTGCTTGTCTAGAATGGTGTTGCTCCAATGCACCTACATGTGCTAATTGCAACTAATTGTTATACTCCTGTTCTTCTACACAACAGACAAGGATATTGTGATGGTCTTGCCTATAGATACTTCCTGCGAGAAGTTGATATCTCTGCACTCTCATTACCTCGTTCTCTTGGGTTTTTACTCGAGGGTTCTTAGGTCCGTATGTCAATACTAGGACTAATGACTTGGCCCATTCGGGGACAATCTCAACATTGAAGAGATATGCATCTCGTAGCTCATCTGCTATCCCAGTACCTGCTTCTCCTGAAGTTATCCTAGAGAGGTGGTCTACTCTTAAGTGTGTTTTCCCCTTTTTGACTACTACCTCAAAATCATACTCCAACAAGAGTAAAAACCAATGTATTAATCTACCGGTATTGCATGGTTTGTTGACCAAATACAAAAGAGCTTGGAGGTTAGTAAAGAATTTAAACTTATTTTCCAATAAATAATGGCGAAACTTTCTCACCCCATAGACGATTCCTAGTCCTTCTCGCTCAGTAGTGGTGTAGTTTCTCTCTACAGTGTTCAACTGCCTGTTGGCATATGCAATTGGTAGGTCTATATTTCCCTCCTCTGTGGGTTGTGCCAGCATGCATCCTATGGCATGATTAGAAGCATCTACGTGTACGTGAAAAGGTTTGTTCCAATCAGGCACTACTAGAATAGGTGCAAAACACAATCATCGTTTAAGCTCACTAAAGGAACCCTCACATTCTTCTGTCCATTCAAATTGGTTAGCAGGTTGTAGAGTGGTTTAGCGATGATTGCATACATATGTATGAATCATCGGTAATAACCGTAATGGCCCATAAATGCTTGGACTTCTTTGATGTTCTTTGGCCTTGGTAATTCATTAGTTACTCGTACCTTATCTTCATCCATGGAGATTCCATTTTTTGAAACTATATGACCGAGTATCTTGCCTTGTCTGACCATAAAAACACAATTCTCTAGGTTTAAACAAACTTGATATTCCCTACACTTTTCGAAGATGCGTTCGAGCTCGGGGATGTATTGTGGTCTACGCATTGACTGAGTACACAGGTAATCCACATACACTTCTAGGTTCTTTCTTAAAAACTCTTTGAACACATGGCACATCAACCTTTGGAAAGTTGTAGGCATGTTTGTTATCCCAAAAGGCATTACGCGAAACGCAAAGATACCCCACTCAGTGGCAAATGCCGTCTTGTGTTGGTCCTCGAGGGCAATGGCAACTTGGCTATAGCATGAGAATCCGTCAAGGAATTTGTACACTTCCTTGCTTGCGACTCTTTCCAACAGGTGTTCTGTAATGGGTAGAGGGTAACTATCCCTAATGGTGGCCACATTGACCTTCTTTAAGTTAATGCACACTCTCAACTTACCGTTCTTCTTAGGCACGACTACGATGGGTGAGACCCATTCAGTGTGTTCTATTTCATAGATGAATCCGGCTTCTATGAGTCTGTCTATTGCTTCCTTGATTTTCAATGCATAATTGTCATTATAGTATAGGGCCTTTGCTTAGTGGGTCTGTCTATTGCTTCCTTGATTTTCAATGCATAATTGTCATTATAGTATAGGGCCTTGGTGGTCATGGGTATCCTATGGGACCATATGTCAGGACCTACTCCTTTCAAATCTTTGTAACTCCATGCAAACACATCCCTATACCTCTTCAATAGGTTAATCAAACTTTCTTCCTCCTTGTCAGTTAAATCATGTCATATTTATGTGCATCATTCTTTGCCTTCCTCAATTGCCACTACGACGTTCTTTGTGGTTTCCTTATTGTCATAGCTTCTCCTGAACTTGTATCTCTTTTGGGAATTCTGATCATGATTTTTCGGTCTTCCACCGCATATTTCCTAAAGTTTTCATGGCTCCATCCATGGTTCTTCCTCCTCGGTTTTCACACTCTTTTCCTTCCTCCCTTTTTGATCTTGTTGACTAGAACTTGAATTTTCCTTTTTCTTCTTAGGGGTGGTGGGTTTTGGGCACATGGCTTCTACCCAACCTAGAAATTCCTCTTCTGATGAACATTCTAGTATGTCCGAATCTACTTCCCATTCCTCGTCGTTCACTGAATTACTACGTTCAAGGATTTCTTCTTTAAGGTTATCTTCTTCTATTTTTTTCTCTTACTAGGCATACAATGAAGATGGATATATCATAACCGTCTTCGTCACAATGGGGGGTCCATTTTTCTTCATTAATTGCAATATGCATAGTCGCTAACATCTCTGCCCAGCCATGGGGTTCGAATTCCTCATCTGTAAATACTATGGGGACATATGTTGGATCCTCAATGGGTCTAGAAATGTGTCGTACTCCTGACGTCCTTGTTGTGGCATGCTCCTCTTCCTTGGCTTCGATTTTACACATCCACATGTGAGTATCCTCATGCAACCACTATGGGTCTGATGTTAAGGAATGTACCGATTCCTTCTCCTCTTCATTCCTATGTACTGTATTCCATTGCAAAGGTGGTACGTCCCTATGTGAGTAGTCTATGAGGTTCACTTTCGTGGTTACTCCTAGGTGTTGTAAGCACAAAGAGTTGGTTCCCCAATCTTGTACAACCTGCAACTATCACATGAAAGGTCTACCTAAGAGCATCTCGTATGCTTGATTCTTTCCAAAATCGCATATTGCAAAGGTGTGATCAAATTCTACTCCGCAAGTGGATAGGGTAATTCCTTCCAACAATTCTAAGGGTCTTTCTATGTGTCCGTCTGCCATCTGCAGCTTCATCCTAGTAGGTCTAAGGGCGGGTTTTCCCCAACATTTTCGCAAAGAAGCGGTTGCGATAGCTACTCCTACACTTGTATCTAGAATGGCTTTTGTAGTGTGACCCTTTTACATAATGGGCAAATAAGCATTACCTTCCTCTCCTTCACTCGCATCTCCCACTCTATCTAGGGGTATTTCAGGCACCTTTCCTCATGCACTTGGTCTAGAGGAGGTTGTGGCTATTTTTGGGAATTGGTTGGCTACATGTTTCCATAGTTCAAGTTTGATCTTCAACAGCTCATCCAAGGTCAAATGCCATTGAACTTTAGTGTTCCTAATAGCTTCGGTATTCTTAGGAAGAATTGAGTTATGTCCCCTTACTCGAATAGTAGGGGCTTTCACTTGAACTGAATAGTCTTCTCAAGGGCCCATAAACTAGTGTGCTCACTTGGCCAATCATCCACTTGATCTCCATAGATAGATGGGATGTCTTTAGGGAACTGTTCTCCTGATTCATCAATCTCGAGTATGTGTGGTCAAGATTCTTGTTCCTATCTCCATCTTTCTTCTTGAATCTCGTTCAAGATGGCGTGTGAATCCATATAACCTGTTTGATGATTTTCTAAATCTGACCTAGCCTGTTCGAATAAAGTGGTCTTCAAGGGTTTCATTGGGCTAGTTTGTGTGCTAGAGCTGACTTTGGCAGGGTTAGATACGACTTGCCCTAGTTTCTCTAGGATTCCTTGAAAATGTAACTCAGGCTTGGCCATAATTCCCAATTGAGGTATTGTGATGCCTCAAACATTGCCTCGGCTAATTCCACCATTTTCATGCACGGCTTGGTTCTCTCAATTTCTAAGTCAACTCGAGCTAAATTCTTACTAGATTCTCCTACTTGTGGTCCTTCTTGTATTCTCGCTTGATAGACTTTGAACATCATATCAAGGTTTTCTGGGGTGGGGTCTGCTAGTACTAATCCTAGTTTAGAGGTGATTTTTCGTGGGTCAAACTCCTGTGATGCCATTTCTAAGATTTTAACTCTAGTTTCCTTAGGCTTTCCTCTAATTCATTGATCTTTTTACCCCATTTTCTCTTGTGTTGATTTCGTGACTCTTTCCAATTTCTAGTTTTCTTTCCTGTTGATTCTCCTACTTCATTGGCTTCAACTATCTTTCTTGGGTTTTCTGGTTGTGTTTGCCTTTGTACTTGGGCTCTAGTAAGTGCCTTGATGGGTATGTATTGAGTTATGGAACCTTCAGAATGCTTCACTATGCCTATCACGTTGATGCGCATCACTTTCATAGAGGTGTTCGTAGAGTTCTTGGGGCAATCTCTTATGAAGTGATCCTTTCTGCATTCAAGGCAAAAGTCTTGAATATTGAAGCATTGCGACTGCACTGCAGTTGTTGCATGTGGACAATCTCATATGAAAGTGGTTTCCTTGGCATTTATAACATGGTCCTTTGGTTGCTTGTGGTCTTAGCTGTCTAGTCTGCAGTCTCGGATTGGGGTTTGTGTACATGACCTGAGCATAATCTGGTTCCCAATTTTGCTCATACACAGGGTTCTCATAGTAAGGGTATGAGTTTTTTGGTGACTCTGTGTAGTACGTTGGTGGGCTATCCACATGAGTGGAGTAAAAATTGTTTGCATTAGGGTCCTTTTTTGTGATCAAAGGGGTCGTGGGTACTAATGCCATGTTGGAATTCTCCTCTGGTGTAGCGTACTTTACCAAAACTACATTAGCAGGGGGTGGATGTTGTTGTCCTAGGATAGGTTGCAATTTAGGTTGTGCTTGATACGGCACTTGATACTTAGGGGGGGCTCAATAATATTGTTGTGGCTGCTACTACCCTTGGTATCTACCTGGCTGATATTGCTGAGCGTAATTATGTCTAACCACTTGTTTATTATATGGGCAATCTTGAGTAGTGTGGTCTGTGTATCTTCGCTCTATGGTGCAATACATTCTGTTGGAATTTTCTATGGGTTGCATTGTTGGAGTTAGACGTCTGCGGAAGCACGCAAACAACACAAGGAAGAAGAAGAAGCTTGGAGCACAACACACAAGACTGAATGTATTACTAGAGAATGTACAAAGATAAGTAGCCCATTAGGGCAATAGGCGTATATACAAGCCGGGGGAAAAAAACCTCCTAAAGAGGGAAAAAAGTGCCCCGGCGGTCCTAGAGTGTTCACACACATCACTACCTAAATATATCAACAAATCCCCCTTGGGAGTGATGCGGTGAACAAGGAGCTGGCACTCATGTATAAGGAAGTGCCGAGCTATGTGGAAATCACTCCACAAAAGGAAGTAAGCCCAAAGCTTTGGGGAAAGCTTCAAACTTTTCCCTAGGCAGAGCCTTCGTGAAAAGGTCTGCAATGTTTTCCTGCGTGGGCACATATGCCAAGCTGATCTCCCCACCAGAGAACCTCTCCCTGACATAGTGATAATGCACCTCAATGTGCTTAGTGCGAGCATGGAACACAGGGTTCCTCGCAACTGCCAATGCGCTTTGACTGTCAGTGAAGATGGTGGTGGCAGAAGACTGGCCAACACCCAAATCAGCCATAAGGCGTCTGAGCCACACACACTCAACAGTCGCTGTGAAAGCTGCCCTATACTCAGCCTCACAACTGGAAGTGGCCACAGTAGGCTGCTTCTTGCTCAACCAAGATATACATGAGCTACCAAGCATGAAGCAAAAACCACTGGTGGACACACGAGTGTCATAGCAACCAGCCCAATCTGAGTCAGAAAAAGCATGCAAATCTGGCGGTAGTGATCCCCCCTTGGGATAAAACAACCCAAGTAGCCGAGTACCACTCAAGTAGCGAAAGATGCGCTTAACCGCTTTCCAATGCGTGACTCCTGGGCAATGCATAAACCTGCTCATCTGTGAGATAGCAAACTGAATATCTGGCCGAGTAATGCATAAGTAAATCAAGCATCCAACAGCCTGCTGATAGAGAACAGCATCAAATGCATCTCCAGCATCATGAAGACTCAATCGTAAACCTGTCTCCATAGGAGTGGCAATAGGCTTACAGTCTTCAAGGCCAAAACGCTGCAATAATGTGTCAATATATTTTGTTTGACACAAAGCCATTCCACCATCAACTTGCATAAACTGAATGCCCAAATAGTGATGCAAATGCCCCAAATCAGACATCTCAAATGAGGCATGCAAATCAGCCTTGAAATCAACAATATGCTTCTCAAGAGGACCAGTGAGCAGCATGTCGTCTACATAGACAACAATGATCAAAAGCACATCATTAGCACGCTTAACATATAAGGTGCTTTCAGTTGGACTGTTCTCAAAACCATGTGCAATCAGATAGGCATGTATTTTCTCATACCAAGCACGTGGTGCTTGCTTTAAACCATATAACGCCTTCTTTAACTTGCACACCTGGTTTTCATGCCCTTTCTGCACAAAGCCACGGGGCTGAAAAACATACACTTCTTCATGCAAGTCACCATTCAGAAATGCTGTTTTAATGTCCAACTGATGTACATTCCAACCATGATGGGCTGCAAGTGCACAAATGCTCCGAACAGTAGTCATACGGCATGTAGGTGCAAAGGTCTCATCAAAATCAATGCCTCTTTCCTTCGCATAACCCTTTGCAACAAGCCTAGCCTTATACCTATCAATTTTACCATCAGGTTTACGCTTCAGCTTGTATACCCACTTAGTGCCAATGGCCTTCTTGCCAGGAGGCAAGTCACATAAAGACCATGTACCATTCTTCATTATAGCATCATATTCAGATTGCATAGCAGCCATCCAATTTTCTGAATTTTGTGCTTCATCAAAAGAAACAGGCTCATTCTCATCACAGAGACTAGATGCAGCCATAGCATAGCAATCTGATGCAAAGGAGGTACTATGAGAGCCTGAACAAGTACGATATGACAAAGGTGCATCTAATTTGCTGTCACGCAAAGTCTGCACCAGCCATTTTGGCATAGTTTTTGCCTGTTCAATATCAGCTCTCTCATCAGCAAGTGCATTATGTAAATCTGCATCAGAAATGGAATGATCTGCATCATCATATGAAACCTGCAAAGGCTGAGAAGTTGCCTCATTAGGACCAGCGCTAGCCTGTCCACCTGTAAAAAGAGGCATCAAAGTATCATACATGTCTTTGGAGCTAACAGATGTCTCCTTAGTACATGAAAGCAATGGCTGAATAGCATCTTCCACAAAGACAACATCACGGCTAACCAGAATGCGTTTAGTCTGTGGATGATACAGACGATAGCCTTTACTTTCAGAACTGTACCCAACAAAAATACATTTTACTGCCTTATCATCCAATTTTCTGCGATGTTGTTCAGGCACTAATGCATATGCCAAACAACCAAAAACACGCAGATGAGCAACAGATGGCTTGCAGTCATGCCAAGCCTCATATGGAGTGATAGACTGCAACGCTTTCGTGGGACACCTGTTCAGTACATATGCTGCACACATGACAGCCTCAAGCCAGAAACTATGTGGTAAAGCCTGACTTTTGACCATGCACCTTGCCATGTCCATGAGTGACCTGTTCTTTCGTTCAGCAACTCCATTCTGTTGAGGTGTATACGGCACTGTACACTGGTGTTTTATCCCACGTTCAGCCAGAAATGCATTAAAATCTGAAGACATATATTCCCCCCCTCGATCAGAACAGAGGGTGCCCATTTTACATGCTGACAGATTTTCAGCCAAAACCAAAAACTGTTTGAAGCACGTGAACACTTCGGACTTTGCTTTGAGTGGATATACCCATGCATGCCTGGAAAAATCATCAATGAAAGTCACGAAGTAAAGGTAATTTCCAAAAGAGGGTGTCTGCATAGGACCACAGACATCACTATGTACAAGCTGCAATTTCTGCATAGCCCGAACTGAACCATCTTTTGGAAAGGAAGAACGCTGCATTTTGCCCAAAATACAGCCTTCACAAACATGTTTTCCAGGTGCCTCAAGTTTGGGCAAAGAGGACACCATTTCAGATTTCTGCAGGCGTAACAAACTAGCAAAATTCAGATGACCAAAGCGTGCATGCCAAAGCTTTGCATCTGACATAGCCTGAGAATCATGAACTGCACATGCCGAATCATTCACAGATTTTTCATAGTCTATGAGCTTATACAGCCCACGACATAAAATGCCAGAAGCAATAATCACATCGCCATTTTAGAGATCATGGACTGTACACCTGTCATCAACGAATTTCACAACCAAGCCAATCTTGGCTAATGCAGAAATTGATAACAGGTTCTTTTTGATCCCTGGCACAAATAAAGCATCTGACAAAGTGAAAGAACTACCATCAGTAGTAGTCAAAATGATCTTACCAACTCCCTTAACAGGATAAGAGGAGTTATTGGCGCATGTGACAGTATTCCCTGTAGGGGCAGGCTCGAGTGAAGAGAAGAAACTGTGCTGCGAGGTAATATGTTTGGTTGCCCCACTGTCAAAGTACCAAACATCTGAGTCTATTGCAGACATGCACTGATCATGAGAAGATGGGTCAAAACTGCAGACAGTAGTAAACGCCCATTCTTCTTCCTGCACAAGATTTGCAGACTCTGTTTTTGGTGTAGAGGCCTCTGCAACAACCATTCCAGCCTCTTTCTTCTTTGCCTCTTTAGCAACCAGTTTTGGACAGTTCTTTATAATATGATCATTTCCTTTACAGTACTTGCAGAACAATTTCTGCTTTTCTGATTTCTTCTCATCTTTATCCTGGTTCTTCGATTGTGCAGCATTTGCAGATTTCTGCTTACTAGTAGAAGAGCTCCATTTTCCTTTGCCCTTCTGACTAGCCAGGAAAGCTTGATCTGCAACACGCATAATGGACTTGTTCTGCCTGGACTGATCTTCCTGCAACAGAACAGAGACTAATTCCTCAAATGACAAGGCATTCGGATTGCCTTTCATCATCAATCGAAGAGTAGAGGCAAAACTCTGATATGAATCAGGAAGGCCATTCAGAACGGTCTGCACAAGTGAGCTATCTGGTATAACCTCATCAGCAGAAATCAATTGTTCCTTCAGGTCTTTGATCTTTGTAAGAAAACTGTCCATCGAATCACCTTCATTCATGTGCTCACTCTCCAACTGTTTTCGGAGGTAAGCAACACGAGCCTCATTCCTAGCCTGGTACAAAGTGGTAAGTGTATCCCAAGCATCCTTTGCTGTTCTGCAAGAGCGAATGTGAGGAATAATGGCACGTTTGACAGACAAAGCTATCAATGCATGTGCCTGGGCATCTCTGCCATCCTAACGAATCTGCTCTGCAGTAGGTGCAACAGAAATAGCAGCACGAACAGGAATCTGCGGAATATCATCTTCGACACCATCTTCATCAGCTCCAACACCTGTATTTGCAGTACCTGTCGTTACAGGTGTAACAGGACGTCTTTCAACACCCTGCACAATGTTCCACAATCCTTTTGCAACCAGTACATGTCGCATCATATAAGCCCATAATGGGTAGTTGGTACCATCCAACTTATCCTCAACAGCCAACATACGGAATACATCACTGCTTTCAGCCATGGCCGGTGACTAAAATACCTTGATGCAGAAAATTGACTGTATCTCAAAAAGTTGAACAGAACTGCCCAGACGAGTTCTGCTAGACCTGTAGCAGACTTCGAGACGCTTAAACTGGCGAACAGAAACTGGTATATACCTTTGGCACAAAGGGACGAAATAGCCTGCACAAGCACTGCGATAGTGCGTTCGGAGGCCGAAACGAGCTCAGATCGCGATTTCGGCACCACATAGCGAAGCAGTTTTGATCTCGGAAACACCCTGAGTATGCTCACCAAATTTTGTGCAAATCTGAGACTGCAAACGAAGGAGTGTCGACGGCGCCCTAGAAGAAGCAACGACCTGCTCTGATACCAATTGTTGGAGTTAGACGTCTGCGGAAGCACGCGAACAGCACAAGGAAGAAGAAGAAGCTTGGAGCACAACACACAAGACTGAATGTATTACTAGAGAATGTACAAAGATAAGTAGCCCATTAGGGCAATAGGCGTATATACAAGCCGGGGGAAAAAAACCTCCTAAAGAGGGAAAAAAGTGCCCCGGCGGTCCTAGAGTGTTCACACACATCACTACCTAAATATATCAACATGCATTGCATGTGGACGCATGTTTGTCATATGTTCACCTCCACAAGTATAACACCTTCGAGGGGGGGCTAATTTGATGCCTGGTTTGCTAGAAACTCCCAATCGTTTGGCCACGTGTTCTGCTAAGTCCTCTATTGAATTAGAATGTCTAGATGAAGTTTCTGTGGTGCTATCCGAGTCTTTACAAACCTTAGGAAGTTCTAGCTCGTCTCCTAAGTTATCTTCTTATTGGAGTTAGACATTTGCGGAAGCACACGAACAACACAAGGAAGAAGAAGAAGCTTGGAGCACAACACACAATATTGAATGTATTACTAGAGAATGTACAAAGATAAGTAGCCCAATAGGGCAATAGGCGTATATACAAGCCGGGGGAAAAAAACCTCCTAAAGAGGGAAAAAAGTGGCCCGACGGTCCTAGAGTGTTCGTACACATCACTACCTAAATATATCGACAAATCCCCCCTCAGAGTGATGCGATGAACAAGTGGCTGGCACTCATGTATAAGGAAGTGCCAAGCTATGTGGAAATCACTCCACAAAAGGAAGTAAGCCCAAAGATTTGCGGAAAGCTTCAAACTTCTCCCTAGGCAAAGCCTTTGTGAAAAGGTCTGCAATGTTCTCCTGTGTGGGCACATATGCCAAGCTGATCTCCCCAGCAGAGAACCTCTCCCTAACATAATGATAATGCACCTCAATGTGCTTAGTGCGAGCATGGAACACAGGGTTCCTCGCAACTGCCAGTGCGCTCTGACTGTCTGTGAAGATGGTGGTGGCAGAAGACTGACCAACACCCAAATCAGCCATAAGGCGTCTGAGCCACACACACACTCAACAATCATTTTGAAAGCTTCCCTATACTCAGCCTCACAACTGGAAGTGGCCATAGTAGGCTGCTTCTTGCTCAACCAAGATATACATGAGCTACCAAGCATGAAGCAAAAGCCACTAGTGGACACACAAGTTTCATAGCAACCAACCAGTCTGAGTCAAAAAAAGAATGCAAATCTGGCGGTAGTTATCCCCCCTTGGGATAAAACAACCCAAGTAGCTGAGTACCACTCGAGTAGCGAAAGATGCGCTTAACCGCCTACCAATGCTTGACACCTAGCCAATGCATAAAGTTGTTCATCTATGAGACAATAAATTGAATATTTGGCCGAGTAATACATAAGTAAATCAGACATCCAATAGCCTGCTGATAGAGGACAACATCAAATGCATCTCCAAAATCATGAAGACTCAAGCGTAAACCTGTGTCCATAGGAGTGGCAATAGGCTTACAATCTTCAAGGCCAAAATGCTGCAATAATGTGTCAATATATTTCTTTTGACACAAAGTCGTTCCACCATCAACTTGCATAAATTGAATGGTCAAATAGTGATGCAAATGCCCCAAATCAGACATCTCAAATGAGGCATGTAAATCAGCCTTAAAATCAGCAATATGCCTCTCATGAGGACCAGTGAGCAGCTCGTCATCAACGTAAACCACAATGATCAGAAGTACATCATTAGCATCCTTAATAAGGTGCTTTCAATTGGACTATTCTCAAAACCATGTGTAATCTGATAGGCATGTATCTTTTCATACCAAGCATGTGGTGCTTGCTTTAAACCATATAATGCCTTCTTTAACCTGCACACCTGGTTTTCATGCCCTTTTTGCACAAAGCCACCACGGGGCTGAAAAACATACACTTCTTCATGCAAGTCACCATTCAGAAATGATGTTTTAATGTCCAACTCATGTACATTCCAACCATGATGAGCTGGAAGTGCACAGATGCTACGAACAGTAGTCATTCGGCAAGTAGGAGCAAAGGTTTCATCAAAATCAATGCCTTTTTCCTATGCATAACCTTTTGCAATAAGCCTAGCCTTATACCTCTCAATTGTACCATC
Organism: Ceratopteris richardii; assembly: GCA_020310875.1. Taxonomy (NCBI): domain Eukaryota; kingdom Viridiplantae; phylum Streptophyta; class Polypodiopsida; order Polypodiales; family Pteridaceae; genus Ceratopteris; species Ceratopteris richardii. The sequence continues at coordinate 80,441,304 of CM035424.1, read as the reverse complement.
AGTTTTATGCTTCAACTTGTATACCCACTTAGTGCCAATGGCCTTCTTGCCATGAGGCAAATCACAAAAAGAGCAAGTACCATTCCTCATTATTGCATCATATTCAGATTGCATAATAGCCATCCAATTTTCTTAATTTTGTGCTTCATCAAACGAAACAGGCTCAGTCTCATCACAGAGACTAGATGCAGCCATAGCATAGAAATCTAATGCAAAAGAGGCACTATGAGAGCCTGATCGAGTACGATATGACAAAGGTGCATCTAATTTGTTGTCATCCAAGGTCTGCACCAACCATTTTGGCATAGTTCTTGCTTGCTCAATATCAGCTCTTTCATCAATAAGTGTGTCATGTAAATTTGCATCAGAAATGGAATGATTTGCATCATCACATGAAACCTGCAAAGGTTGAGAAGTTGCCTCATGAGGACCAGCATTAGACTGTCCACCTGTAAAAGAGGCAGCAAAGTATCATACATGCTTTAGAGCTAATAGATGTCTCCTTAGTACGCAATGGATGAATAACATCTTCCACAAAAACAACATCATGGCTAACCAGAATGTGTTTAGTCTGTGGATGATACAGACGATAGCCTTAACTTTCAGAACTGTACCCAACAAAAATACATTTTACTAATTTATCATCCAATTTTCTACGATGTTGTTTGGGCACTAATGCATATGCCAAACAACCAAAAACATGCAGATGAGCAACAGATGGCTTGCGGTCATGCCAAGCCTCATATGGAGTGATAGAGAGCAGTGCTTTAGTGGGACACCTATTAAGTACATATGTTGCACACATGACAACCTCAAGCGAGAAACTATGTGGTAAAGCGTGACTCTTGACCATACACCTTGCCATCTCCATGAGCGACCTGTTCTTTTGTTTAACAACTCCATTCTGTTGAGGTGTATATGGCATTGTACACTGGTGTTTTATCCCATGTTTAGCCAGAAATGCATTAAAATCAGAAGACATATATTCCCCCCCTCGATTAGAACGGAGGGTCCCCATTTTACATACTGACAGATTTTCAGCCAAAACCAAAAACTGTTTGAAGCATATGAACACTTCGGACTTTGCCTTCAATGGATATACCCATGCATGCCTGGAAAAATCATCAATGAAAGTCACGAAGTAAAGATAATTCCCAAAAGAAGGTGTTTGCATAGGACCACATACATCACTATGTACAAGCTGCAATTTCTGAGTAGCCCGAACTGAACCAGCTTTTGGAAAGGGCGAACGCTGTATTTTGCCCAAAATCCAACCTTCACAAACATGTTTTCCAGGTGCCTCGAGTTTGGGCAAAGAGGACACCATTTCAGATTTCTACAAGCGTAGCAAACTAGCAAAATTCAGATGAACAAAGTGTGCATGCCAAAGCTTTGCATCTGACATAGCCTGAGAATCATGTATTGCACATGCCAAATCATTTACAGATCTTTCATAGTCTATGAGCTTGTACAGCCCACGACATAAAATGCCAGAAGCAATAATCACATCGCCATTTGATAGATCATGAATTGTACACTTGTCATCAACAAATTTCACAACCAACCCAATCTTGACTAATGCAAAAACTGATAACATATTTTTCTTGATCCCTGGCACAAACAAGGCATCTGACAAAGTGAAATAACTGCCATCAGCAATAGTCAAAATGATCTTACTAACTCCCATAACAGGATAAGAGGAGTTGTTGGTGCATGTAACAGTATTCCCTGTAGGGGCAGGCTCGAGTGAAGAGAATAAATTGTGCTGCAAGGTAATATGTTTGGTCACCCCACTGTCAAAGTACCAAACATCTGAATCTACTGCAGACATGCACTGCTCATGAGAAGATGGGACAAAACTGCAAACAATAGTAAACGCCCATTCTTCTTCCTACACAAGATTAGCAGACTCTGTTTTTGGTGTAGAGGCATCTGCAACAACCATTCCAGCCTCTTTCTTCTTTGCCTCTTTAGCAGCCAGTTTTGGATAGTTCTTTATGATATGATCATTTCCTTTACAGTACTTGCAAAACAATTTCTGCTTTTCTGATTTCTTTTCATCTTTATCTTCCCTCTTTGATTGTGCAGAATTAGTAGATTTTTGCGTACTAGTTGAAGAGCTCCATTTTCCTTTGCCCTTCTGACTAGCCAGGAAAGCTTGATTTGCAACGCGCATAATGGACCTGTTCTACCTGGACTAATCTTCCTGCAATAGAACAGAGACTAACTCCTCAAATGACAAGGCATTTGGATTGCCTTTCATCATCAACCAAAGAGTAGAAGCAAAACTCTGATATGAATCAAGAAGACCATTCAGAACGGTCTGCACAAGTGAGCTATCTGGTATAACCTCATCAGCACAAATCAATTGTTCCTTCAAGTCTTCGATCTTTGTTAAAAAACTCTCCATAGAATCACCTTCATTCATGTGCTCACTCTCCAACTGTTTTCGGAGGTAAGCAACATGAGCCTCATTCCTAGCTTGGTACAATGTGGTAAGTGTATCCCAAGCATCCTTAGTTGTTGTGCAAGAGTGAATGTGACGAATAATGGCACGTTTGACACACAAAGCTATCAATGCATATGCCTGGGCATCTCTACCATCCCAATGAATCTGCTCTGCAGCAGGTGCAGCAAAAACCGCAGCACGAACAGGAATATGCAGAATATCATCATCTTCGACACCTTCTGCATCAGGTTCAATACCTGTAGTTGTAACAGTTGCAGGTGTGATAGGAAATTTTTCAACACCCTGCACAATGTTCCACAGTCCTTTTGCAACCAATACATGTCGCATCATATAAGCCCATAATGGGTAGTTGGTACCATCCAACTTATCCTCAACAGCCAACATATGGAATACATCACTGCTTTCAGCCATGGCCGGTGACTAAAATACCTTGATGCAGAAAATTGACTATATCTCAAAAAGTTGAATGGAACTGCCTAGGCGAGTTTTGCTAAACTTGTAGGAGACTTTGAGGTGCTTATACTGGCGAACCAAAACTGGTATATACCTTTGGCACAAAAAGATGAAATAGCCTGCACAAGCGCTGCGATAGTGCATTCAGAGGCCGAAACGAGCTCAGATCGCGATTTCGGCACCACAAAGCGAAGCAGTTTTGATGTTGGAAACACGTTGAGTATGCTCACCAAAATTCATGCGATTCTGAGACTGCAATTGGAGAGGTGTCGACGATGCCCTAGATGAAGCGGCGACCTTCTCTGATACCAATTGTTGGAGTTAGACATCTGCGGAAGCACACGAACGGCACAAGGAAGAAGAAGAAGCTTGGAGCAAAACACACAATACTGAATGTATTACTAGAGAATGTACAAAGATAAGTAGCCCATTAGGGCAATAGGCATATATACAAGACGGGGGAAAAAAACCTCCTAAAGAGGGAAAAAAAGTGCCCCAACAATATATCAACACTTCTATGTCTACACGGATTCGTAAACATTGATCCAAGGTTCTTGGCTCCTTCAAGAAGATGTATGATCTCAGCTTAGCACTCAATAGGCCGTCTACGAACAAAGCTATCAATTTAGCTTGAGTGGGTACTTTCAATGGGGGACATCTTTCTATGTACCATCTAAACCTCTGATCGACCATCCTTACTATCTCTTGAGAGGTTTGTTTGAATGTGTGTATCAAAGAAGATGTGTTGTGTCTGATTCCACTTTTGGAAAATTCCGTAATGAAGGACTCCATAATGTGGTGGATGTCTCTTTGATGTTGGTGCAATGGTCAGAACCAATCCAATGCATCACCCTTTAGAGTGAGTCCAAAGGCATTAAATTGTGTAAAGATGTCTTCAACTTGTTCAGCCTGTAGCACCTGCTTGAATTCTGCTATGTGCTCATCGGGATCTCCTGATCCATCAAAAAAATTCTTCATAGCCTTCACTAACTGAGTAGGTCTCAAGGTCCTAGGGTGGTCTCTTGGCCTAGGTAGGGGAAAGCCATCCCAACCCCTGTGAGCCCTATGATCCCTGAAAGGTTCTCTTTCAACCCTTCCACTTTTAGTGGGGGCCCTCTCCCTTCTTGCACGATGGATGAAACTACTCTCTGCACCTTCCTTGTTCTTCTCTCTATGTCCTTGAGATGTGCCAACACCCAAGCTATCTTTAAGTGCTTGTGATCTTACCAGAGAAAAAACTAATTCTCCTCCCCATGTACACACATGTTGTCCATATTCTGTGACCTTAAACATTCATTATGAGGTGTCATCTAAGTATACTACCTTTCCTAGAATCTTTGGGTCCTTTAATTCATAAATCGTGTTGCTTCTTGCCGCAGTAGGATGTTCTTGCCTATATCTCCAAAAGGCTTCGTCCGTCTCCTTATTCTAGAGCAATTCTATACTCCTATTATCTTGGAGCATCCACTTAGGCATTATCACCCTTGTTAGTACGGATTTTCCTCTTGTTGTTCTGGGTTCCTCAATCTGTTTATCATGTCCTTCTACATCTATGTATGCATTTTCTACTATCTCACCTAGTTCATTCGTTGAGTCGGCCCTAATTGGGACAATATAAACGGTCCCTTCTTTGTCTATGTATGCCTCGTTTTCAAACTTAACGGCTGGATGTTCTAATCCCATGGGTTGATCGGGATTATGTAGTTGAATCACTGACCTATGAAGGCCATCCACATATACCCGGGCACCCAATCTATTTGTATGAATGTACTCCAATTGAGTCTTGTAGGGTCTCTCGTCTTTTCTAGGTGGGCTACATTAAACGATACCCCTAGTCTACCCGTGTTGAAAGACATATTCGAGTCACTAGTGTCTGAACTAACCTTGTATGGATAACTGCCTAGCTGTTGTGCCCACGATCATGTTGTAGTTCTCACACTAGCCTCGGAAGATCGAACACTCCGTTTATCGCTTTTCCCTAAGTATTTTCTAGACCTTAGGTTCATTAATCTTAGTCTCACCTTATCGCACTTACCCCTTTAATTAGGTCAATCGCTTAGTTATTTGTGCATTTTCCTTAGAGCTTCTTGTCTTGTTTACAGATGTCGCAAGGAATCGTTTTGATATTTTTAACTTTAATTCATTTAAGCGTTGCGTATTTATTTCACAAAAATCCATTTAGGCTTGATCCCTTCACCCACTCACGTCTACTTACCACTCAATGAGCTAGGGTGAATCCTGACTAGACTAGGAGTCCTAAGACACTCTGTTGATCACAAAATAACTTTACTCAAAGGAATCGTCAACAATTCAAGAAATGGAAATTCCACTTACAAAGTTCTCCTTGACTCAAGAAGCAGCTGTTTTGACCTTGTCCAAAAAATCGAGGTGCTTGCCCGCTTCTTCCTTTGCTCTATGCCACACACAAGAGTTCACAATTAATGTCCAAAAGTTGACCCCAAAAAAAATTGAAAATTTGTGCAAAAACCCTAAGTTTGCATTTTGTCTGACAGTCACGATGGTCAGACACAATCGTGATGGTGTGTCACCATCGTGATGGTGTGACACCCACGATGTTCAGAGGTTACGATGGTTAGGCCTTGCGATGATGAGTCACAGTCGCGACTGTCAAGTCACGACAATCACTCAGGATCGCGATGATCAAGTCACGATGGTCAAGCTACGATGATCACGGAGGATCGCGATGGTCAGTTCACGATGGTCAAACGACGACGGTCAAAGTGATGATGGTCAGACAAAATCGTGACGATCAAGCCATGACGGCCAGTCAGGATCGCGATGGTGATGCTGAGTCACCATCGCAATGGTAAGACACGATCGTGATGGTGAGTCACTGTCGCAATGGTGAGATGCGATCGCGATGGCGTGAGCCAATCACCACGATGATCAGTGACCATCGCGATGGTCAAACGTAGTCGAAGATGATGTGTCATCATCACGATGGTCAAAAAATTATACAATTTCACAAAATCAAGCATGAATATGTGCAAGCGCTTACCTAGGCTCCTCTTTCATGCAAAAAATTTGCTCAAATTCATACCTTGCCTGACAGTCGCGATGGTTAGCTTCAACGACAATTTTCTAAGAAAAAATGGAGTTTTTACCTATGTTCCCTGCAAATCCTTGGTGTCCAGAGGCTGCCCTACAAGATTAGTGCACCAGAAAACATGAACATACACCTGCAAAATCTCTCTCTCACTCTCGCACACACACAAATGAGGGAAAGAGAAAAGAAAGGGGATATATGACTGATTTTTTGTGATTTTTTGGAGTTTGAGATAATGATAGGGAATGATACTAGAGGAATAGAGGAGTAAAAGTGTGTAAAAACTAACTACAAACAAAAAACAACAAAGAAATTTCACCTTCCAACGATTTTCTCTAAGACACTTACCATCACACGCTCAACCTAGAGCTCGTCTCGGCAATAGCGCTAAATTTGGTGTCACTCTAGCACAATGGGAAGTACCAACGTGAGGAGCTTCACCTCGTAATTGTCAATCCGCATAGAGGTTAGGCCGATATGAAGATCGAGAGCGAATGATGTGCATGAAGAAGATGGTGAGAAATGCAAAGAGCATACACACACATGCATACACACGCAGTAGGAAAGTCACGATGGAGATCAATGGAAGGAAAGAAAAGAACTCATACTCACATTCATCATCAACTAGTTACAATAGCTCTTCTAGGTCTAGCTCATAGGTTCAATCATAAACTAACAACAACGTCAAAATGAGCTCTCTAGCTCTTTTTATAGTTTTTTGCCTAGTTTTGACTGGTTTCACATGTAGTGACCGGCATAGTTAAAAAATAGGTTCTACCTCTAATTTGAACTATCTAACGGCTTCCAAAAATTATGAAAATTGGTGTGAGCTTTCTACTTAGACTCCTCAAGCTCAAAGACTCCTCTTCTTGCACAAAATGGAGTCGCATTCACGATAATTGGGTGTATGTACATATATTACATTGTTTTAGTGATAAAAATAATTGTTGCCATGATGAAATCTTCTGAGTAGTTTAGGTGCTTCCTCTTCTTTTATGACCCATACTCGATCCTTTGTCTTGAACATATGTGTATGTGAGTGTGTATGTGTGTATGCATGTAAGTATGTATGTATGCATATGCATGTGCATTATGTATGCATATGTATGCATGTGTGTGTATGTGTGTGTGTATGCATATTTATGTCTAGTGTGTGTATATGTGTTTTCACATGTGCACATGTGTGTATGTATCCACATGTGTGTGTATATATGCAGATATGTGTATGTATATGTATGTTTATGTATGT